>CM060404.1:54842556-55442556 GCA_030545235.1 Helianthus tuberosus
AATCTCTCACTTTCTTCCACACTTAGCTTCGTATGATCCATGATTTATTCGTTTAAGGGTGTAAAAATCGTGTAGGGTTATTGTAAAGTATATTTATCCATTGTTGACACTTTGAACCCTTATATTCACATACTTTCTCTGTTTGTCAACTTTAGTCCCTCTAAAGTAATCTTTGACACGTTTAAAGCTTATGACACGTGTCGATACATTATTGGACGTAAATTTTCGAGGTGTTACATCCTCACCCCCTTAAAAGAAATCTCGACCTCGAGATTTACTGAAACAAATGAGGGTATTTTTCTTTCATTGTGGACTCTACCTCCCACGTATACTCGGGACCTCTGCGGGCATCCAATTTGACCTTTACAATCGGCACATGCTTCCTTCGAAGTTTCTTAACCTGTCGATCCTCGATCGACAAAGGTTTTTCCACAAATTTCAAGCTCTCATCTATATGCACATCCGTATGTGGTATGACTAGCGATTCATCAGCTAGACATTTCGTTAGATTGCAGATGTGGAATACATTGTGAATACCACTGAGTTCTTCAGGCAAGTTTAACTTATGGGCCACGGATCCGACACATTCGATGATCTCAAATGGTCCTATGTACCTTGGGCTTAACTTACCTTACTTACCAAATCGCATCACTCCCTTACAGGGTGACACTTTAAGCAATACTTTATCACCAACCTCGAACTTTAGAGGTTTACGCCTTAAGTCTGCGTAGCTTTTCTGCCTGTCTCTGGCAGCTTTGAGACGATCTCTTATCTGCACAATCTTATCTGTCATCTCCAGGACTATATCAGGTCCTGTTAGTTGGATATCTCCAGCTTCTGCCCAGCAAACGGGCGTTCTGCACTTTCTTCCATACAAAGCTTCAAACGGTGCAACTTGGATACTTGAGTGGTAGCTATTATTATAGGAGAACTCGATCAATGGCAGATGGTTATCCCAACTACCACCTGTCACACCCCAACCGATGGCGGAAACATCGGGATGAGACGAAGTGTGTATAGATTGCTAGAGACTTCATAACACTATGTGACAATATTTAATTAAATTCAAATTTCATTGCAAGTGCTAAATTGTCATACAACATTTAAAATAAAGATAACAACATTGTTCAAATTTCAACATAACATCAAAAGATAAATAGATTAAAGGTGTGTATCTAGTCCACCCTAAACTCGTTTCATCATTCATCCATACTTCAACAATCAACCTGCAACATGTATTAAAATAGAGTTTCAATGCAAAAGCAATGGCGAGTATACAAGTTTGTTTACATAACATAATAGAATAAAAACTCAAATCCAACATGATTCATAATATGTGATTACTAGTATGCAATTTTTGGCGTACAATATGATCAAACCCTAGAATACAACGCATAAAATAGCCTAATCCCAATAGTTTAGCAGGGTGGTAATGTTTAACTTAACAATACCCAATAGAATAGCGGGCGGGGCGTTAATCCTATAGCGCTATAATTGTTAAGGTGGGCGAGCAAAGTTAATGAGCATATAACGTTCCAAATCGTTCACATAGCATACGAGAATAACAAGCAAGTCACATTAGTTTCATGCTTGATCAAGGATTGAGTATGTTTAGTTTAAAAGTTGTTTGCATAATTATACATGTTGCATCCCAAAGTGTAAAAGGGGAAAAAGGGATCGAGTATACTCACGGTGGTTGCAAGCTTTCCTACTTGAAATCCCGCGAGTGAGTTGGTGGATGGATTAGTTTGGAGCACCTAGTCCTTCTACACGAGGAAACATAGGTGTGTGAGTTTGGCGTTTAACGGAAGATTATAAATTTTGAGTTTAACATAACATAAAGTATGACATTAAAAATAATCATCTTTAACTTATAACTCTTATATGACACTATGTACTAAGGTTATATTGTATTTCATGGGTAGTACACCCATTAGAATCATATCAAGGTTTTAAAGTCTTAGATGATATTCTACTACTTTAACATATAAACACAAGTTCAACATTAAAGGTTCGAATGAGTATATATATATCTAGGTTACATAATATTTAGTCCAATAATTCATGTAGGAGGTAGAAGATTAGAATCCTCATTTAGGCACCTCGAGTTATCATGGAAGTCATGTATGGGGTAGGAAGAACAATCTTCCGTTTAGGAACCCCTTGAATGTTCACCACTTCACTTGATGTAAAAACAACCAAGGAGGGTCACGAACTAGGATTAGTACAATAATATAAACAACCTAACTAAAGAGAAATCATCAAATCATGTGAGGATTGTATGTTTGGACAACCCAAGTTGTTCCATAATCGCTCATTCATCAAGGTCTAAGCTTGACATGACTTGTGGGTTAAATACCCTAACAAAACAGAAAGTTTATGAGGTTTAATCCTCTGATTTTAAGTGTCTCAACCTTGTTTTTAAGCCCAACTAATCATTCATTTGATTATGAGCATTAGGACATAGGTTTGAGATGAGAAAACTCAAGTTTGATAAGTTTAAACAAGTTTTGAAAGAGTTTAAAACATAATAGGAAGTTTATGGACATTTTCAGGGCAATTCCAGGTCTGATTTCTCCAAGGAGAGATCAAGGAATCAAACCCTATGATTATCCAAGCAAGTAGGAAGAAGAATTAAGTGATTTGGTTGAGAAATGAGCAAGTTATACTCACTTTAGTGCAAGAGTATGAATCTGCCCGAATTTCTGAAATTTGCAAGAACTTGAGAGTGATTTGTGAGTTGTAGAGAGTTGTGAAAGTGTAAAAATGCTTGGAGAAGGGTTGTATTTATAGGGGAAGAGGTTAGGGATGATTGGAGGTGATTAGAGGTGGATTAGAGCTGATTGGAGGGGTTAAGAAAGTGGGATTTCGTGCAAAAACGCGGGCTGCTGCGAATTCTGTCCACCCAGACACCCCTTACGGACCGTAAGGGTAGAGGCTTACGGTCCGTAAGCCTGGACCAGAAGCACAAAATTTTTATTTTATGTTTTAACGAATTGCAACTTATTCCCATGTCACCTACTACGGATTTTATGATTAAATTAGTGTTCCTAGGCATATGTAACATGTTCTAAAGTATGCCCAAGTGTAAATTGAATATAACTAAGCATAAGTTTCGCATGAAATATAAATGTCACGTGTTTATTTGTTTAACATAAGTTCGCGAACATCCCGAATAAATACCAAATTGTTTCTCAATTCAAATGCTCAATCATGAATGGAATACATATATAACACGAGTTTAATAATAGCAAGTTTAGCACCTAGTTTCCAAGAATAATGAATAATCAACAATCGATTTACAAACGAACATACTTGCATATATAGAGTGTGTATAACATATTTGTAACAGAATACGAGTTTCATTAATGATCCAAGTCTCGGTTTTACAATGATTACAAAGAAAGAACGATTACAAGATTACAAGGTTTCCAAAAATAGAAATACGAACAAAACTTTCTATAAATGGAAAGTACAAAAGAGCCGGGCGTTACAGTCTCCCCTCCTTTAGGAAATTTCGTCCCGGAATTTAGGAAGACGTAGGGAAAAGATGAGACTTGATCATAATGTTTGTTTAAGAAAATTGTTTGCATAAATTGATTCACATAGCATAAAGTGTCACATAGCATAAAAGGTTCAAATTGATTCACATAACATAAAGAGTTTAGACGTCTCATATAGCATAGTCATGAGTCCAACATAGCATATCATGGATAAATGAAAGCATTGTAAATTTAGTTTGTTCACGAGGGATTATTATTGTTTGTGATTGCGATAACGTGCGAAATGATTAAAACGAAATTTTGAAATGAACGAACGTTCAAGTATAAAATCACATATAAATTGAGATACATAAAAGAGAGGCTCAATAAAACATAGGATTGTTTCGGGTAGAGAAACGTCGACTATTCCAAAGTGGGTCAAAAGTCCTTTCGAATTAGAGAAAACGTGCTTTGGCCTATAGGTAAGATACTCTCGTCGAGAAGCGATTAACGGTATCTTACCCTTCCGGTTACTACACATCTCTAATCGATTGAAACAATCGGGACTTTGGCGAGATTGAAAATCGAGGAATGGGACTTAATCGACGAGATGCGGGTTTCACCCCTAACTTGACGATTTCGTACCCTAAATGTGGTTGGTACTCGTCGGGTCAAAAATAAAATTTCGACACTTTGACGAGGGTCTACGTGAGTTGAAATGGAAATTACCATTAAGTTGTGGATTTCACTCCTAGCTTAATGGTGTAATTTCGTGCAAAATAGTTTAAGGTAGAATGAGAGTCGTTTACCAAATTGTGGGTTTCACGCCTATTTTGGTAAAGTTGTCTCGTTTGTGTTACAAGAGTACACAAATAAACAAAGGTGTATTCATGTTAACCTTAGGAAAGGCATATAAATTTAATCAACAAGAAGTATAGCTAGGAAGCATGCATGGTAGAGTACAAAAGTTTTAAACAACACATAAGAGGCAAAATTCCTAAAACTATAGATTAGGGCAAGAGCATGGCAATTTTTTCCTAACTCCCTATAGTTATGGCTCTGATACCAATCTGTCACACCCCAACCGATGGCGGAAACATCGGGATGAGATGAAGTGTGTATAGATTGCTAGAGACTTCATAACACTATGTGACAATATTTAATTAAATTCAAATTTCATTGCAAGTGCTAAATTGTCATACAACATTTAAAATAAAGATAACAACATTGTTCAAATTTCAACATAACATCAAAAGATAAATAGATTAAAGGTGTGTATCTAGTCCACCCTAAACTCGTTTCATCATTCATCCATACTTCAACAATCAACCTGCAACATGTATTAAAATAGAGTTTCAATGCAAAAGCAATGGCGAGTATACAAGTTTGTTTACATAACATAATAGAATAAAAACTCAAATCCAACATGATTCATAATATGTGATTACTAGTATGCAATTTTTGGCGTACAATATGATCAAACCCTAGAATACAACGCATAAAATAGCCTAATCCCAATAGTTTAGCGGGTGGTAATGTTTAACTTAACAATACCCAATAGAATAGCGGGCGGGGCGTTAATCCTATAGCGCTATAATTGTTAAGGTGGGCGAGCAAAGTTAATGAGCATATAACGTTCCAAATCGTTCACATAGCATACGAGAATAACAAGTAAGTCACATTAGTTTCATGCTTGATCAAGGATTGAGTATGTTTAGTTTAAAAGTTGTTTGCATAATTATACATGTTGCATCCCAAAGTGTAAAAGGGGAAAAAGGGATCGAGTATACTCACGGTGGTTGCAAGCTTTCCTACTTGAAATCCCGCGAGTGAGTTGGTGGATGGATTAGTTTGGAGCACCTAGTCCTTCTACACGAGGAAACATAGGTGTGTGAGTTTGGCGTTTAACGGAAGATTATAAATTTTGAGTTTAACATAACATAAAGTATGACATTAAAAATAATCATCTTTAACTTATAACTCTTATATGACACTATGTAACCACTAGGGTTATATTGTATTTCATGGGTAGTACACCCATTAGAATCATATCAAGGTTTTAAAGTCTTAGATGATATTCTACTACTTTAACATATAAACACAAGTTCAACATTAAAGGTTCGAATGAGTATATATATATATCTAGGTTACATAATATTTAGTCCAATAATTCATGTAGGAGGTAGAAGATTAGAATCCTCATTTAGGCACCTCGAGTTATCATGGAAGTCATGTATGGGGTAGGAAGAACAAGCTTCCGTTTAGGAACCCCTTGAATGTTCACCACTTCACTTGATGTAAAAACAACCAAGGAGGGTCACGAACTAGGATTAGTACAACCTAACTAAAGAGAAATCATCAAATCATGTGAGGATTGTATGTTTGGACAACCCAAGTTGTTCCATAATCGCTCATTCATCAAGGTCTAAGCTTGACATGACTTGTGGGTTAAATACCCTAACAAAATAGAAAGTTTATGAGGTTTAATCCTCTGATTTTAAGTGTCTCAACCTTGTTTTTAAGCCCAACTAATCATTCATTTGATTATGAGCATTAGGACATAGGTTTGAGATGAGAAAACTTAAGTTTGATAAGTTTAAACAAGTTTTGAAAGAGTTTAAAACATAACAGGAAGTTTATGGACATTTTCAGGGCAATTCCAGGTCTGATTTCTCCAAGGAGAGATCAAGGAATCAAACCCTATGATTATCCAAGCAAGTAGGAAGAAGAATCAAGTGATTTGGTTGAGAAATGAGCAAGTTATACTCACTTTAGTGCAAGAGTATGAATCTGCCCGAATTTCTGAAATTTGCAAGAACTTGAGAGTGATTTGTGAGTTGTAGAGAGTTGTGAAAGTGTAAAAATGCTTGGAGAAGGGTTGTATTTATAGGGGAAGAGGTTAGGGATGATTGGAGGTGATTAGAGGTGGATTAGAGCTGATTAGAGGGGTTAAGAAAGTGGGATTTCGTGCAAAAACGCGGGCTGCTGCGAATTCTGTCCGCCCGAATACCCCTTACGGACCGTAAGGGTAGAGGCTTACGGTCCGTAAGCCTGGACCAGAAGCACAAAATTTTTATTTTATGTTTTAACGAATTGCAACTTATTCCCATGTCACCTAATACGGATTTTATGATTAAATTAGTGTTCCTAGGCATATGTAACATGTTCTAAAGTATGCCCAAGTGTAAATTGAATATGACTAAGCATAAGTTTCGCATGAAATATAAATGTCACGTGTTTATTTGTTTAACATAAGTTCGCGAACATCCCGAATAAATACCAAATTGTTTCTCAATTCAAATGCTCAATCATGAATGGAATACATATATAACACGAGTTTAATAATAGCAAGTTTAGCACCTAGTTTCCAAGAATAATGAATAATCAACAATCGATTTACAAACGAACATACGAGCATATATAGAGTGTGTATAACATATTGGTAACAGAATACGAGTTTCATTAATGATCCAAGTCTCGGTTTTACAATGATTACAAAGAAAGAACGAATACAAGAATACAAGGTTTCCAAAAATAGAAATACGAACAAAACTTTCTATAAATGGAAAGTACAAAAGAGCCGGGCGTTACACCACCTAAGTCAATCACACATGCACGAAGCATGTCTTCCAAAGTTTGGATGGTACGCTCACTCTGCCCGTCCGTCTGAGGATGGTAAGCCGTACTAAAATTCAAGCGTGTGCCCAAAGACTGTTCGAAACTTTTCCAAAAATGAGATGTGTATCTAGTATCTCTGTCCGAGATAATAGACACTGGTATGCCATGCAGGGATACAATCTTATCTACGTACAACTGGGCTAATATGTCGGAGCTATATGTCTCCTTAATGGGTAGGAAATGTGCTGACTTAGTCAGTCTATCTACTATCACCCAAATAGTATCATTCCCTTTCTTTATCTTTGGCAATTTAGTGATAAAATCAATTGTCACCATTTCCCACTTCCATGTGGGAAGTTCAGGCTGTTGTAGCAAACCTGACGGCTTTTGATGTTCAGCTTTAACTTGCGCGCACGTCAAACATTTGGCTACATAAGTAGCTATAGACTTCTTCAAGCCTATCCACCAATAATTTGCCTTCAGATCCTGGTACATCTTGTCAGCTCCAGGATGAACGGAGTACTTAGAACTATGGGCTTCCTGGAGGATGACATCCCGAAGTCCTCCATACACTGGAACCCATATTCGTCCATTTAATCTCAGGATTCCATCCTTGCCCTGAGATAATTGCTCTTCAGTTACTCCTAGCTTTTCATCAGAATAGTTAGCTTCTAATACAGCTTCCTTCTGCGCAGCTAACAACCTTTCAATCAAACTATTCTTTAACTCAATGCTCTTGGCATTGATTCTTATGGGCTTCACCCTTTCCTTTCTACTTAAGGCATCGACGACTACATTCTCCTTGCCTGGATGGTATCTTATCTCACAGTCATAATCATTCAAGGTTTCCATCCAACGTCGCTGCCTCATGTTCAAATCCTTCTGATTGAACAGATGTTGAAGGCTTTTGTGATCCGAATAGATCACACACTTAGTTCCATACAAGTAATGCCTCCACAGTTTTAGTGCAAATACAACGGCACCCAACTCCAAATCGTGGGTGGTGTAGTTCTTCTCGTGCACCTTTAACTGTCGAGAAGCATAAGCAATGATCTTGCCTTTCTGCATAAGCACACATCCCATACCTGTGTGCGATGCATCACAATATACTACAAATTCCTGTATTCCATCAGGCAATGTTAACACATGTGCATTGCTCAACTTTTGCTTAAGGATGTCAAAGGATTCCTGCTGCTTAGGACCCCAGTCAAACTTAATATTCTTTCTAGTCAACGAAGTCAGGGGTGCAGCAATCCTTGAGAAGTTTTCAATAAATCGCCTATAATATCCTGCCAAACCTAGAAAACTAAGAATCTCTGTAGGCGTCTTTGGCTCCTGCCAATTCATAACATCTTCAACCTTAGCGGGATCTACTTGGATACCACGTTCACTAACCACATGTCCAAGGAATTGGACTTCACGAAGCCAGAATTCACACTTTGAGAACTTGGCATAGAGCTTTTCTTGATGAAGCAGTTTCAGAATGCATCGAAGATGCTTCTCATGGTCAGCTTGGCTCTTTGAGTAAATGAGAATGTCATCGATGAAGACGATGACGAACTTATCTAGGTAGGGCTTGCAGACGCGATTCATGAGATCCATGAATGCTGCTGGTGCATTAGTGAGCCCAAAAGGCATCACTAGGAACTCGTAATGACCATAACGGGTCCTAAATGCAGTTTTGTGTACATCTTCATCTTTAACCTTCAGCTGATGATATCCTAACCTCATGTCGATCTTAGAGAAGTAACTTGCCCCTTGCAGTTGATCGAACAGATCGTCGATCCTGGGCAATGGATATCTATTCTTGATAGTGACTTTGTTAAGCTCGCGATAGTCGATGCATAGACGCATCGACCCATCCTTCTTCTTCACAAACAAGATTGGTGCTTCCCATGGAGATGAACTAGGACGAATGAAACCTTTTGCCAACAACTCGTCTAGTTGAGTCCTTAACTCTTTCATCTCTGTTGGTGGCAACTGTAAGGTGCCCTTGCAACAGGTGCTGCTCCTGGAATAATGTCAATTTTGAATTCTACTTGCCTATCTGGTGGCAAACCAGGTAGTTCTTCAGGGAAAACTTCTGGGTACTCAGAAATGACGGGAATATCTTCAATCTTAGGCTTTTGCTCATCAATAGTTACCTGTGCCATATAAATGACACAACCCTTCTTCAAACACCTAGATGCCTTGAGCATAGTCACTTGCTCAGGCAGTCCATACTGAGTATCTCCCTGAATGGTAAGTGGCTCACCAGACGGAGTCTTGACCACTACTTGCTTCTTGTTGCA
Source organism: Helianthus tuberosus (assembly GCA_030545235.1). Lineage (NCBI taxonomy): Eukaryota > Viridiplantae > Streptophyta > Magnoliopsida > Asterales > Asteraceae > Helianthus > Helianthus tuberosus. Next base: position 54,851,948 of record CM060404.1, read on the forward strand.
AACAATTTGGGCTTGGTTATACGATAACCAGTCCTTGCCTATAACTATATCAAAACCGGCTAACTTCAAAGGAAGTAAGGACAAAGGAAAAAAGTGGTTCCTAATGGATATGAAACATCCATCTAACACGGTTGATGCGGTTTCTATGGTACCATCGGCTAATTCAACCTCATATTTTATGCTTAGGGTTCTAACAGGTAGGTTTAACAACTTACAAAACTTATCATCAACAAATGACTTATCGGCTCCAGAATCAAATAATACCCTTGCATAAACATCATTAATAAGGAAGGTACCTGTTATGACATTATCATTCTGGATTGCCTCCTGTGCGTTCATCTGGAAGACCCTAGCATTGGTCTTTTTCCCTTCGTTAGCTTTCTTAGCAAACTTTGGGCAGTTGGACTTAATATGCCCATTTTCATTGCAACTATAGCACGTAGCATCCTTTTTAGTTCCAAAACCCTTTTTGTGGTCATTGTTTCCCTTACGCTTCTTGTCTGAACGTCGTGAGTTGTCATCCTCACGCTTCCTCTTCTCAGCGTCTGTGCTTCTCAGCGATCTCTGCCTGACCGCGTTCAAAGTAAGGGACAATGATATATCAGCTACAGACCGAAAAGTAGCTGGTCTGGAGTCCTTCACACTTGCCTTGATTTCTGGGGCTAAACCCCCAATGAAACGAGCTATCCTTTTGGGTTCCGGTGTCACAAGATAAGGAACCAACCTTGACATAGTGTTGAAGCTCGTAAGGTAGGCTTGACAATCTAGGTTTTTTCATAACCAAAGATAAGAAATCAGTTTCAATCTTTTCAACCTCATATTGAGGGCATTAGTTTTCCTTAATGAGAGTAACAAACTGATCCCATGTCAGATTGTACAATGGGATCTTCCCAGTAGCTTGGATCAACGACCTCCACCAAGCTAGTGCCTCACCCTTGAATGACTGAGATACAAACTTTACCACATCCTTATCAGCACAACCACTGATATCTACTACAGTGTCCATCTCATCTAACCATGACATGCAGTCAACTGCTCCTTTCTCCCCAGTAAAATCCCTGGGTTTGCATGAAACAAAGTACTTATAGGTGCAACCTTTAGCACGTGGTTCTTGGTTCAGCACAACTCTCTTAGATGGAACACTCCTCTGGTTCGTTGAGTGATGGGAATCACTCTTGTGAGCAGTATGAGTCTTTGAGGGTGGTTTAGAGTGTGGTATAGATTGGGTCCTCACATGGGTACCACTGGATTCATTGAACTGCCTTTCCAAAGCTCGCGTCAGAGCATTATCTATTAATGCTTGTAATTCTGCTCCTGCTATGTTGACTCTGGAGGTGTCATGATTATCTCTGGGGTGACTGTTGGCTTCGTCTGACCCGGCCATGTAGCTTGTTTGCTACATAAGATAAATGATTTAATTCATTCAGAGGTTTATAACAGTTTTATTATTCTAGAAGATTTATTAATCATGGTATTTAAGAACCATTTCGATTAATTTGTTTAAACATATATATATTCAGGATATTATATTAATCCTTAGTTAGAATTAAAAATATATTAATGGAAAAAAGGGCCTAGTCACGTGGACAGTTTTAAATCTTTATTCATGATCTTATAGGGTCATGGTATTGAGGGTTTTAATTATAATTCATTACCTCTTCTTAACAGGGGGTCGATGACCACGACTGTCTTTTGTCTTATATGACAATGAGTATAGCCCGTAGGCGTTATATCCCTAATGGATGTTTTAATTAATTAAAAGAAGTTTGGAAAAATCCAATATAAGGATGACTCATGCGATTTTATCGAATCACATTTTGTCAAGAGTGTTAACATGTTTTCAGATTTAACAAGGATTGGAACCTTTTGAATAGGTTTTACCATCTTGGCCATGTCTGCAACGCCATATAGACTAGGTTTTACCTTTAAGATTCTTTTTAATATTTAACGCAGAACAATCCTAAATTGAGGTGTTAATAAGGATCTGAATCTAATTATGGGACTACCATTTTGGCCTTGTCTTATGATGACACATGGCTAGGTCTTGTCCTCTTTAGATTTTTATCATTTTATTATAATGATAGGTCTTATAAAAGGGAATGTTATATTTTCATTTACTTTACATATTATATTTATGTATATAATTTAATAAAATGAAAATTTAAATTAAATCATCCCACCATAAAATTAACCAAGTACATATTTGCCCTAAACGGGACTTCTACAAGAATAACATGCCCACGCAGGGGCTTAAACAGAAATAACATACCCACGCAGGGGTTAAACAGAAAAACATGCCCACGCAGGGGCGGAATACTGAAAGACATGCCCATGCAGGGGCAGAATACAGAAACAAATGTCCTCGCAGGGACATGATTACATCACTAAATCAAACAAATAAAGGACTCAATGGTCCTTTTTTGCTTTTTCCTTTAATTAAGTTTGCCAGACTCTTAAACATTCCACGATTTTGCCTTCGGTCTTCCCGTACTTCCTGTCGCACCTCATTAATCCTTTGAAGGATCTCCTGATGCTGCTGTGGCGAGATCGCTGGCGGCTGCAGGGGTTGCTGATATAGTGGAGGTTAAGGAGGCGACGGTTGCTGATACCCATAAGGTGGGTACCCATAGGGTGAATACCCAGCCTGGTATGGGACTCCAAAGGGCCCCTCAGGATGGAGAGCGTTGTAATCCCATGCTGCCTGATATGGGTCAACACTGGCATAGTTGTAGTTGGTGTGGGCCGGCTGCTCAAAGGGATTATACGCCGCCGCACCGGTGTATGTAGGTATTGGTTCGCCAAAGCCCAACTGTGGTGGCGCGACAGGCACAGAGGTTACTTCCGAGACGGGGTTTGAAGGTCCACCCATCTGCGGGTCTTCATGGAGTGGCGAGTAGCGGCTGCCACCTGAAGGTTGAGGGGTGCCGATTCGCACTCCTCCTCGCACGGACATCCGTGCGGTTGTTCTTCTTCGCCTCGGTGGCTCCGGAGGCTGTTGCTGAGGTGATGGTGGTGGCGGAGTGACCGCGACAAAACGAGAATCCTCGGAAGGATCCTGCTGCTGCTGCTGCGGAGAGTTGTGGTAACTGGGTGTAAACACCCAGTCGATCTGTCTGAACCTATCCTCATAGCTGTCGGGACCATTATAAGGTGATCCCACAAAAGGTGACCCATCCGAAATTTCGATGGGATGGTTAGGGGTTCCGGACGGTGGCTCTGCGGGATCGGTGTCCTCATCTATGTCCATTGCATGGTCGCCCGAGAAATGGTCTTCGGGTCCTAGTGGGTTAAGACCCACTGGTTCTCCAAGGTAGTTTGCCGGGTTGAACCGGCTCTGGAAAAAGGGCGTTGGGTCATCAAAAGGTGAGTTGTGGCCCTGGAGAGGAATGTAAGATTGGTGGGAATTAAGGGGCTCATTTTCAGAATGAGGCCCAAAGAAGTTTTGAAACAAAGGGGATGAGCTCAATGAATCTGAGCGCCTTGCTGGTTCAGTATAGGTCCTCCAATTATCTTGAGGACTCCGGCTATGGGAATCTGACGGTGTTCGCCGGTGCGAAGGCCCGGCCTCATGATTATTCGGGGCGACGATTGGCCCCTTGCCTCTTCCTCTCCCTCTCACTCTTGGTGGCATCTTTTAGCCTGTAAAAAAAACAAAGATAACAACAAGGGATATATATAAAAGACAAAAATAAAAACAAATCGGGATTTGTCCTAAGTTATTTGTCTAGACTCGAAAATTTAGGAATGTGCAACTGTGTAACTGAGATTAAACACAAAAGGCTAGTGTTTAATTCACTCAGTGTTGGCTCTGATACCAACCTGTCACACCCCGATATTTCCACGTATTACCGGTGGGGAGTATCGTGACGTAGTTGATATCATCATAGTCAAACAACACAATTTTTAAATGCACAGCGGAAGCAAAAGATATATTTATTTCAACTGAATAAAATTGTAATATTAAGTATCACAACGTAGTTGAAACAGATCCACAGGCGGATCAAATAAACAGAAACGTAGTTCAACAGACTCAAAATGCATCCAAGCTTGCGAGACTCTTAATGATGCTAAGGAGAGGCCAGCCTATTACGCGTAGTACCTGCACTTAACCTTTTTGGGAAAATACGTCAGTTTACACTGGTAAATACAATTAACTGACTCATTTTGAAAATGTTTAGAAAATTGATTTGAATGCACAAGGCACAAAACATTTTATAACTTGGGATAATTATTTATATATAAACTTGTAAAAGAATTACATGTTCGTTATGCGTTCAGTAGCCCGGGTTGACGCCGGGTTAGAGCTTAATAGACACACCACATGATATAGTCCCGCGGCGGGTTATTCCCGAAACCGGCGGTTATACCTTATTATTTATATATGCACTAACGGGTGTACGCCTACACCCGCGTGCTTAGGTCGTGGCCATTTCTTAAAATGATGCCAATGATATCCGGGACATGGTCATTAACCCCCCAAAGCCTTTAAGCAAACAAAACAATTTAAACGGGACATTTCAATAAATTAATCTTCATACAATTAAAAATTCAATGCCCGACCAAGCGGTATTTTATATACCGTACCCCAAGCCCGTATAGGGAAAATAAGTTAAAAGTATTTACCTTTGCAAGTATTAATCACAAATAGCAAGTGCGTGTAGCTTTTACCGGGTCTCCTATTCTGGAACAAAGGTTTTTAATAACCTATTAGATTTCTAACGGGTCTTTAATTAAGCCTAAACTTAGACCGGTTAGTTTTAAAGGAAGATACGGTTCAAACGCACGATTAAGCGAAGACCGGAATAGAATGTGATTTAGACCCGACAAGTTTGAAGACTTGTATAATATAGGTAAACTAAACACATTCTGGATTTTGAGACAAAATTGATAAGGTTTGACCCGTTTCGGCTAATTTATGCAAACTAGTTACATAAACCGTACCGAACGCGAATAATGCGTAACGGGTAACCACAAGAGTCATATACAGGTTTCCTAAGTTAATATGCCTTAAATATGTTGTGACATCAGTAGGATATCTTCTATTATGCCCGAAATGGATTTGAACTCAAACTATGCCCCGTAGGGGCATTTTGGTCATTTTAAAGGTTATATAAGAGTTTAAATAACAATCTGAGTTACAGGTCTGATATAATCAGTAAAATACTTAATTTAATAAGTTATAACAGTAGGGTATTACATATATGTAAAATTTATCATTTAAAACCAAACTATGCACCTTAGGGGCATTTTGGTAATTTCACATAGGCTTAAAATGTCAAAACTGGAAATCTGAGTTTAAAACTTTTGCTTACTGTTAATATATAAAATTTATTGAAAATATCAGTACGCATCAAACCTTATATGTTTAAAATAGTTTTAATACATACTATGCGTTAAAAACGATTAAAAAGGCGATTTTGAGCTATTTCCGGGTTTTTAAAGGAAAGCTGATATTTTTATTATTCCAGAAAGCTCAAAATGTTTTATTTACTATATTAGATCAGTAGAAAAGGGTTTGGTATCCAAATAATTTATAAAACTCATTTTATAGCCCAAAAGGGCAAAACCGACAATTACCGAAACAAGCTTAGAACTCTATGTTATGCTCAGTCTAAAATTAAATAAAAATCTTCAAAAATCCCAAAATATTATATTACATCAGTGGGTAAAAATTTTGGTATCAAAATCGGGTTTAGATAGGCTATAGGCTAATTACGCCGTTTATTTAATAAAAAGCTTTCTAATTACGCTAATGAGCATAACTCCTAATCTAGACCTCAAACTGATGTCAAATTTTAGGGACAAGTTTATAAATCAGTAACTAAGGTTTCTATTCTTTTACATTTTCAAAAATCACGTTTTAAGGTCAAAAGGGCATAATAGTCAACATTTAAGCATTTAACGGAAACATGCATATGAATCGGATAACTAATGAACCAAGTTGTATAATCACAGAGGGTTATACCAACATGAAACCTGGTCCAAATAAAGCTCTAAGGAAATTCTAAAACATGCTTAAACGAGTCAGAACTGAAAGTCAAAGCAAAAGTCAAATTATGCGACTTTCGGTTCCGATCCGAGTCTAAACTGAAAATTGTCGGGTTGAACATGTTTAGACATGTTCCTACATTAATTACCAAGTTATTTTAGTGATAAAACAGGTTGCATGTCTCCTACATTGCTAATTATGCATTAATTTGAAAATAAGCTTTCTGTTGACTTTTTAAGATTAGCTTTGACCCGACAATTGACCTAGTTAGAGTGGGAATCAGAGGTTACCCTTTTAAAGGTTTATTACCCACATAATTACCAACCTATAGGTACTTTCAATTCGAGATTTGACTGAACAATTATTGATTAATCTCGAAGTCAAACCTTAATTATGACGGTTTGACTTTAAGCTAAATAACTAAGCTAAACTGAATTAAAGAGGGTTAAGGACACTTACAAGAGTCCTAAGCACGACTAGGGATCTTAAGAAAGCTTGTTGCTGATCAGAGGAGCTCCAGAAATGAGTCTTGTGAACTTTGCAAATGAATGAGTTCAATGTTGCAACTAGAGGGATGCTTATATATGGAATTTGATCTCACATGATGATGCCAAACAACTCTATGCATGGATTCAGATCATCACAACTGTCCCTAGTGCATGAAAATCCATTTGCCCAGCCCCTTGTATCATTTTACAGGCTCATAAGTAGGTTACACAGCCTTAACAGGCACCTGTCCAAAGTTTCTGTCGCTGGCATGCTGAGGCGCCCCGCGTAAGAATCCCCAGGGGGTTTACGCGCCTGGTATGACCCCCAGAACCAGCCAAACAAGTTTTCATTATTTGCACTTTAGGTCCCTGGTCCTTCCAAACGTGGTTTTAAGTATTTTTCTTGCACTTTTGGCCCTCTAACCTTACTTTTAAGGGCTCCATGACATGTTTAAACATTGGAAAGTCCTTGGTTAACTTTGTGATCACCCGAAAAGTCATAAATTTCAACGTTGACGCTTTTAACCCCTCGTATACGAATATTGTCATAACTTTCTCATACGATAACGAATCTTGGTGAAATTTTTACCACATATTCTAGTGAGTATAACTTATCGTTACAAAGATTTGGGTTTGCTAAAAGGTCACTAAGAGGTGTACTTTAAACATGTTGACACATTTAACCCCTGTAGTTTGTAATCTCTCACTTTCTTCCACACTTAGCTTCGTATGATCCATGATTTATTCGTTTAAGGGTATAAACATCATGTAGGGTTATTGTAAAGTATATTTATCCATTGTTGACACTTTGAACCCTTATATTCACATACTTTCTCTGTTTGTCAACTTTAGTCCCTCTAAAGTAATCTTTTACACGTTTAAAGCTTATGACACGTGTCGATACATTATTGGACGTAAATTTTCGAGGTGTTACAAAGATCAAGCTTCCATTTAGGTACCTCTTATGGTTCATCACTACACTTGATGTAAAATGACCATACCTCTGACAGTTGACCCATTTGCGGCAGGGTACGTTGGTAGGATGATGAAACAAACAGGTAGTACATTTGGGATGAGATCCAACATAGCCTGGTCTTGGTTGTTCGGTGTTTGCGGGTGTAATGGCGGCTAAAGCTTGTAAGGGTTGTGGGTTTGGCGGAGTGACGACCTCACAATTTGGGCTAGAAGCCTTCCGCTTCTTGCCTTTGTTCTTCTTGGATTGGGAGGATGAAGGTTCAACAACGGTGGTAGTATTGGCGGTATCAGTGACAGCTTGATGCGCACTCTTCGTTGAAACCTTGTCATAGGTTCCATGAAGAATGCAGTTGTTGTTAAGTTCGGTGGCTATGGCATAGGCTTCCTCTATGGTTTTAGGGTTACCAGAGGCAAGACGATTGGTCACGGAAGGTGCAACACAACGAATGAAATTGGCTTTGGTTTTGGGGATGGAATCGACTTATCCAGGGCAAAGGATGCTAAGCTGTTTGAAGCGCGTAATCAGACCATACATGACGCTCCCGTTTTGCGTTAGGTTCCAAAATTCGTTCTCCAACTTTTGGAGCTCGTGAGGAGGACAAAAGTGGTCTTTCATAAGCTGCTTAAGCTTGTCCCAAGGTAACGCATGTGCAACGTCATTTCCCCTCTTGTTACGTTCGGTGGTCCACCACTCGAGTGCCCTCGAGCGGAAGACTCCAGTTGCATTCAAAGTTCGTAGCTCATCAGGGAAACCACTTTGCAAGAAAGTAAGCTCAACTGCGTCAAACCAATTCATCATGGCGGTAGCGCCATCTTCGCCTGTAAACTCCAAAGGTTTACAAGCCATAAATTGCTTGAATTGGAATGTTGGCTTAGGTTTTTCGGCCTTCGAATCGACAGAGCCATGCGGAGAATCGGTGTTTGGCTGAATCTTACTAACAATGTCAGGTATGACCTTAGCCATTTGCTTGGCCATGAATTTCATGCAATCCCTTTGTGACATGGAGTTGGATTTGGCATTGGAGGTCGAACCCTTCTTTGACTTGGTTTTCTTGGAAGCACCGTCGGACGACATCTAAGGAATCGAAAGAGAAGGAAAAGGATGAGACTTGATCATAAATTCAAAATAAGTATGCAAGTTTTAAACATGTAAACATGATGTATCACGTAAGGTTCACATAGTTAGCATGATTTCAACAAGTATTCAACAAGTATAAACACATATGAATGCGTACAAAGAGTATAAATTTAGTTTGTTCACGAGAATTATTATTGTTTTTTATTGCGCTAGACGTGCGAATTGTGTAACGGTTTTGAAACGAACGAGGTAACAAGTATAAAAATCACATATAAATTGAATCACATAAAAGAGAGGCTCATAAAACATATGATTGTTTCGGGTAGAGAAACGTCGACTATTCCAAAGTGAATCGAAAGCCCTTTCAAATTAGAGAAACGTGCTTTGGCCTATAGGTAAGATACTCTCATCGAGAAGCGATTAACGGTATCTTACCCTTCCAGTTACTACACGTCTCTAATAGATTGAAACAATCAAAACTTTGGCGAGATTGAAAATCGAGGAATGGGACTCAATCGACAAGGTGCGGGTTTCACCCCTAACTTGACGATTTCGTACCCTAATGTGGTTGGTACTCATCGGGTCAAAATACAATTTCGACATTATGACGAGGGTCCACTAGAGTTTGAACTGGAAATTTACCATTTAGATGTGGATTTCACTCCTAGCTAAATGGAGAAATTTCGTGCAAAAATAAGAATGAGCGGAATGAGAGTCATTCACCAAATTGTGGGTTTCACGCCTATTTTGGTAAACTCGTCTCTTTTGTATAAAGAGTGTCTTCAAGTGTATTGTGTAAAATGTCTTAGGAAAGACATTATGTAAATATTGAGACCAAAAAGGAGAGAAAGGAGCAAAGTAGGAAGAATAACATTTTAAGCAAGAATCAAGAATGGTCAAAAATATGGTTCCTACTATAGACTAGGTCGAATCATGGCAATTCTACCTAATTCCCTATAGTTATGGCTCTGATACCAATCTGTCACACCCCAACCAATGGCGGAATCATTGGAGTGGGACTAGTTCGAGATTGTAAGAGACTTCATAACACTATTTGTGACAATATTTAATTCAACCGATTTCATTTCATAAACAAATTGTCAAAACATTACAATAAATTCAAATAACAACATTGTTCAAACATAACATAACAAAATTGATACAACACTTTAAACCTAAACGTCTAAGTGAGTATCTAGGCATCTTTGCTAGTCCATTTTCATAGCATCATCAATCCTCAACCTGTAACATGTTTAAAATACAATTCAATGCAAAAGCAAAGGCGAGTATACAAGTTTATGAATAAGTATAAGTATAAAAGTTTAAAAACGAATCCACATGGCAACTTAGTTTATACAAGATCAACCTAACATGGCATGCAATATTTCTAGTCAACCCTTTGTTTACACAAAATGATATAATTCAACATGACCACTAGTCTATGGGCGGTGCGTTACTCCTATAGCGCTATACATGTCAAATGGAGGCTCGTGAAAGCTAATGACTAAAACATATCACATAAGTATGGTCCACGTATAAGCATCAAGTATAACAACATAGTATTCATGTATAAGGATTGTTTTCGTGCATTGCATAAATAATAAGTTTAAGTGTAGTTTAATAGCTAAACAAGTTACACCCCAAAAGTGGTAAACATAAAAAGGGGGTTGCGAGTATACTCACGGTTTTGAAAGTCTTCTACTTGAATCCGCGAGTGAGTTGTTGTTGATTAGGAGGTTGGAACACCAAGTCCTTCTACGCGAAGAAACAAAGTGTATGAGTTTTAGGAATTCGGAAGATTTAGGGATTTAGGAAGTTAAAACACAAGAACATATGTATTCGAAAGTAAACATCCTTTAACACAAAGTACTTGTTCTTGACACTATGGAACCTCAAGGGTTAATGTTTTCATGAGTGGTATACTCATTAGAATCATAACAAGTCTTATTTCTTGGATGATGTTATTCTAATACTTTGACGAATGAACACAAGTTCACCATAAAGGTTCGAATATTGAATATTACATACATATAAATATTACTTAGGTTATATATATTATTATGTCCAATAGTCAAGCATGAGGTAGAAGATTAAATCTTCATTTAGGTACCTCTAGTATCATGGAAATCATGTAGGAGGTAGGAAGATCAAGCTTCCATTTAGGTACCTCTTATGGTTCACCACTACACTTGATGTAAAAACATATAAGGAGGGATGAACTAATATTAATACAATAATAATAAACAACTACACTATGAGAAATCATCAAGTGATGTGGGGATTCTATGTTGGACAACCCAAGTTAGTCCATAATCACATCTTCATCAATCTTGAAGCTTGAACATCACTTGTGGGTTAAAAACCCTAAACAAAACAGAATATATGTGAGGTTTAACCTCTGATTTCGAATGTCTCAGCCCCGTTTTTAAGCTTAACTAACCATAGAAGTGGTTATAAGCATAAGGACGTGGGTTTGAGTGAGTTAGACTCAAGTTTAAACAAGTATAAACAAAGTTTGATTCAAAACAAAACGAACAGTGAGCTTTGAAGCTTATTTTCAGGAGTTCCAGGGACTTATTTACTGTGAAATACCCATGGAATCGAAGCTAAGGTCGATCCAAGTGTTCTGGAAAAAGAATGACCTAAAAAGGATAAGAAATGAAGAAGTTATGCTCACTTTAGTGGAGCTTGATGCTTCTGTCCAAACTTGAACTTGCAGCTACAATTTTGAGTGACTGAGAGAGTTGTGAGAGTGTTTGTAAAGTGAAAATGGCTTGGGGAAGCTTGGGTTTATATAGGGAATGAATTAGGGTTGGGTTAGATGTGTATTTAATGCCCAAAGCCCGGTTTAAACTCAAAACAACTCAAATCCCGCTCAAAATCGTGAATGGAAGTGAAGAGTCTGACCTGGGGGGTTTCTCACGGCCAGCGTAGGTCTGCAGGTTAGTCTACGCGGCCAGCTTCAAGGGTGGAGGCTGAAGTTTCATTAAATTGCAATTAGGCCCCTCAACTTTGCCATTTAGGGCTTTTTAGGTGTTTTAGGGGCTGTTTTCGCCATAAAAGCATAGTTTAAGATAAATTTAAGTATGAGGAACATAAACAAAGTATAATTAAGTGTATGAAGGTCATATTTAAGTATCGTTTATGATCCAAACATGTTTTATGCATAAGTTTCACATATTTGCAAGTTTAGCACATAGTTTCCAAGAATTACGAATAAGCATCAATTGTTTCACGAAATCAAATGTATGAGCATGTATAAAGTATGTATAACACGTATTTAACAAAATATGAGTTTTATTTATGATCCAAGTCTCGGATTTTACAACGGTTACAAAGAAAGAACGATTACAAGATCACAAGACTTCCAAAAATAGAAGTACGAACAAGACTTGCTATAAATGGAAAGTACAAATAAGCAGGGCGTTACAGTTAATTATTCTAATCATGGCGTTTTCTTTGATTTGAACAAATATAGTAGTAGATCACACAACCAAACATGTAGATGTAATAATGTAAAGAGTAAAACACGATAATCAACATTAAAATACATGGCGTTTAGCTAATCTACATATTCTAACATTCTTTGTGCTATTCTATCGTCTGCTTTGTCAAACAATTTACGTATTTTTTCTCCCCCTAAAGCCATGAATGTATTTAGACAACTTGTCAGTAGTTTTATGTTTTCATTTTCGCTATGAAACATGATTTTTTCCAATGTATTTTACCCTTAGTTCATTTAGCTGTCTTTGTTGGAGTTGATTTGGGGCATCTTCTGTTGCCAAACCACTTCTCCAACGAGCTATATCCCCCATGTATGTTTCCATATGCCTCATTGCGAAAATCTCACAGTCGATGACGTTAGACTTTGTCCTCCAATCCATCTTTTGTCTGACAACCTTCGCCTTGCTCATGATCTTATGCTTTGGGTGATTTTTAATACGCAAGTAGTTTGCAAAAGCTCCATGCTGCCATTTTCACATTTTTTTTGCATATATTAGTTTGGCGTTTTGTCAACATAGTTCCTATTTTCAAAGTTTTAAGATACTTACCAATTTTTCCACCCATCCTTCATACTTTTTTTTTTATGCTGACGTTATCCCCTACACCGTTGTTGTCCAATATATCAACTCTTTTGTGTTTCATGTTGAAACAGACAACATAGAAATGTCTTTCCCAGATTATTGGCACGAAGACCAGTTCATAATCCTTGATGGTTTTATGTTTCTTGTCTCCTTTGAAACGTGTGTTTTTCAGAACAGTTTCCATGTTTCTGTTGAATTCATTGTTTCGTGCATCTTCTGTTGTCATTTCGTAGTATGCCGGAGTATTCTGTAATATTGAGTACCACATAATTAAACAACAAAACAATGTCCTATTATAATTTTATCAAATATATATAGCAAAAGAGTTACCAGCAATAATTCTGTGCAGAATAACCTTGAGGGTGATTCATGAGCCTTGTATCTTTCTTCATAGTTCAGGATATGTGCCCAACATAGAATAATTGAGACGTGTGCTTGAAATCCTGGTTTCATGCTCTCACAGATCACCCTCATGAGAAACTTTTCTCCCATCTTGAATAGCTCAGTTCTAAAAAAAAACATCATTTGACGTTTTAGTTATACAAACTCATTCTATTATAATACATGGCGTTTTGATTGTTTTTGCATGCATATTCTCAAGTAAACATTATGAATGGAAAGTTTGGCGTTTTATTTTGAGAGAAGTGTACATACTCATAATCGCCGATTCCGGTGAAGATGTATGTGGAAAGGTTATTTTCAGGGTTTGTCCTTTTTTCATGTATTACTACTTGCCTCCTTAGATAAGGTGACAAACATGCCTTGCTCAATTTTTTATCTCTCTTCTCCTCTTCAGCCACATTCTTTTTTTTTTTATTTTTATCTTCTTCATCTTTTTCATCATCTTTATCAGCTTTTTCATCACCATGCAGCTTTTCAGGGTTTAAAATTTTATTTTCTTGCATCAGCTTTGTGACGTCTGGAGTGTCGTCCTCATCACCTTTCTCCTGCACATCTGACATGTTTGGCGTTTTTGGTGGTGATGTGTTGATGGCGTTTTCATCCTGGGGTTTATTGGGTGTCTTTTCCTCTTCAAAACTTTTCAAGAGGTTTTTCCCAGATGTAGTTGGTGGCTGTTCATATGGCGTTTTATCAAACACTGCCCCTTGTTGGTTAACACTTTTGTTCACCATATCCCCTTCAGTTTTTTCTTTTTCAGTATTGAATGCCTGACTGTCTTGTGTTTCTGTTGTGGCGATGTTTGGTGTCTTATCAAATACAGGCATTTTTGGGGTCTCTTCAGTAGGTTGCAGATGTTTTTTTATTGCTTTAATTACTTCATCCACCATCCTTGAATTATCAATACCTTCTTTAATATCAATCATTTGTTTTAGATCTTGTCCTGGCAGCTCCAAAATCTCAGCAATATTCCTCTTAATTATTTTTTCCCCATTGTATCTTGAAATGCGATATTCAATTGTCTTCAAATCACAACTCCACCTCTCAATATCGTTTTCGTTTACATCTTCATCTGATGATATAGTATCCTCTTCATCATCATATATGGGGGCTGTTGTAGCAGTCGAGGGTTCGGCGTTTTGTTCTATTGCCACATCCCTTGTATCCCCTTCTCCTTCCTTTTCTCCTTCCCCTTCTCTTTCTCCTTTTCCTTCTCTTTCTCCATCCCCTTCACCATTCCCTTCCCACTCCCCTTCCTCTTCTTCTTCTCCTTCCCCTTTTCCTTTTCCTTCTCCTTCTTCTTTTCCTTCATTTTCAACTTCAATGGTGTTTTCATGAACTATTTCCACTTCCATGGCGTTTTTATCAAATGTTTCCACTTCAATGGCGTTTTCAATTCCAGCCATCTCCTTCTCCCTTTCTTCTTCATTTTCACATCCTTCCTCTCCTTGTTCTTCATTTTCAATTTCTTTGGCGTTTTCATGAACTGTTTGCTCTTCAATGGCGTTTTCTTTTTCAGCCATCTCCTTTTCCCTTTCTTCTTCATTTTCATCTCCTAGTACCAACTCATTTTCATCCTCAGTTTCTTGTGTATCTTCTTCTGTTTCAGCTGGCATTTCTTTGGCATTTTCATCAACAAATTTTGAGATGTTCTCCAACAATGTCATACATTGTGAGTATTTAATGTGTACCAGGAGGCTGTTTGGGTATTCAGTCTTTGACTGTTTTAACAATGTGCTCATTTTATTGTAACAGTCTTCTAATTCTTTGTATGCTCCATCCAATTTATCAGCCATTTCCTGTTATATTAAATAAAAGGATTTTGTTTATCATGGTGTTTTTTGTTTTTTTTTTAATTTATTATTTGAACAACATACCTCTTCAGGTTCTTTGTTTTGTTCTTCTTCATCAAGATAAATGTTGTCATACTGTGTTACTCCTCTGATAAGAGCATGGTTTCCTGATGCAAAAACTTCAAACATCGTTTCCCGGCTTTCTCTATCCTCATTCACCATCCTTTGAAGTGAAACCTCTTCATCATCATTGAAGGGCATGGCGTTTTGCACCTCATAGTTATAATGATCATCATGATCAAACTCATCATCATGCTCATCGACCTTGTGAACATCATCTTCATCTTCATTTTTAACATCATCACCATCATCTTCATCATGAACAACAACCTGCATTTTTCTTGTTAAAGGAGATTGGAAGACAAACGCTAAGGGCTCTCAGATGGAAGCAAAAGAGGTCATACAAGATGACAATATTATAACCGGTACGTCCTTATCCATGATGTGTATGCAAGGGTATTGTTTGATGCAGGTGCATATAAGTCACTTGTGGAATAAATTTTGTAAGTTATTAAATCTGCCTATTAGAACCTTAAGCATGAAATATGAAGTAGAATGAACGCTAAGAGTTCTGCTTTGATTCGGATGCCAATCAATCCTTCATAAATTGAAAGTATAGCAGACTCTTAAAAATCTACCATAAGAACCCTAGATATTAAGTGTAAGGTAAAACTTACAAATAGAAAACCATAGGAACCGTTTCTTCTATTCCTGTCAGAAATCTTCAGTCGTAAAATTCTAGTATACCCTTTCTCCAGATAAAGTACATCATCATGTGAAATTGATATCTCTTTTATCTCTATTGATTACGAATACCAAATGGTATGACAAAAGCGCCATATGAGGATTGGTGTATCTTAATATGTTCCATAGATTGCTTCCATGCCTGATCAGTATGGAGGTTTAATGTATGGAACCACAAGGATATTCCAATGGTCATACGGTATTAAAGTCAGCTAATGGTATTCAAAGAAGATATCTAGAAGATAGAATTGTCCAAAATAAGTGTTCCCTAGTAAAGGAATCTGTAAAAAAAAATAGCATAAATGTGTCACTTATTTGACACAAGCAAGGATGGATGAACTGGAGCCTGAGATTTGGAAAATCTCTGTAACCTCCTTGTATCCTGATTATCTTCTCCCAAGGTTACCCTGTTTATCTCCCGAAAGGCAAGTAGAATTAAGATTTATATCCCATTTAGGGCTGTATCATTATGAAATTCCATAAACGGCTAGTACCATCATTGGAAGAATCGAAACCCTGATTAACTAAGTTTTAAAATGGAGGGTTCATATAGCCTAACTCAATATTCTGAGAATTCAGTATTGTTAGCTAAGAACGACGGTTCATTTTGCTTATGCATTGATTACCGCAACCCTATTTAGGCAACAATTAAGAATTCACCATCAGCTGCCCAGGATCGTCGATTTGTTCGACTAACAACAAGGATTAGCTATTCCTTAAAAATTAATTAAGCAGTGGTTGGAATAACCATCTCACCTTAAGATAAGCTTCTCTATAATAGTTGATATATAAGCATCAAGGCTGCTCCTTTGGAGACCTTGTATTGGTGGAATGTTAAACATCTATTGTTAGGACAATAGACTGGTAAGTCCAATTATCAGGATCTGAAAGTTGCATTGGAAACAACAAATAAGATCACACAAATCCCTAATCATCTATAACTTGCCAGTATTCGGCAGAAAAATCAAGAATTAATGAAAGTAGCAACCCTCCTAAATTCTTGGTAAGGAATAAGGTTCAACAAAAGATATCACCCAGGAAGGGTGTGCCAAATTGTTAAATTATCAGGCTAGTTAAGCTCTGAATATATAGAATCATTAGGAGGAAATCGAATGTATCAAGATCAAGTAGCTCATAAGCTAAAACCTATTTAAGGAGCTCGCAATACATTGCACACTAGTGATAGAAGGATGTGTTTCACCAATAAGTCAAGGAGCACTATCACATAATGATATCCAGATTTATGATGTGATGAACATCCTGTATTGATTAAGGATCGACAGGTTAATAAGCTCCAAAAGGATACATGCACCTAATATAGGGGTCACTTTGGGAGCTTAGAAGGGCTCCAGATATGTTATAGAAGTTAAGTCCATTATGCGACAAAAAGTACTTCCAGCAGTTTAACAAATCTCAAGGTCGAGATCTCTTTTAAGGGGGGTGAGGATGTAACACCTTGAAAATTCACGTCCTATAATGTATTGACACGTGTCATAAGCTTTGAACGTGTGAAAGAATACTCTAGAAGGACTAAAGTTGACAAACGTGGAAAATATGTGAATATAAGGGTTCAAAATGTCAACAATGGATAAATATACCCTACAATATCCCTACATGATGTTTATACCCTTAAACGAATGATTCATGGA
The DNA here is from genome assembly GCA_030545235.1 of Helianthus tuberosus. Lineage (NCBI taxonomy): Eukaryota > Viridiplantae > Streptophyta > Magnoliopsida > Asterales > Asteraceae > Helianthus > Helianthus tuberosus. The sequence goes on from CM060404.1 coordinate 54,869,208, forward strand.
TCATACGAAGCTAATTGTGAAAGAAAGTGAGAGATTACAAATTACAGGGGTTAAATGTGTCAGCATGTTTAAAGTATACCTCTGAGTGACCTTTTAGCAAACCCGAAGCTTTGTAACAGTCAATTATACTCACTAGAATACATGATAAAAATTTCACCAAGTTTCGCTATCATATGAGAAGGTTATGACAATATTCGTATACGAGGGGTTAAAAGCGTCAACGTTGAAATTTATGACTTTTCGGGTAACCATAAAGTTACCCAAGGACTTAACAAAGTTTGGTTATGTCTTAAGGCCCTTAAAAGTCAAGTTAGAGGGCTCAAAGTGCAAGAAATCATGTTAAGATCAAGTGTAGAAGGATCAGGGACTAAAAGCGTCAAAAAGTGCATAAGTTTGCATTTTCGCGCATAACTTACGTTCTGAATACACCCGGACATCCAAAAATTTACGTAAGCACTAAAATATTTTATTTTAGTGTTTGGCATAAGAAAAACCCATTCGTCACACAATTTGGATCGTTTTTCGCGCTTATGCGCATTCAGTCGTAATTAACCGAACATCGCGATCGTACGACCAAACGAACGTTGGTGACCGACCGGATAATATTTAAATCCCACAAATATTCTGTTCTGATTAAAATCTTATTTTAATCAGGTCCGTGTTGAAAAATAATTTAGAACGCCATAAACCGGGATTTAAACGCTAGATAAAATACCCGGTACCCAGTTAAATACCCGTTTTAGCCATATGCCAGGAATATGCTAAGGTATATGCTAAGGAATATGCTTGGAATATGCTAGGAATATGCTTGGAATATGCTAGGAATATGCTTGGAATATGCTAAGAATATTCTATATGGAAGATCCTATAAATACCCCAACCCATTCACTTACAAAACCCACAAATCTGATCTAAGAATGCTCTAAGTTGAAGCCATTGCTTCATACCTGAGTTACTTGGATCAAGATTAGCTTTCAGGGACCCTTTGTAAGTGTTCCTTCGTTCTTTTATTCGTTTTAGCGTTAAAGTCAAACTTTGTTTGACTTTCTGCATTGACCAGTTTATGGTCAATGCGAAGTTCATTTGAACTTCATAACGTGATCGTAATCATGATGGTTATAGTCCCTAGTGACTATACCTACTGATTACCACGTTATCTAGGCTCAGTGACGAGTCGTAGTTTCTGCCAAAATGCGTATTCTTGCGTATTTTGTAACCAAACTACTCTTAGGTATCAAAACCGTTTGTTTTGATACCAACCCTGTTTTCTAAACTTAGTTAAGCATGTTTTAACATGCTTAGCTCGTCACTTTTAGTTTAGTGCTTATATAGGGTCGTAAGGTAAGCGATCTAAACAATCGCTTATACTTTCAAACCCGACCCGTTTGGTCGATCATTAGGATCCGACCAAACACATTAGGTGACCATAGTATATAGGGAATAACCTTCCGAGGTTATACCTTATGGTCATGACGTTTAGTTAGTTGTATGACAGGTAGTATATATGCCTTAGGTAAATGACCAAAATACCCTTCGGGGCTTATATTGAGATTAAACTCGTTTTGGGCATATTGGAAGGTATCCTACTGATATCACAACATATTTAAGGCATATTAACTTAGGAAACCTGTATATGACTCTTATGGTTACTCGTTACGCGCTTGTCGCGTTCGGATCGGCTTATGTGACTAGTTTGCATAAATTAGCCGAAACGGGTCAAACCATATCTTTTTGGTCTCAAAATCCAGAATGTGTTTAAGTTACCCATATTAAACAAGCATACAAGCTTGTCGGGTTAAAAACCACATTCTAAACCGGTCTTCGCCTTATCATGCGTTTGAACCGTATCTTCCTCTTTAAAACTAACCGGTCTAAGCATAGGCTTAATTAAAGACCCGTTAGAAATCTAATAGGTTATTAAAAACCTTCGTTCCAGATTAAGAGCCCCAGTAGAAGTACTTGTGCTTGCTGAATTGATATACGGCTGGGATTGAATTTATATTTAGCTCAGGTAAATACTCTTAACTTATTTTCCCTATACGGGCTTGGGATACGGTATTATAATAATACCGCTTGGTCGGGTATTGAATATTTAATCGTATTCTGATTAAATTATTGAGGTAACCCGTTTTAATCTGTATTGTTTGAAATAAAAGCCTTTAGGGGTTAATGACCATGTCCTGGATATCCTTGACATCATTGTATTATAAAATGGTCACGCCTTAAGCACGGGGTGTAGGCATACACTGAAAGTTGCTTAAAGGGAAACGGTATCTCACTCTCTTGTGGGCTTATACTTGTGGCGTGTCTGTTAATCTTGACTCGGTTTCTACATCGGGCCCTGAACGTATAACGAACCTGTAAATCTGTATACAAGATTATAAATATAATTATCCCAAGTTATAAAAGATTAATTTTGCCTTGTGCATTTTAATCAAAGTGTCAAAATATTTTGTGCCTGGTGCATCTAAATCAATTTTATTAAACTTTTCAAAATGAGTCGGTTGAGCGTATTTACCAGTGTAAACTGACGTATTTTCCAAAAAGGTTAAGTGACAGGTACTGAACGTAATTGGCTGGAAGCTCAGGGCGTTAATAAGGAATCTTGCAAGTTCTAGGCGTCTAAAGTCTGTTGAACAATGTTTATGTTTTAAGATCCGCCTGTGGATCCTTTACTTTCCGTTGTAATACTGGATATTACTTTATATTCGGATTGTAATATATTTATCTTTTGCTTCCGCTGTGCATTTATATATTGTGTTGTTTGACTATGATGATATCAACTACGTCACGATACTCCCCTACCGGGCCCACCGGTGAAACGTGGAAATATCGGGGTGTGACAAGAATGCTACAAGGAAATTTAGGCAGAAGTTTCTCCCAAAGCCATGCATCATTGTAACACCCCAAAAATGGGTTTGGTAATTTAAACCCGGTTAATATAAAGGAACGGGTAAATACCGTTAGGGGATAAAAGTGAACCCGTAAATGAACATTTACTAGGAATAAGTAACCTAGTTGAATGTTAATATCGTGGGTATTAAACGAAGGGTTGTAGCCTTATTTAATTTAAAACGAAACATGAGGGACCAAAGTGAACAACTTGAAAGTTGTGGTTTTAAAAAGTAAACAACACACACACAAACACACACATCGTGTGTGTGTTCATCATCGAGCAGGGAAGGCTCCCATGGAGCCAAAACCCTAAGTTTCATCAAATGCTCCAAATTGAAAGGCTAAACGAAGCCCAAATTCACAACCGAACATGAATTAATGATCACCTTCACAAGGGGATCATAAGGTATGCCTTAAAACTTAGATTTGATGATCTTGTTTAAAGTGGGTTATGATCAATCCATGAAATTGTATGAAATTAAGCATGTAGAGGTGTTAGAAACACCAAATAGAACTTGTGTTATGAATAATTTCAAGTAATTGGGTGATTTAGAATGAAACCCATTGCATGAGTGTGAAGATGATGATCATGATGAACTTGTAGATGTTATAGTGTGATCTTTTGATGTATAAGGTGTTGTATGATAGACTAAGATAGATAAACTTGATGTGGAATTTATGATTATGAGATTTTGCTTGAATGAAATGGTTCATAAGATGAAATAAGGAAGAACATGCTTTAAGCACTTGTACATTATGCTTAGAAAGTGTTATGCACACCAAGTGTTTGATGAAATGCTTAGGAGAAAATGATAAGTGAGATTGTATGCTAATAATGAATGTGATGACATGTATGGATAGGAGTCATGTCAACATGGACACAAGCATGGAAAGGCAACAGGCCAAGGATAAACACGGAAGCTATGCTTGAACTCGGACGCACGAGGTAAGTGCACTCCGAACTTACCTTTTTGTTTGGTACCGTAGTTGTGATATATGGTATTTATTGAATGTAGTGTGAGAAGATATGAATCAATGTTATTTGTAAGTTAAGTTTTAGTACAAATGAGTTGGGAGTGGTTAAGAAAGAGATTCGATTAAGCTTGGGTAAGAAAGGGAACTTACATAATGAATTAGGCATAAAGATGAGTTATGGGTATTCGAGAATATGTTCATATGAAGGGAAGTTAATGATACTAACCGTTTCTATTGAGAGTTAATGTAAAGTATAGGCATGTCTCCAAGGAAAGTGAAGGTTAGCTGCGCAATCCGATGCTAGTGAAGGAATGGTTTTATGAAGGGGCTGGTATAAGAGAAAGCAGGATATGTTGACGCCTTACTATGCATGTGTTAAGATTTATTTCTATATTATGTCACCTGTTGCTAATGATTTGATTGAATGTGGTGACTGCAGGCCGTACAGGGTTTTGGATGTTTCACCAAGAAGTGTACGCGGTAGAAGATCGAGTCAATATATGGATTGTACGTGGGTGTGTTTGTGGTCACTTAAATTGATATAAGTATGTTAGTTTTTGATTAAGTTATACAAAGGGATTAATGTATTTAAATGAAAGAAAGATTATCATGAAAGAAATTTTAGGTATGTACTTTCCGCTGCGATAAATTGGGTTAATATGTTTTAGGGCGTCACAATCATAGGCAAAACGTTATCAAAGTATATCCTCACACTTGGATTGTTAACCCAACCCAACCCTCGGAACTGTGCTTTCCACTCAGCCACCACGTGGTCTTTAGTTGTTGGTCTTTTTTTCATGTTCACGGGCACCCTTCCATTTCGTATACCCGTTAAAGAGTTTACCAATTCTTCATTTATATGTATGGTATGGTTGCCAACATTTAGGGTATTTGTCTTTTCATTATAATTTCAACCAACCAGTACGCAAGCATTGTCGGTACGATGTCTATTTTCAACTTTAGTGTAGCACCAAACCCCATTTGGTGTACTGTCTTTCTTTGGTTTTCGTTTAGATTCATAAACCAACCAGTCAAGTTTGTAGGTTTTACTCTTGACAAGATCCTAGCCCCACTGAACTCATGATATGGTTCTTCCTCAACCTCCACATTCTGACTTAATGCCTTTCTCTTATTGGCGTTTTAGGCATTTCCAGTATGCACATTTATTCTCAATCTTAACATCTCTTCGCCTATAAAAAATGATTTCATGGCGTTTTAATAGTATAATTTAACATAACTATGATACATTTATGGCGTTTTATAAAACAATATGAGATTATAGATGTTGAATAACTCAATAACAGTTAAATGGCGTTTATAACAGAATCCATACATTTTTTGGCGTTTAGTAACAAAGCTATGACAGGGTTCATGTGTTGTGGCCTTTAGTAACAAACGATACATATTTTGGTGTTTTGGCAACAAAGTATGAAAGTGTATTTTTACATAACGAAAAGTAACATTTGTGTACCATGTCCTCTTGTTGTCTTCTTTCGTTGCTCGTTCGTTTGTGGCGTTTTGGAGCAGATGACCCTTCCCCCTTGTAGAAACTGTAAATTTTTGTTAAAATTAGAACGCCAAAAGCAGCATAAACTAGCACAATGTAAATCGAAGTTAACTCACTATGTTTTTTCCTCTGGATCTGGTTTGATCTTTCGATGCCATAGTTTTTGTTGTTTCGCGTTTTCTAGGGTTTTCGCATTTTACGTTGGTTTTGGGGAGGTTTTTCTAGGAAGTATATATGTTTCGGTCAGGCTTTGATGTGTTTTGTATATGGACATTTACCTTTTTGCCCTTATGGAAGCGCGCCACACTAATAAAAGTGATGTTATTTACGAAAATGCCACCGCGTCATGTAGTCCATAGATTGTTTTGATCTGACGGTTCCTAATCGTTCTCACCGTTCTCACACTTTTAGTCGTTCTCTCTAAATCCTGACCATATATATATATAGGGATGTTCATTTGAGAAAAAATTAATTGAGAAGAAAACGAACAAAGGGTAAAATTGTAAAACATCAAATACTTTTTTTTCCATCTTATTTATTATTATCTTTGACTAATTAATTAGTCATAAAGACTATCATCTTCCACAATAAAAAAAATTGCCTACACAATTTAAAATTTATTCTACACATTTTGAAATTTATCCTACACAAATTGAAATGTATCCTACACATATCAAAATTTATTATACACAACTCGTAATTTATCATACACATCTCGAAACTTATCATACATTCTAAATTATTATTTTTTTAAATATATATATTTTTGAAAATAAGTTACAAATTTAATGTAGTTAATTATAGAGGAAGACTACTAATTAATGATCTATTTAAGTTTACCAATATACCCTTACAATAATATTAAATACAAATATTAAATGAAGCAAAATAAAACATTCTTATTGGTAAAAAAATCTTCTTTCTTCTTCTTACAAAAAAAAATTATTCTCATTTGAACTTTCCAATATATATATATATATATATATATATATATATATATATATATATATATATATATATATATATATATATAATATGTGTGTGTTAATATTTACCACTTATATGTTTTTATATTAAATAAAAGTTGTTATATTTATATAAATGCTAGGCTTGTGGGTTTGTTTATATATGAACCTCGAGAGCTCGTTTATTAAATAATCTCTAACTTGTGAGTCAAGCTCGAGCTGGAACTTGTTTATGTTTAGCTTATTTAACAGGGAACTACACCAGACCCTTCGGACGGGAACCATATACACAATCCATCCGGTTACGTATATTTGAACCGCCTTCATTTACACACTACTTAGACATCATAATTTATTTATTTAAGATTTTATATTTTATTAATATTTATATAAGGTGATTAGTTTAACAACAAATCCAGTTGTAAAACCCAAATTTATGCTACAGTTTATAAATAACTCCGCTAGTTCACACCCCAAACCGGGCCCGTGCTCGTCATAACTCATAACCAACGTTGGGCTGCTTCGACAATACATCAATCGTTGTTAACCAAGTCAAAATCAATCCAAGATTCCAAGTCGTAACCAAATAAAATTCAAATGAATCAATAATTGGCGGGCGGCACACGCATAACGAAAATAACAAACTCTAATTCGACCCCACACAAAAATAATAATAAAAATAGCAAAAACTAAAATTCAATAAAGGTAACCCACGTAAGAAAGAAAAAGCAAGAATATGCTTTGCCCTCATCTCTGACAACTAAATCTTTTATCTTCTTCCTCAACCTTCATTTCATCCCTCTTATATATAAAACCCTAATTTCACTCATTTACATTACTTTTACGTTTACCTTCCATCAATGGAGACGCTGTTCATGACAATTATCGCAGCTTTTGCCTTCATAATCCTCATCGCAAAGCTCGCTTCTGCTGCGGTAGCAACAGCAACAGATCATCGTCAAAATAGAAGCATTCGTGACGCTTTAGAGGATGATTTGAAGTCTAGTAAGACGGATAAGAGTGTCAGTAAAAGAAAAGGTACGAAGAAAGTTCGATTTGCTGTTGATCATGATGAATTTGTTGTCAATAAGGCTGTTGCTGGTCAATCGGAAGCGGAATCGATCGTTTTCGAGAAGAATTGTAGCGAAATTGAAGATGATTGTGATGTAAATAGTGCAAAATTGGATGAAGGAATGGTGATTTGTGAAGAAAATGTGTGTATGAAGTTGTTGTGTGATGATGGAATTGATGAAGCTGAGAAGGAGAAAGAAGGATTGATTTCGGAAGAAGATGATTCGTCGGATGATGATTGGGAAGGGGTTGAGAGGAGTGATTTGGAGAAAGTGTTTGCTATGGCTGCAGATTATGGTAGATTGGATGATGGTTTGCATAGTTTAGGAAGTGATGTGCAGATGCAGTTGTACGCGCTTCATAAGGTTGCGACTGAAGGTCCTTGTCGTGAAGCTCAGCCGATGGCTCTGAAGGTCTCCGCTCGAGCTAAATGGTATAATTGAAGTTAATGTTGTTGATATGTTTTGTATGTTTACGGTTACTTGCTTAATTATGTGCTAATGCCATAATGAGTATGAGTATGATTAATAAAAGGGATCATTAATATTGTATGGCAGTAGCGCCTTAATGAAATGTGTTGTATTTTGTTTTTGATTTAAATTTTTTGAACAAAGATGAACTGATGGATAGAATTGTACAAGGAGTTCATGGCAAAAGCTTGGGAATATGAATCCAGATGTCGCTATGGAGAAGTATATAGCTCTTCTTTCAGAGTTGGCTCCTGGATGGTCTCAAGGGATTCATTCTTTTGTAAGTGTTGATGTTTTAATTTACATATATGCTATATTTGATCATGTTTTGATTTAGTGAAATTGAAGGAAGTCACAGAGTTACAGTTGACTTTTGTTTGAAGTCAAACTGTGTTCTTGATTTGAATGCTATGATTTTAATACAAGAAATGCTATACTAAAGGATTAGTTATTTTGGATGACTAGTTATGGTTAATGAACGTGTTGCAACTAGATATGCTGCATTGCTGCATAACACGTGTTTATAAACTTTATATAGAGATTTAGATGAAGATACAAACCAATTGGCTTTTGTGAAAGTCAAACTGTTGCGTTAGAGCATTTTGGGTATGATATAGGATGAAATTGAAGGTATTTGTCTATGAAATAGGCATGAGAGTGTTGTATCCATCAAAATTGTTTTATGCATTATAAGTTCGGGTTGCAATGAAAAGAGAGGTTTATGCATTATTTGAGACATGAATGATAAATTGATGTAAGAACCCTTTACTATACGGAAATGAACGTGTTTCAAGTGGTTAAAATCTAAATAAAACAATTTGAAGAAACTAGCAAGTTGGCGAAAGAAATCTTTGTAAAAAAGGCTGATAACATAATGAAGTAAACAACTTGGTCAAATTTCTATTTTGGGTCTTAATTTTTTTTATGGTAACTAAAGATTTCGATTTAGGGTAATGTGAGTAACGGGACCTGCGGGCCAAAATGATATGATGTGGCAGTTGACGTGTCGGTCCTGACTTTTCTTTTTCTCTGACATTGGCAAATGGAACTTGTTAATTTGGAAGATTAGGTTAACTATTAGTATTTAAAATTTTCCGTAAATGGGACAGCATATCTAGTTCGTTACTGGTATGATATTTGATCAAAGAAACGAAGAAGAGTATCTGACTTTGACTTGTTTGACTATTTCAGGATAAACACTGACTTCTGTAATTTCCCACCTAATCTTCTGGGTTTAGATTGCCCAAAAGCAAGGCTATTTAGTTATGCTGCTAAAGCTTACAATTCTTTCGCTGCAAGAAATGGAGGCCGATTTATGAAATTTACGGTATCATTTTACAATATTCTAGTATGGTGTGTTCAACTGTATGATTGTGGTTTGATTATTTATGTATAGGGAAGTGAATTATTGATTATTTGTATAGATTGATTGCATTGACGTTAGGGGTCTGCATCAAGGCCGTAACAATTAAAAGAATATTGCGTATGATATAATAAATAACAATATTCGACACTTTTAGGAACTGTTTTGGTCTGTGTTAGAATCATCAAAAGGCTTACTACCTATTAGTACCAAATAAGTAATACAATACGATTACATGATTAATAGAGAAAAAACATGCTTATTCTAAGTCGTTCTTTCATTTTATTTCTTGTCTTCTGTGTCATGAGGACCCCCTACAAACCCATTTCCTCCATCTGTAGCAATGTTGCTACCATCACGGCCACCAAAACCGCCACCTGAACCTCCAAAACTACCATAACCAAAGCCTGAACCCGTCCTAGGACCGAATCCACTACCAGCAAAACCTCCGTTTGAACCATAGCCACTGCCCACTACTCCTCCTTGGGTACTACCTCCAAATGTATTTCCTCCATTTGCATATCCACCCCAGTTACCAGATCCCGAGACAGAACCACCACCTCCGCCACCATTGCCACCATTGCGATATCCAGAACCAAAACCACCTGCACCTCCACCTCCACCTGCACCGCCTCTACCAACACCAATTCCCCAACCGGGACTTGATCCTTTACCACGACCACCAATATTACCACTGGCAGAACCACCAGCATAACCACCACCTCCACCCACATTTCCACCAGCATAACCACCACCTCCACCCATATTACCACCAACATAACCACCACCTCCACCTATATTACCACTAGCATAACCGCCACCTCTTCCCCTGTTACCCCTAGTATAACCGCCACCTCTCCCCATATTATCCCCACCACCACCTCCCATACCACCACCAGAACTACCGCCGCCGCCCATATTACCACCAACAGAACCACTACCTCCGCCCATATCAGCAGAACCACTGCCGCCCATATTACCACCAGCAGAACCACCACCACCCGTGTTACCACCAGCAGAACCAGCACCACTGCCTGTATTACCACCAGCAGAACCACCACCACCGCCCGTATTACTACCAGTAGAACCACCACCGCCCATATTACCACCAGCAGAACCAAATCCACCGCTGCCAGTGCCTATTCCACCTCTTCCTACATTTCCATTCCCTCCCCTATTTCTTGACCCGTATCCCCTCCCTCCTACGTTACCAGATCCAACCCCTCCACCAGAGCCTCCCACACCATCATTTCCCGCTCCGCCATAAGCAGCCACCGTAGTGTTTTTATCTTCATGCCTGATATCCATTCCTTGGGTCCCATTACTCCCCGTTCTATCGGTTCCAACAGCTACATGGAAACCATCCCCCCTCCAAACAGTAATGAAGAAATACAAACAGCAGAATACAACATTCTTTCTTCCCATGATTTCCTCAAACCAATTCGATGAATGTAGAAACCTTGTAATCGACTAAAACTATAATTACTGCTAAATTAACTATCGCATCCTACGGACCAAAAACGTCAACTAAGATATAAGATACTAACTGCACAACAGGGAGTTAATATGTGTGGTGTCCTTGTGTTGATCTTCTATATATACTAGTTTGTTTTTTGAAGGAAAAAGACTAGATACATTGTTGGTGCAGTACAATTAGCATGATCTGGACTAATTAGGCTAGTTTGGTAGTGAGAACGATTTGCGTGATACGTTAGAGTTGCATGCTATGCATGGTGATCGGATTTCGGAATTGGTCAACGACCCTGATATGTTAGATGGTTATTCGCTGCCACCAGCCTTGAGCCTAATTGAGTCCAGTTGAAACTTTAATTAACACGGTTATTCGGTGTCTGAAACAAGTTCCAACCGAAAAGTTAAGCCCAGTCTATCGAAATTAGGTATGTTTATGTTCTAGAGACAAAACATGTTATGTAAAGAATATCAATTACAGTCAAGTTAAGCCCAATCTATCGAAATTAGGTATGTTTATATTCTAGAGACAAAACATGTTATGTAAAAAATATGTCAATTTCAGTCATTCATAAGAAAACACGGGTTCAGTAATGTACGACCTGGACGGAAAATAACCGAAAAATGGAGCAAAACCGACCCGTGATTGGACCCAATATGATGCTAATGGGCACTCCTCAGTTCTCGATTTCCAATATTAGTAAGAGGGCCGAACCGACTCGTGACTTTGCTTTTTACTTTGATCAAGTGGAGTTTGGACTTTGGTGCTATCTTAGCTGGGCCAAAAGGTGTTGTTTGAATGGCTCACATGTGTAAACCTAAATTGGGTTGCAACATTAACAAGAACAACATTGGACGACCATAACAACATAGAAAACTCAGCCATTCGGTGTTCTTAGTTCGAATCGATTTTACCTCATTCGAACATCGATTTGATTTGACCTCAGTAGGAATTTTCGAAACTATTGGATTAATATTGGCCATATCTTTGGAGGTTGATTCAATGTTTTAAAAACCGGTTTTTAAATCATATCGGGATGGGCTAAAAAATGGTTCAACCGGTAGAACCGGATTATAACGGATGGTTCAACCGGGAGAACTAGTTAACCCTAAAATTTCATAGAGATACATACATACATACATACATGAATTATAATGACAAACTCACCGGTTTTAATTTTTTTTCACACTAACATAAATTATAATATAACTATTATAATGTCCTCTTTCGCTTTCAAGTTTCAAGATACAATCTTTCACAGAACATTGCTTTATCCATATAGACATACATACATACATATGGAGGGAGAGAGATACATACATCAAGTTGCTTAAAGTCCGTAACTTTTTGACCCACTTGTAGATCTATTTACACCCAAATTTTTTTATTGAAATAAGTAAACTGCCGACTAAGATGGAACTGGAAGCATGTTGAAGATGGAGTGATAAACCGATGAAGATGGAGTTGAATCTTGTGGATGAAGCGATGATGGTTTTGAATGTTGATTGATGGTATATGTATGTGATGGAACTCCGGAATACTAAAAACCAAATTAAAATAACCATGGGCCGGTACCGGTATTACGGTTTAAACCGTTATGCCTGATTTTACCGCTGGTATGAATCTTATGCCGTTTCACTTATTTACCGCGATGTTTCGTACCGGATATGCATCTGGCACCGCTAAGACTGGTATAACCGGCCGATATTTACCGGTTTTTAAAACATTGGGTCGATTATGGGACTTTGGCTTCAGCCTAGGGTCTTATCAAGGAACAATAACACTCAAATACTCCATTATCCATCATTTACTACCTAGAATAATAATTAAGATCGCACCGCTTGCGGTATGCGCATATAATGTGTATATGTGTGGGCGTTCGGGGGGCAAAAGTGAAAGTGCACTAATTTTAACGTTATTTTACTAATTTTGTGAAAATAACATTAAAAGAAGGGGATGGTTAATCATGCATCATGTGGTGTCGTTGATAGCCGAAAGAAAAAGTGGTACATACACTAATCGACATTTGTCTCAATTGCTTAGTGTTATGTGCCTTATGTCCAAGGCTTGATGCAAAACTACTATCGAGCCGGGGGTCACACTAGAAGCAGTCTCTCTATTTCTACGGGGTAGAGGTAAGACTGTCTACATCTTACCCTTTTCAGACCCTACCTAACCTTTGCTATTGGTGAGATTTACTGAGTATGATGATGATGAATAATAATAATTAAGATAAATTTATTAGAATATTTATATTTCATAATTCTTTAGTCACATAATATTTCGCAATAGATATTTATGTTTCATCCTTTTGTGATTCTCTATGGCAAAACATACTTTTTTTTTGTTTTAAAGTAGAATGTTGCATCTCACATTTTGAATTTACATATTTATAAAATTTCCATGTATGTGTCCATAATGTAGAGGCCCATTCTTTAATGTTTAACTAGTGTTATTTCCTAGCACGTTGTGACAGGAACTCAGTTGATACGAATTCGGTTCATTACGGTATAAGTACGTTATCCATACTTGGTATAACAACAAAAAACAGAAAAACAAAGTCGTGATATGTCCAAAAGATATTGAGATATCGATCACATCACGCGAAATCGATTTGGTTAGCCATGACACTGTACATTAGCAACACATTCTATCACTTATGATAAAAAAATACTTTATTTTGAATACAACTCCATTTTCAATATTGTTCTGCTAGGATCAGAACGAAATTTATACCGGAACCATGAAAACGAATATTGTGTTTCAGTTCCTCACGAAACAAAAAAATTATTCGATTTTAAACAAAACATTTATCAACACATGAATAAAAAATTGACATGTATAAAGGAAAAGCAAAGAACACTATTGTTTATTTGTTTGGTAAATAAATAATAAACATATGTCTAAACGAAAAGCAGAGAGCAGTATTGTTTATCTATGTAGAAAACTCCTTTCTCTAAGGACGATATTGTAATTTCATGCATCAAGCTAAAAAATACTGTTCATAGTAAGTTTTAATTCATATGTATAACTAGCAGGATTTGCCCGCGCGATGCGGCGGGAAGTCGTTCGTATTGGTTCGATTCGTTACGCAGGGGATTCGAGGTGGTAACGATTCGGTATCAGTATAAGATCTGCATTTGGTTTAAAATCATGATATGTCTTTACGCACTTTTAGTTCATCACAGTACTATTTTGAATAAACCTCTTTTTTTTAAGAAAGTTTGTACAGGAACGGTGAAAAAACATATTAAACACAGTCGCGTATTTAGCTTTATAAAAAAAGATAATGAACGCAAGTCATCGAAGGAAAATCAAATTAAATAGAATAAATACTAATTGGGTCAAAGACATATATTTTAAAGTATATACCGATACCGGTATCAACCTTGTTAGTAATTGTTTCGTTCAATAAGATATTGTTATGACACTGGCACTTGAACAATAAAAAAAATACTTTATTTCGAACACGAATCATTCTCAATAAAGTCTATAAAATCAAACATAACTACGCATTTACTTTTAGAAAGCCAACAAAAGCAAGTCAGCGAATAAAAGACAGATTAGTAAAAAATAAACGGGTTAAAAACGTATATGACATAATAGAGTGGTAAAAGGAAAAGAAAAAAAACCTATGATATATGTGTAAAAAAAATAAAATATTAGAGTTAATTACATAGTTAGTCCCTGTGGTTTGCAAAAAATAACAACCTTAGGTACTAATAGTTTAGAATCACATTCTAGGGTATTAACTTTTCATTTTGTAACGTTTGAGGGTATTAGCACTGTTTAAAGGCTTAAAATCACATTTTATTAGTACCCTCAAACGTTACAAAATGAAAAGTTAATACCCTCAAACGTTACAAAATGAAAAGTTAATACCCTAGAATGTGATTTTAAACTATTAGTACCTAATGTTGTTATTTTGTGCAAACCACAGGGACTAACTATGTAATTAACTCTAAAATATTATTAAGAAGAAAAAGAATTAAATATGATTTAAAAAATCAAATATCATTAAAAAAAGTTTACTATTCATGTAAACTTTAAATTTATATGTATAACTAGTGTTTAACCCCCGCGTTGCGGGTGCGGGGGTCGCAAAACCGTGCTAAGTAGTAGGTAAATGACAATCAAAACCGGAAAAAATCGTAAAACATAAACGCGAATTTATATCGCCACGTTACGTAACACGTAGACAAAAACAAACTCGAACTTGTACCGCAAGCTGATATAAAACGTAGATAAACTCGGATTCATACCGAGAAATTTAACTTGAAGATCCAAAATAAAAGGCAAAAACTTAAAAGGTTAAAGTGAAATATAAAACTTGAGGACTAAAAATATAATATACTTTCACTACATAACAAATATAACAAAAGACAAAAAAGAAATTCAATACTACACAAACCATTTTCCTCCAGGAGCAACCATATAAAAAGTAAACAAATGGCATATTTGTAATTAAATTTTAAAAGAGGGTTTATTTTAGTACTGTAGATAAGCATCTACCTCAATTGTATATAAATAACTAGAAATAAGCCCCCCCGCGTTGCGGGGCGGGGTTGTAAAAAATATGTTAAGTAGCAACCTAATGATAACCAAAACCGGGAAAAAGATCAGGTGACTCACGTGACGTAAACCGTAGATGAACTTGAATTTATACCGACCAGCGGGGTGGTGAAAAACCGTTAAGCCAACAACGACCAAATAATCACTAATAATCAACCTATTTTTCTTAAGAATGCACTAATAATCCTCTGGTTGTCGTGATTTTTAGAATCCTCCAAAAAATCACTATTGCCTTGTTGATGAATAAGATGATGATTTCTTTGAGATGGGTGGATCTGCCTTTTTTGGAAGTAAACAAAAGGTTAATAGTATCTTCTATGAAATGGATTGCTATTGTGGTAGTGTGAATTTTTGTTCCACCGTTGCAATACCTGCTGAACATTCTAAATTGATGCATCAACAAATTTTGTTCCACCATTGCAATACCTGCTGAATATTCTAAATTGATGCATCAACAAATAAATAAGAATAGTGTATTAAATTATGTATTTTACATACAATTGTACATGTATCAAATTTAATTAAAATTAACTAATGTCAAACTTTTGATACATACATCAATAGGTAAAGTGTACATGAAAATTCAAATTTAATGCATAAAAACCTGCATAAGACTTTTTTTTATAATTTTCTTCACATTTTTTTTGAAGAGAAACTTTCATTAAAATACATCAGGCCCTTGACAGCTAAAACCACCAGCAATGAAGCTAAACAAAAAAAAAAAAAAAAAAAAAAAAAATCCAACCCCTATTTACATTTTAAACTCATACATGTACACATTGGGTGTTGACACCATTTTTTTCCAATCAAGACTAAACACTTTGACCTGAATTTAAACCATAGGAACCCATTAAGCTTTAATCCATCCTATTATTATGTCTTCAGCCTTGACCCCTTTACTCGAATAAACCAAGTCATTTCTGGTCTCCCATATACTCCATGCTGCAATCACAATAATGTCAGTGCAGCACTCTATAGCCTTTTCATTACTCTCCCCAGGCAACTCATGAATCTCCATTAAATCTTTGAAAGTTAACACGAAAATGGGAGGCAATTTTGTACCAAGAACTGACAAACTGACAAAGCACCGTCGCCGTCCAACATGCCGTGAAGATACGTTCCAGCGTTTCCCGCCCTTGGTTACACAGTCACAGTGCACAAGAGTCCAACATGTCGCCAAACAAATATATTGCACTTCGTCGAACCTACCTGCACCATCCATCACTAAATTAAGGTAGAAATCTTATCCTGGCCATTTATCATCAACGTCTTCACCAAGCCAACCAAAAACCCTAGCCATTCCCATTTATCTTTAGACTCCGAAATAGCCACCATCTCCATTAAATTCATAGAGTTGTACCACTCGCTGATCTCCTAAACTAAAGACGAACTCCTTTTCCATCTTCATTTCCAGCCTAACCGCTGTTGAGAATGGTCCACACAATCGCTGGTAGTGCTCCGTTTCTAGTGCAAATAAATTTGGCCAAACCTCTTTTAGAGGAGTGTTGAAAGCCCAAAATCTAACAGCCTCCCTGTTTCCCTTTTTTCCTTTAATGAAGCTATGGAGTCTGAGCCCTGCAATATTCAGCCTATCTCTGGATTGAAGATAAAATAAAAATTATAAAGAAGCATGCCACAATCATTTGTATCCCAATGAAGTAATACCGACGTATGAACCCCCAAGTGAACCATCACAGGGGTAATCTTCTCAAATCAAACCAACAGCTGAACACCTAAACCACCGTAATCCTTTGTCAGTTGTTGGAAAAGCGAAGCAATAGGGTCGGAACTTACCAAATGTCGGTGTTTGCCCCCTTCAGTTCACGTTCTTCTTCTCTCTCTAATCGATTCTCTGGTCCCTTTTCCTTTCTGTTACCAAAAAAGAAATCATATACCGTAAATAAGAACAAATTTTTGAATTGAAGATTAAAGCCGTAGCCACAATCAATCTCCATTAATGAACATAAAAATTCAGAAAGAATCGAGAGAGCTTTTACTCGTCTACCTTCGCCCTTCCTCTAAGACAATTTGTGATCGGTTGGAGCCAATAGCGTCACACGCCGGTAAAAGATACTATCTTGAGGCCGTCTTCCATTGACATCGAGCCATTAGCGTCACACACCATTGCGGCCGTCTTCCACTGTCGTTGCAGAAGGAGGCTTGCTCAGCGGAGGTCGGCTTCCTCCTTTGCCGGCGGCTTTATCTCTCTCTGATTTGGTGGGTGACGTGAGTGGTGTAAAATGATATCGAAAGTTAGCACATGGTAGTTTAGGGCTTCTTTGTGGCAATTATGTAATTAATTTGAATACGGGGGCTTCTTTGGCTACTGTAGCCAAGAAGCTACCCTAAATGTTATTATGTATAATGTATAATAATGTATAATGGATATAATTTTTTTTTTCTATTTGTTTAGAGACATTTATATGTTTTAGAATCATATACCATGTCAAAAACTTCTTATATTTCATGACCCTAGAGGTGTAAAAAAAACTGGTTTTAGAATCGAAACCGGGAAAAAAACTGAAATCGGTTTTTTTAACCGTTTTTTTATAATCGGTTTTAGAACCGAACCAAACCGCCGGTTGTAGACTGGTTAGGGATATTCATCTTCAAAACCGGTTTTAAAACCGAAACCGGTTATAAAAAACCGGTTTAAACCGGTAAAAAAAACGGTTTTTTTTGGAATAAACCGGTTAAAAACCTGTCGTAATCGGTTGGACCGGTTATTGTTTTTAGTAAAAAAACCGGTTAGTAACCGAAACCGGTTATAAAAAAACTGGTTTTTGTTTTTGATAAAAAAAACTGGTTTGGTTAATAACCAGAACCAATTTTTGAAAAAAACCGATTTGTACACCTCTACATGAGCCTTTCTTTTTGAAAGAAATATCAAGAAACATTTAATTCTCATATATTTAAATTGATGTCCCTCTTGTATTCAATTTATTAGTTAGCCATCATTTTCTCACTCTATTAGAGGTAGGGGTGGTCATCACTTACCACCCATTTATCATTTACAACATCTAATCAAGTTTCGCCATGTCATCAACCATTATTTCATCACTCACAACCTTTTTAGTGGAAATGCCCATCACTCACAACACCCAACAATAAACCCTCACATGCTTCCATTTTTCACACGTCATATTCTTAACGCTTTATTAAGTTTACGCGTGATGTCGACACAGTGGCGGTGGTGTTTTATTTATTTCCACGCGTGAAACTTAATTATCACGGGATATTTTTTATCCACCCCGGGTGGCCTTATTTTACATCGTGTAGGTTACATCCTACACCTACTTTTCCTATATTCATGTAGACAGGGCCGACTCAATGGCCATTCAAGTGAAGCAAGGGCTTTGGGCCTCCGTTTAAATATATAATATATATATATATATATATATATATATATATATTTAATATGGATATTTAATATTTAGTTTCACGACGCTTGACATTAATACTCTTGTATTGTAGTGGCAAGAATCCAACTTTCTCTCTACACACTGGTTCGAATCCTAGGAGCATATTTTTTAATTGATATTTTTAGGTTTTAATGACTATAATGTTGTGTGTTCCATGATTATCAACACTAAATCAAAATCAGAACCAAGAGTTTATCACTGTAGTTATGTTCCTCCTCCTTTTCGTATGTTTTTTTTCTATATTTCTATGTAAAATCAAAATCCAAATTATGAAGTTGGTCATTTAAAAATGTTAGTTTTCGGAAAGGGCCCCAATTTTTATTTCGCTTTGGGCCTCCAAATAGGTTGAGCCGGCCTTGCATGTAGAATTGTTTTACCACAACATCTGGCCCGTCGAGACGATTCTGTCTATTAAAGTATTACTTATGAGCATTCTAACACCATACGTGTCGAGTCCTCTGGTCACGGATGACGGTCAAAGGGCCTCGTTGACGTTGTAAGAGTCCTGTCCTGCTGTTCTACAATAAAGAAAACCGTTAGCCTCGTCATGGAGGACCCCGGAGGGGGAATCCGTGACCAAGCTCCGGCGTGAGAATAAGTAAACTTGCCGGAGATAATGAAAAGTTTATTTCGACGAGTGTTGCCGTCGAAATATTCTCCTTGGTGTGAATTCTCATGGACGTGGGTGAATGTGGGGGATTAAATATGGTCCGAGGTTGTCGGAATTAATGAGGCAATAGTGTATTCAATGAGGAGATTTCTATGTCCCCTTTATCAAAGGGCTTACCTTCCTTCTATAAAGAGAACGTCTTATCTTTCTCGGGAACCATTGCTGGAATCATCTAACAGTCTCTCAGTAGCCTTGGGGAACTCAGACACGTGTCTGAGTCCCAACAGCAGGATTGCAGACCTCATTAAATACAGATAGCTGAGCGTACCTTACTTCCGGCGACTTTCACCTCCATTGGCGAAGCTTTTAAGGGGCGGGAGGGGGCGGCCGACCCCCTGAAATTTCCGCTCAGTAGTGGAGAGTATATAGTTTTTGTATAGAAATTTTTGGGGATATACGTTTTCGACCCCCCAATTTTATAAATTTTTTTAGGTCCGGTGACTTACGCTCCCTCGGTCAGAAATCTCAAGCTTCGCCACTGTTCACCTCTGTCTCCGTCATGCATTTATTACATCTGCAGTACCTTGGATCCTCTTTGATTTCCCGCCTTTTCTATAGTTGTATTCTTTGAGAGAAAGTATCCGGACTGGGCTTACTATGGGCCCAAACGATAAAAGCCTAAGACGGGTTCATTGGGCTACCAATGAGGCCCGTCGTCAATACGTAAGTGAGCCCCTTTTGTAACTCGTTTGTCTTTGTTAGCTGGTTTTACTATAGTCTGCTAGCTAATAGATCAATTCTCTATCAATCCTAAAGCAAGGTAAACATGTATAGGTGGGGTTTTAACCAAGTGGAGATTTTTTCAAGTATTTGAAATGTTCCAATCTATACTATATAATAAAAGAAACCATTTTGGGGACACTTGTCATCATATTAAGCCATGTTTTATAGATAAGTATTATTTTAGTTTAATCTTTTCTAATTAATTATAGATAATCCTCCTACTAAATATTATTTAGGTTAATTTCTTATGGATAATTATTATTTAGTTTAATCTCCTTCTCATTTATAATATTATTTATTTAGCTAATAGAGTAAATTACGATTTTGGACCCTGTGGTTATATCACTTTTACTCCTTTAGCCCAATTTTTTTTTTACATCTGAGCCCCTAAAGTCTTTTTTTCTAATCTTTTTGGCCTCTAACGTCTTTTTTCTAACCCTTTTGGCCCCTAACATTTAATGGATGGGGTTAGTGTTAGGGGTCAAAAGGGTTAAAAAAAAACGTTGGGGGCTCAGATGTTAAAAAATTCTTTTTTGGGATAAAGGAGTAAAAGTGATATAACCACAGAGGCCAAAATCGTAATTTACTCTAACTAATATTATTTATTATTTATACATTTACGAAGTTTTAAATAATGGGTTAAATTTATTGAGGCTTTGTTAACAAATTTTGCTACAACAAAATAATCTATTTATATCAATCTAAATTTTTATCTATACTATACTATATAATAAAACATTAATATGTGAGTGTGACACATGTCGTTCATTGTGTGTATTTATTTTTTGATTTTCTCGCCTCACTTCCAAACTTATCTTATATTAATTAAATAAATAAATGAATAATGAGTTAATATTAAATTTTATCCTACTTTAAATTTCGAATACCATTATTCTATTTTTCTAATAAAATATTATCCGAAATTGTAAATTGTTAATTTAAAACATTTTAAATAAAACAAATTATTTATCACGAAAACCGAACTTTGTATTAATATATTAAATATTTTTATTTTCACTATACAAAATTACATTTAGTAACCTTTTTATTATTTGGTATATAAAATTACATTTATTTAACTCGTGTAATAAATGAGCTTTTTTAAAGATGTATTATTTTATTATTTGGTAAACAATATTACATTTATTCAACCCGTGCAATACATGTGGTTTTAAAGATATAATTTTTTTTATTTGGTATATAAAATTACATTAATTCAACCCGTACAATATGGTTCTTATATATATAACTTTTTATTATTTAATATATAAAATTATTTTTATTCAACTCGTGAAATAAATGAAGTTTTTAAAGATTTAATGTTTTATTATTTAGTATATAAATTTATTTACTCAACCCGTGTAATACACGGGGTTATAACCTAGTTGTTTGTTAAAGAAAACAATCAATTTAGTGAACTTGACGGAGAATGAAATTCCACTCAATTATTCAGAATGGATAACAATGCTAGTTAATCATCTAAATTAGAATGGTAACAATGCTATTTGGTGGAACCTAGTTTAATCATCACATATAGTCACATGCAGAGGTGCATACCAAAGGATTTTTTTAGAACTAGAACCGGGTCCGGGTTTGGTTTTTGACCGGGTACTATTGGATTAATATTGGCCACAACTTTGGAGGTCGATTATGGGACTTTGGCTTCAGCCTAGTGTCTTTTCAAGGAACAATAACACTCAAATACTCCATCATCCATCATAGTTACTACCAATAATCATATGATTATTTTTCATAATTTTATAGTCACATGACATTTGCAATCGATATTTGTTAAGATTCGTCCTTGTTAGAAGCCTTTCGATGGTGATTCTCTATGGCAAAACATTTACTTATTTTTTGAAAGTAGAAAATTGAATCTCACATCTTGAATTTACATATTCATAAAATTTCCATGTATATGTCCCATGGGAGAGATCCAACTATGCACGGCTTTCTTAACTACTTCAACATTAATTAATTTATTTTTTTGTTACAAAAATATTTATATATTTCACAATCACATATCATATAAAAAAGCTTCTTATACTTAATAACCCATGTTTTTAAAAGAAAATGCCAATGAACATTTACTTTTGACAATAAACTTTACATTCAAATTGATGGCCCTCTTGTCTTCAATACATTAGTTAGACATCAATGCTCATTATTTTACATCGCACATATTACATCCTACACCTACTTTTCATATATTAATGTAGAAATTGAATAAATTTAAGACTCACTCTTAGAACAGATCTTTTTGATTTTTTTTATGGATCTATGATGTTAATAGCCACACTTGAAGGATAAGCATATTCTTTCTCATAGTTTTAAGTTATAAATAGCAGTAGACACCACCACCACCACCACCTCACTTCAAATCCAACCCAAAAATCTTTAGAAGATGAAGCCAAAGAATGTTTTCCTGATGACAGTAATGGCGATAATGTGTTACCGTTATGTGGCTGCAGACCCTCGGAACACGTATATATCGTTCACATGGACAAGTCCCTCATGCCAATGGCATATTCTCACCACCTACACTGGTATGATGCCACAATGAGAGGATCTGTGTCCAAGCCCACTTATATGTTGTATGCTTACGACAAGGTTATGCATGGCTTCACCACAAGGCTCACCGTTGATGAAGCAAAGCTACTTAAACGGAAACATGGGGTTGTGTCTATCCAAGAAGAGCCGATATACGAGCTTCATACCACACGGTCACCTGATTTTCTTGGACTAGAAGTCGCAAGTGATGTAATGATTTTGGAGTCTAAGTATGGAGGCCGTGTCATCGTCGGAGTGGTGGACACCGGTGTGTGGCCCGGAAGTAAGAGTCTAGATGATACGGGGTTTCGCCGTATTCCTAGTAGGTGGAAAGGTAAGTGTGAATACGGTACAGGCTTCAACGAATCTAGTTGTAACAAAAAACTAATCGGTGCGAGATATTTCTTGAGAGGATATGAAGCGTCGCTCAATGGAACGTTTAACGAGAATGTTGATTCGAGGTCCCCAGTGTTGGGTTTAATCTTGATTATGGGTCAAGTACGGTTTAACGGGTCACGGGTTAACACTCAAATGGTTCGAATGGGTCATCTGGGTTGTTCCTTTCTGCATGTGCTAATATTAAATTAGGGATGAGCTCGGTCCGGTTCGGTACCGAACCGGTACCGGTACCGAAAGAACCGGTACCGAAAATTCTCAAAAGTTGGTACCGGTACCGGTACCGAATATTCCCGGTTCGGTACGGTTCGGTACCGGTACCGGTTCGGTACCGGTATTTGAGGGTAAAAACGAGCGAAATACCGGTACCGAACCGGTACCGTACCGGACCGGTACCGAACCGGTACCGAAAATGTCTAAAGTGGGTACCGAATCGGTACCGAAAAGGTACCCGGTTCGGTAAATTCGGTACCGGTACCGGTTCGGTACCGGTTCGGTACCGGTACCGGGTCCATTTTGCTCATCCCTATATTAAATAAAGGAATTATTCCCATGATTCAAAATGCACACGTTAATGTGAAATGGTCAAGTTTGACCGAGTTTCATGCAAGGAGCCGTTGGAGATGAAAGTGAACGTGCAGTTTTATTTTAGCATGTGATTTGGTTTGTTTTATTATAAATATATTGAGCTGTAGTTCATTAAAATGTAGGACCCACTTTTCATTTGAATAAAGCAAGAGTTAGAAAGCTTATTATTTCTCTTTTACGTGAGTCTTGAGTGTGTGCAATGGCGCAGCATGTAAGGGCCGGGGGGGCGTCCGCCCCCCGGGATTTTTCGCTCAGTAGTGTTATATATGTAGTTTTCGTATAGAAATTTGTGCGTATATACGTTTTCACCCCCCCGGTTCTATAGAAATTTTTGGGTATTCTATAGAAATTTTTGGGTATATATGTTTTCACCCCCCCGGCCGAAAAATCCAAGCTTCGCCACTGAGTGTGTGTGATTGTATGTTTTGTGGGGCCTGAAACCAACAATTGGTATCAGAGCAAGGTGAGATTGGAGGGCCGTTTTGAGAGTCGGTGGCGGCGGGAAGAGTAGCAGCCCGTAGGTTGCAGGGCTGAAGAAGAGGAAGACCGTCGTCATCGCCGGAGAAAGAAGACCGTAGCCGGAAGGAGATACCGGTGTAAGAAAGACCGCTACCGGAAAGTGAATTCCGGTGGGAGACATAGAGAAAGCCAACAACCGTAAGAAGGAAAGAAAGAAAGAACCGGTGTCGATGTAGAAAGAAAGCCGACAACCGTAAGCAAGAATGAAGAACGGCTGATTGAAATTAGCGAAGAAAGAAAGAAGAGACGCCACAAGAAAGAAGAAAGTACGAAAGAGGCCGGCGTCCCTTAGCAAGAAAGAAAGGCCTCGAAAGAAAGAAAGAAACCGGTGCAGAAAGAAAGAAAGAAAGAGAAAGCATCGGCTAGAAAGAAGAAAGTATGAGCGTCGATTTGAAAGAAAGAAAGAATCGACAGCCCGAAGAAAGAAAGAAAACTGGAAGTTAGCAAGATACCGGACCATTGTGGTTCGTAGCAAGATCGACTCTTTATGATTCGAATAGCAAGTTTATAGCAAGAATGAAGTGGTGATAAGGATGTGTAGTAACAACTGTGGGAAGAAGCTTGCATTGCAATGGAAGTGTGGTGAAGAACTGTACGAGAAGAAAAAAAAACAAAGGAAACATTATTTGTGCTATTTTGTTTCTTTGTTTTGGCAGGTGTGAGTAAACACAAAGAATATGTCGGAACCGAAGACGGGAGAAGGCGAAGAGTTTGTACCCGTGAGTAGCATGGTTCGCAAGAAGCAATATTCTGTGTGATTTTAAATGCAAGATAGCAAGTGCGGTTCGTTTAGCATGAAGCAAGTTATCTAGTAAGAGCAAGTCGGATCGGATCTGTGCTAACCAATCAAGCAAGATAAGCAAGAAACCGAACGCAAGCATGAAAGAAGCAAGAAAGAACCGAATCAAGATTAAGGGGGTGAATGCTGGGTTTAATCTTGATTATGGGTCAAGTACGGTTTAACGGGTCACGGGTTGACAGTCAAATGGTTCGAATGGGTCATCTGGGTTGTTCCTTTCTGCATGTGCTAATATTAAATAAAGGAATTATTCCCATGATTCAAAATGCACACGTTAATGTGAAATGGTCAAGTTTGACCGAGTTTCATGCAAGGAGCCGTTGGAGATGAAAGTGAACGTGCAGTTTTATTTTAGCATGTGATTTGGTTTGTTTTATTATAAATATTGAGCTGTAGTTCATTAAAATGTAGCACCCACTTTTCATTTGAATAAAGCAAGAGTTAGAAAGCTTATTATTTCTCTTTTACGTGAGTCTTGAGTAGGGATGAGCTCGGTACCGTTCGGTACCGAAAGAACCGGTACCGAAAATCCTCAAAAGTGAGTACCGATACCGGTACCGAATATACCCGGTTCGGTACCGGTATTTGAGGGTAAAAACCAGCAAAATACCGGTACCGAAAATGTCAAAAGTGGGTACCGAATCGGTACCGAAAAGGTACCCGGTTCGGTAAATTCGGTACCGGTACCGGGTCCATTTTGCTCATCCCTAGTCTTGAGTGTGTGTGATTGTATGTTTTGTGGGGCCTGAAACCAACACCCAGTAGACGATAATGGACATGGAACACACTGTGCGACTATAGCAGTTGGTTCTGCAGTCACTGGCGCTAGTCTCTTTGGTTATGCAAAAGGTACGGCGCGTGGGATGGCTCCACATGCTAGGCTGGCTGTTTACAAAGCATGCTGGCCAGGATGTCGTGGCGCTGACGTACTAGCTGCAGTTGAGGCGGCAATCACTGATGGTGTCGATATATTATCAATGTCATTAGGCGTAACATCTAATAATTATTTCTTACATTCTACTGCTAACATGTCATTTAAGGCAGTATCCCATGGAATATTCGTGTCAACGGCTGCAGGCAATAACGGACCAGCTTCTCAGACCGTAGTGAACAACGCCCCATGGGTAATTATAGTTGGAGCATCGAGTCTGGACCGTGATTTTCCTGCCTATGTTACCCTTGGGAATGGAAAGAATTTCTCCGGCGTTTCAATGTACACTAGTGAGGAACCATTACCAGGTTCCATGGTGCCACTTGTTTTCGCTGGTCACGTTAGTAACAAAACAGGCAGTAATCTATGTTTTCCTCGTTCTTTGCCACCAGGAAGTGTTACCGGAAAAATTTTCATGTGTGAGATAGGATGGTTTCCAGAAGTGAAAAGGGGTATGGTGGTAAAGGAAGCTGGTGGGGTAGGAATGATACTAGCTAACACTGTTTACCGCTTGAAAGAGCTCGTAGTTGACCTCCACCTCATACCAACCATAGTGGTAAACAAGAGAGCCCACGATGAAATCAAGAGCTATATAGTCTCAAATCATAATTCAGAGGCTACAATTTCATTTGAAGGAACCAAATTAGGCGTCCAACCATCCCCAATGGTTGCAGCTTTAAGTTCCAGGGGTCCGAATCCAAATACACAACATCTACTCTTGGATGGATTTGCCGGGATTCTTGGATTATGTGAAGCAATTGTGTTTGAGCTTTGTGTTCAATGGTCCAAATACACAACATCTACACAACATCTGACCATAGGCCTATACTACTATCTACAATTCCCTCGGATTTCGGTCATATTCCGTTCAGGTGTTACAATTCTTGGATGGATTTGCCGGGATTCTTGGATTATGTGAAGCAATTGTGTTTGAGCTTTGTGTTCAATGGTCCGGCGGACATGGCCTTAGCTACTAAACTCAGATGGTTGAAAAATCAAATTAAGTCATGGTTAAAGATAGAACGAGAAAGGTTGGAAGGGGCATACACGGATACTAAAAAGAGGATTAGCATACTTGAACGTTTGGCCGAGGAGAGAGCTTTGGAGGAGGAGGAGCTCAATGAGAGAGCTGAATGCATGAATATAGTCTTGGATATGGATCGAAGAAAACAATCGGATGCTAGACAAAAATCGCGTGCTAGATGGGCTCTTGAGGGTGATGAAAACTCTGCTTTTTATCATCATATTATAAACTCCAATATTAGTAATAACCGTATAAATGGTCTTATGATCGATGGTGTTTGGAGCTCGAATCCAGTGGAAATTAAGGAAGCCTTCTTTGATTTTTTCGCCAAACAGTTTGTGGAGCCAATGAGTTCTCGGCCTGCCATCATATGCCATAACCTGACTACTCTTACGCCATCAGAAGCCGATGGTCTGGTTATGCCGTTTTCTACCATTGAAGTTAAGGAGGCGATTTGGGATTGTGTGGGTGACCGGGCGCCTGGCCCGGATGGCTTCAATTTCAAGTTCATCAAAAGGAACTGGGATCTTTTTCAAGGGGACTTTATGAGGCTATTCCAGGAATTCTATGTCAATGGGTGTATTAATAGATGCTGTTCATCATCGTTTATTGCGCTCATTCCGAAAGTGAAAGATCCTTCGTCTCCAGCGAACTTCCGCCCGATAAGTCTGATTGGGGTAATAAATAAAGCAATCTCGAAGGTGTTGGTTAATAGGCTTAGAAGAGTGATATGTAGATTAGTATCGGAAGAGCAATCTGCGTTCTTGGCTGGAAGAAATATTTCGGACGGACCACTGATCCTTAATGAGGTTATAGCATGGTTAAAGAAGGCGAAAAAATCTGGTATGTTATTTAAGGTTGATATTAACAAGGCTTATGATTCTCTAAATTGGAAATACTTGGATTCGATTATGGCTCAAATGAACTTCCCGGACCGTTGGAGGGGATGGATCATGGCAACGCTTGTCACATCTAGAGCGTCGGTCTTGGTTAATGGTTCTCCAACAATGGAGTTCGAGTGCTCTCGCGGGTTACGTCAAGGGGATCCGTTATCACCGTTCTTGTTCGTTTTAGCCATTGAGGCGCTTACCGGAATTATGAAAAAGGCCATGTCGGAAGGTATTTTTAATGGATTGCGGTGTACGACTAGTGGTCCGGTATTATCTCATCTTATATACGCTGATGATGTAGTTTTTCTTGGGGAGTGGTCGGGTGAGAATGTACTGAACCTACGAAGAATCTTGAGATGTTTTCATTTGGTCTCGGGCTTAAAAGTGAACCTTGCTAAATGTTCTTTGATTGGGATTGGAATAGATGATTCAGAAGTACAATTGTTGGCAGATTCGATGGGGTGTAAAAGAGGTAGCCTTCCTTTCAAACATTTGGGATTGGTGGTAGGGGCTAACATGAACCTTACTCGGAGTTGGAAGCCGGTTATAGACATTTTTAAAAATAGATTATCTCTTTGGAAAGCTAAAAATCTTTCCTATGGCGGAAGAATTACCTTGCTAAAGTCGGTTTTGAATTCATTACCAACATACTTCTTCTCCTTGTATAAAGCCCCGTCTAAAGTTATTGATATACTGGAAAAGATGAGGAGGGTCTTCTTTTGGGGTGGGTCGGAGGATAATTCATATATGAGTTGGATGGCTTGGGAGAAGGTTATTGCTCCAATCGAGTATGGCGGCTTAGGATTCGGTTCATTAAAAGATGCTAACCTTGCTATGTTGGCCAAGTGGTGGTGGAGGTTTAAAACGGATAAGGATGGATTATGGAGAAGGGTAGTATGGTCGGTCCATCATAATAATCGTTCTTGGGCGTCGGTCCCGGCAAAGGTTTCTTTAGCCGGTCCGTGGAAACAAATAGTTGGAATACAAACTCATCTGGATTGTCTTGGTATTAAACTTCCGGACTCGATATGGTGCAAAGTGGGTTGTGGATCAAAGACGGCTTTTTGGTTGGATGCTTGGATCGGAAGTCAGCCGCTATACTGTGAGTTCCCACTCCTCTTCGCGCTTGAAAAAGAGAAGCTTTGCTATGTTTCTGACCGAGTAGTATGGGATTCTGATTCGATAAATCTGAGTTGGTGCTGGAAGAGGCCGAATATGTCTGAGTACGAGTTGGATGAAATGCTAGTCCTGTCTCTCCTGTTGTGTGAATTCGTGTCCGCTACAGGTCCGGATAAGTGGATATGGAGGCTCGATAATTCAGAAGTTTTTTCGGTGGCAAGTATCAAACGGATTGCGGCCTCGGTATCCAGAACCGTTCCTGATTATCAGTTTGCATGGAATAAGTACCTCCCCAAGAAAGTTGGGATAGTTCCGTGGCGTGCCTTGTTGGAACGGCTACCGACGCGAGTTGCTTTGGCAGCCAGGAATATACATATTGGTGACTCCAGATGTCTTCTGTGTGGAGATTATGATGAGACGAGTGAACACCTGTTTGTCTCTTGTCAATTCGCACAGTCAGTTTGGTTGGTGGTGGCACAATGGTGTAAAACTCCCCCTGTTATTGCATTCAGCATCAAGGATATACTCGATTCCCATATGTTGGTTCTAGGTAATAAGAAGAAAAAAAGAGTTCTCAATGCTATTTCTCAGGTTGTAATTTGGAGCTTGTGGAAGATGAGAAATGAGGTATTATTTCAACAAGCTACTCCAAGTGTCTCGAAGGTTGTGGAGGAATCGAAGTCGATGGCATATCATTGGGTTAAGAACCGATCGAGGTGTTCACATTGGTCTTGGAGTGAATGGCAAAGCTTTAACTTGACATGGTAATGTAATATTTTATTGTGTTTAGATTTTGTATCTGGCTGTGCTCGTTGATGTATTTGGAGTTTTGTAAATTTGGTGTCTAGCTTCTTGCTAGTTGAAGTAATAAAATTTTTGTTGGCCGTTCAAAAAAAAAAAAACATCTACTCAAACCTGACATCATAGCACCTGGAGTGAATATTCTAGCTGGTTAGAGTGGTAAAGCAAGTCCCTCGGGATTAGAAAATGATACTCGACGTGTGGAATTTAATATTATGTCGGGAACATCGATGGCCTGCCCACACGTGAGTGGGATAGCAGTATTTTTTTTGAACGGCAAACAACATTTTATTCATCACCCAAAGTTTTTGTTATTACAAAATGGTTAGTAAGCAACTAAGCCAACCACCTTAGTAATTTATCGCCTATTACAATTTAAGATATCATGTAGGGATTCAAGTTAAATTTTCAAACATCACCCAGTTACTCCAAATCAGATTTTGCTTCTTCGCCCGATTTTTTATCCAGAGAAACGCGTTAGCTTGTATCTCACCGAAGATCCCCTCGATGTTAGCTCTCTTCCCATTAAAGATTGACTCGTTTCTTGCTTTCCAGATCATCCAGCAAGACGCCAACATTATTGTTTGGAGATATTTGCTTTTGACTTTGTCGATCCCGTAGCTCTTGTATAGACCCAGAATTTCCTTCATGGAGTAAGCGTAGATCGGTTGGATTTTGCACCATTGACTTACTTTGTGCCATACCATAGAAGCCACATAACACCCGGTAAATAAATGATCCGCGGTCTCATCACAGTCGCCACACAATTTGCAGGTCGGAGAGCTTGATAGTATACCTCTATTTTTTAATCCCTTCATTGTTGCTAATCGGTCTTGCATTCCTCTCCAGCCGAAAACGTTCACCTTTTTTGGTGCCCACTTTACCCAGTCGTATGGGCAATAAGGCACAGCAAACCGGTTCAAAGTTGCCCTTGTAGCTTTGACTGAGAATAAACCATCCTCGCTACCCAACCACTTCCATTTATCTGATTGAGTTCCCAAGTTAATATCCTGTAACAACGTCAACAGCTGCTGAAGTTGTGCTAAATGCCCACTCGAGATCGGATCAAGTCTCCAATCCCACGTTTCCAGTCTCTCTTTGACAGTGATTCGCTTGCATCTTTCTAAACCAAAGAGATCCGGGAAGTAATCTTTTAGAGGCCCATCCCTAATCCACCAATCCAGCCAGAACCGTGTCTCTCTACCATTTCCTACTTCACTTTTTATCAATGTTCCAGTTTTTAAGTTATAGTTATCAAGCTCCTTCCCAACCCGAACGATGTTGCTCCAAGTGCCCGTAATACCTTCTCTAATTGGTAGGTAGGATGATGAATGAGAATGTAGATGTATTGCCTTTATAGTTTTCCCCCAGAGTGAGTTCTTTTCATGTTTAAATCTCCACCACCACTTTAAAAGGAGACTCATATTCATTTCTTTTAAAGATCCCAACCCTAGTCCCCCTTTTTCAATATGCCCAATGG
This sequence comes from Helianthus tuberosus, assembly GCA_030545235.1. Classification (NCBI taxonomy): domain Eukaryota; kingdom Viridiplantae; phylum Streptophyta; class Magnoliopsida; order Asterales; family Asteraceae; genus Helianthus; species Helianthus tuberosus. The sequence goes on from CM060404.1 coordinate 54,900,409, forward strand.
TTCTCTCCCAACACACCCATGCCATTTTTGATTTCTCCTCATTACCTCCCCAGAAAAAACGTCTTCGAAGGCCTTCTAATTTATCTAACACACCTTGTGGTGCCTTAAATAAGGAAAAGAAGTAAAGTGGAAGACTATCCAATGTTGCTTTCAACATCGTTAATCTTCCACCCGAAGACAGCAATTTAGCTTTCCATAAAGATAGTCTTTTTTTAAAACACTCAATAATACAATTCCAGTGACGTACTTGATTCATATTTACCCCAACAGGAACCCCCAAATATTTACAAGGAAATTTCCCAATTTTGCAGTTTATTAATGCGGCCATTTGACTTACCAGTTCATCACCCACCCCAATCCCAAAAATGTTTGATTTTGAATGGCTAATTTTTAGCCCAGAGATGTAATGAAAACATCTCATCAAACGAATCGTATTGCGAATAGATGATTCTTCCCAGACCCCCATGAAGACCACATCATCCGCGTACATCAAATGAGAGATTGACGGTCCGTTATTTGGAAGCGAAATCCCATTAATTTTACCCAAAACTGATGCTTCCTTTAAAAAACCAGTTAAAGCCTCCATTGCAACTATAAAGATAAAAGGAGAAAGAGGATCGCCTTGACGTACTCCCCTGTAGCATTGAAATTCTAAAGATGGAGACCCATTAATTAGAACCGATGCTCTAGACGAGACCAGGATCCCCTTTACCCACTTTCTCCATAAAGCAGGAAATCCCATTTGTTGAAAAACCCGATCAATAAAGTCCCAATTAATGGTATCGTAAGCCTTCTCTATATCAATTTTAAGAAAGAAAGCCTTTAGTTTCACCTTTTTTACCCATGCTATTATTTCGTTTAGAATTAAAGGCCCATCTAAAGTATTTCTTGAGGCGAGAAAACCCGATTGGTATTCCGAAACGACCGACCCCACCACCCCTTTGAGCCTATTGGCAAGCACCTTAGAAATAACTTTCGAGATGCACCCAATTAGACTAATAGGCCTATAATCAATAAAAGATAAAGGGTCCGTACCTTTGGGAATTAAGGCCAAGAAAGACGAACCGCATCCTCGGTTTATGGACCCTTCATTGTAAAAATACTCCATGACTTTGACCAGATCTTCTTTAAGGAGTTCCCAGTAATGTTTTAGGAACCCAAAATAGAAACCATCCGGCCCTGGATCTTTGTCGCTATCGCACTCCCAAACCGCCGATTTAATCTCATTAATACTAAATGGACTAACCAAGCCATTAGCTTCATCGTTGGATAACTGCTGTAAATTTGGGACCACAAACTCGGGCCTAATTTTCATAGGTTCCCGGAATTTGGAGGCAAAGAATTTCCTCGCTTCCATCTTGATTTTTCCGGGATCTGTTACCCATTCCCCATTCACATTAACCCCATTTATGCGTTTATCAATATTATTTTTATTAATTAGACCGTGGAAAAACGCAGAGTTTTCGTCACCCTCAACCGCCCAACGAACCCTCGATTTCTGTTTTAAGTCACTGGTTTTGGCCAAGAGGATATCATGGAGATTTTTATTACAATCGGCCCCAACTTGTTTTTCTACATCAACTAAGGGGCGTTGTTCCATAATATGTTCTAAGTCCTTTATTTTGGTTTCCACTTCTTTTCTCGAAGCATTAATCCTATCCCGTTCCATACCCAACCACACCTTAATCCCCTTTTTTATTTCTTTAAGTTTATCAGCCAATACAAGATCAGGGGGCCCTGTAAAAGCCGAATCTTGTATTGCCTGATGAACCACCCCATCTAAACCCTCCCGGAATGGAGTCCAGCAGCTATTAAATCTGTACTTATGACCACTGCATATAACACATACAAAAATGGTAAAGAGCTGTTGGATGTTGTAACGGGTGAGCCAGCAATGTAAGATTAAATATATTATGTTTTAATATTTAATCTATAGCCATTATAATCATTTACATAATATAGATCAAAATATATAATAACCTATTAAATAATTAGTTGGTAATTGTTGATGTACCATATTACCCTTATTAACTAATTAGGTTTCCTCCTGTGTGCTTATATAAGGAGAATTATGTGGAGGTTAAGGGGTTACACAGTTACACAATTAGATACACCCCATTAGTCATAATATCACATTCGACCTCCATCTCCATAACTGAATCCCCTATTCGGTTCTCATCATCACCATCATCAGTTAGCACCCTAAGGAGGAACCAGACCAAGCTGACAACCATGTCAAACATTATTGCTGCGTCTTCATCTGGATTCTCTGCTGGTTTATGCTGATGCAATCAAAGGTATGTTTTCCATTATGATTAAACAGAACTGAAATCAACATGTGGTATCAGAGCATATGTTGATTAGTCGGTTCTGTTTTTTTGTATCCGAAATCTGGAATAAATCTGGAAAACAGAATTATAAAACCATAATATTTTTCGTCATCATCATCCGAAATATCATCTCGGATCTGAATTATATCATTTCGGATCTGAATCATGAATCATGGATCTCGGATGAATATGTTCATGAAGTTTTACTGTTCCGAAATCAATATGTTTAAATGTGTAATAATATTTCAGAGATTTCTGATGAATGTTTGAAGTTTTATTTTATTTAGGGTTCATCATGTTCTTAGTTAAAATTCGAAATATCCTATAAGTTTTGGAATATCATTTGAATTGTTAAATGTTTCCCTAATTTTGATCTAATTTTGTCTATTAAGTTATTTCGAAATCTGTTAATAAGATAAACAGATTATGTTTTTTGAAATTTTATGATAAAATAGATCAATGTTATAATTGGAAACTCTATCACAATTCTTAATTTTCGAATTTTCAGTTATATGTCCACATTCACAGCTGTTAACAGGAAGTTTCGAGACCATCAGATTACGACTCGAGACCATCAGTCTCGACTCGAGACAACAAGGTCTCGACTCGAAATCATCAGGCCATTAAACCTTCACAACTCGAGACCATTAGATCATGAATCGAGACCATTAGATCATGACTCGAGACAAAGGTCTCGACTCGAGACCATAAGGTCATAACTCGAGACAAAGGTCTCGACTCGAGACAACAAGGTTGTGACTCGAAACCTCATTATTTTAAGCTGTCCCCCGCACCCCCCAGCGAACTCACCACGGAGTTCGATCCGCGCTAACGGGTGCTTTGCTATTAAATAATTGGTTTTTATAAATATTTAGTTAATTAATAAGGATCAAATAATGTTTTACAACCAAAATAGCTTAACTTGAATGAGCTTTTGATGTATCATTTCTGGCCAAAGCTGACTTGATACATCTACTTATCGTTCAAGTATTACGAAAAGCTATGTTAAGTGTGCATCATAAACATGAATGTCTTAATATCTGGCCAAAGCTGATTTAATTCCTTCATAGATGGCATACTTAACGAGTGCATAACTAAAGTGATTGTCTCAATTTCTGGCCAAAGCTGATTTGTTACAACCACTTTGCACATATGCTTAAATGATTACACTTCTGGCCAAAGCTGTTTTGTCTTCGTTTAAGTAGAATTTTTAGCTAAGTCTATTATTTTGATGTTAGTAATAGACATATCACAACCTCTTCACACAATGATCCTTATATTAATGATCCTTAATTAATTTTTATGATCATTTCGTCTGCCTTATTCTTAGTACCCATAATTTTACTCACTATAATTTTCTTCTATAAGTCTATATCTCATCCACTCTAATTACTAAATCTAATATGTTTTGCTTAAAGTTTCTATTAGAATTAGCTCTTAAATTAAATCATTGGTTATCTCTTAAGACACGATACTCCTATTGCTCTCTTCTGATAAAGCACTACAGAAGAACAATAGAGCATAATGATTAGGATAAATCGAACATGATGTCTCTTATGATAATCAAGAATAAGTGCTGTCACTAAAAGGTTATTCCAGCTTAAGTCCTTCCTAAGACTAATCTATAATTGTGGAATAATCACCAGAACTCCTAAGATGCATGCCTTCATTTAAAATTATAAATTATAAAGCTAAGTGGTATATGTGAATACATAATAATGTACAATACCATGACCCATAAAGTTAAGGGCTTACGCATGGAAATAAGTACATTTTCCAGTACATTACATACTAAGATTTTCACTTGTACAATTTGATGCCTTATAAATCAACTATAACACTTAAAAGTACCAAAGTATAATGAGTGTGTTGATAAGCAACATATGTACAAAGAAATAAATGTTTGAAACTGGAAAATTAGATGTTATTCACCTTACAACCACTAATAGTTTAAAAGAGGATTGTTCTAAGGTCCATAGACAAATTACAAGTGCTAATTCCAACTTTAAGGTTCTTCAAGGGAAAATCTCACTGCATAATTATGTCATTAGACTAGGCATAAGCAACGAGACTATCCATTATTCCAGAGAACAGTTGGATAAGTTAATTAGGTAGTCGCTTACTAATGATATTTAAGTCTGATAATTTTAATATTCCCATTAACACATGATTAATTGACTCTAGTTCCATACGTTTCCTTACCAGAACTCGACAAATAACTAACACGGGAGTTAGTGACAAAATTAAATGTTAAGGCTATAAGAACCATAATAAGCCGTCTTCTAACAACACTTTTCGATACCTTAAATATTCTGAAGATTAATCAGGATATAGTATCATAATTAAGCAAAGTTATGAACATTGTGAGGTTTGCATAGTCAACATAAAGTCATACTTACCTTAAACTCTCATTTTATTTGTTCTAAATATCTGGATTGAAACATTACTAAGATGGAACTAGATGATACCTTACTCTTTCACAACTTTTGTCATCATGCAAATGAGAATTTGACAAAAGAAAAATGAGACTTATAAATTTCATCCATTATAACTGAAATTCATGAGAAATCATGGCATGGTTAATGAGGATGATTATTCATCTAATCTCATTTTAAGTGATTTTAAATCATGACGTTATAGCCCTAAATATTACTTGGCTTAAGGAATAAGTATGGGTCCATCATAAGTCATTCATTGACATTCGTGGAACTTATTCAAAATGGAATATTCAGACATAATTCATTTATCATTTGAAAGACTATCAACTTGTATCTAAATTTTGTCGCATATGGCCCACGGTCTTAGAAGAAATCTATTCATGTATATATACTTAATAAGATTTCTATTAGATATGTCCCTAAAGTTTCTTATGATATCTGGACATTAAGGAAATCAATTAAAGTCTAACATATATATGATAGGTTCCCACGTCACGTACCTCATTGAAACTTCTCTTGTAGCATTTCTAGAGATATTAAAGATCAGTGGGAGCATTAAGCGTCTTAATAATAACTTGCAATAGTTGCAAGAGGTGGGGGAGTGAAAATTTTACATTACCTCAATTTGCACCTCTTGTACAAGACACCGCTCCATCACGACACTGTTATATCAAAACTTATCTCCTTAAATCTAATGCTACTCTTACAAAAGTTTCATTGTTGCCTAATTGTGGGCACACTTAGATTTCTTATATAAACTAACATAATCCTCAACAAGAGAAACTACAACGACTGACGTCATTAACTTGTTTCTCTATTAGAATTAGTTGGTCGTTAAGTATTGACACTAAGCATGCTGAGTTCCTAAAGATTTCTATGGTCAGTGGGAGCAGTCAAAGTCCTTATCATGACTTGCAAGGAATACAAGAGGCGGGGGAAGAGTGTCATTAAATTTCACTCCGAATTTAACTCCGATTACACCTCTTGTACACCATACTGCATCAACTCTTAAAAACTTAGAATCCTGAAAATGATAGCAACCTAACCAAGAGCTAATCCATAAAATTGAAACTTCTAATGAACCCAATAATCAACTCAGGAGGTCATATAGGTTTAAAAGCCTACTAACTTTGATGATTACATAACCTCCCTAATTGAAGTTGAAATGGATTTTGGAAATGTTTATTGATCCTATCTCTTCAAATTAAGCCATTAGTATCAATCAATCCTCTGAATGGAATAAAACTATTTTCTAGTAAAACTGTTTTTATGTGTTCGTATAACGTTTGGGATTTGATTGAATTACCTAAGAGTGTTCATAACTAAACCAAATCCTAATATAAGCGTTAAGACACTCAAAAGCATGATTGATTGTCAAAGGTTATACTCAGGAAGAGATGAATTATCAAAGAGTCTTTCTTACCTATCTTATAGAAGATTTCTTTGAGGATCATCACTGTTCTAGTAGCTTATAATAGTTTAAAGCTACATTAGATGAACATTAAAAACAATTTTCCCTAACAAATGGCTAGCATATTTACATGTTCATTAGATAACAACCTAAAGTTTCAAACTGAAGGTTAAAGAACACTTTATTTGTAAGCCAATAATCCATATATGGGTTAATGCAAACATCATAATGTGATAAAAAGCTAACGTAATTATTTTCATCAAGAACCAAGTGGATTAATGTACCTACCTCAAAATGAGTGGGAGCAACTAAGATAAACTTGTCTATATAGATGATATTCTTTTGACAAGTATATGTTACATAAGTCAAAGCATTGTTAACACAAACTTTGATATAATAAATCTCAGAGATATCTCTTACGTGATTGATATCATAACATACTGAGATAGACCCAATGAGATATTAGTTCAGTTCCATAAGTTTAACATTAAATGGGTCCTTACATATGTAACAATCAATACTGCTCTCCTTCAGAGGATAATATGGTAAATGAGATTATTTTTACGCTTCATTAATTAGAAGCCTTATGTAAGTTCAAGTCTATACTCGTTTAGATATTACTCACATTGCAACACACTAGATATGTCTAGATTAATGTGAAGCATCTAATGGAGTATTACAATATCTTTAAAAGAAATGAGAGACTATAATTTAAAGAAGAAGTGAGAATTTAAACCGGTTTATTACGATTAACTTTGTAATGTTCAAAGATGACAAAATGTAATGTCGGGTATATCTTTATGTCAGCAGACAAAACCTATTTCATGGAGGAGTCATAATGCACTGATATTAACAACTTAAGTTATTACGACATAATATAGTCACTAAATGTTGTTGGAAATTTATCAGTGGACTCATAAGTTGATTAACTCCATATAATTAATGTTTTGAAGACTTAGTGTGATAAAGTCAGCTACCATAACTCCTTGAACAGTAACAGTTCAAGAGGTGCTGCATTAAGTTTCGATACACAATTAATATTCGTTTATGAACGAATTGAGGAAACTAAGTTTGTATCGAATACATTCATGATATGCTTAAGGATCCTATAACTGAAGGGCTATTACCCATAAGTCTTATTAAGAGAGCTCAGAGACGGGTATTAATTGATGGCCATGCGCAACTGCATATCGTACTATGAATGACTAAGTATTAGTTAATTTTCCTCATCAGTTTGATTTTGTATGTCTCTAAGAATATGTCAAGCTAGCATAATGGCATATAGACAAATATAGTTACAAATCAAACAAAGGGCTTATGCGTATTTTGATCATAACGATTAGGTTTTAAATTAAGGCTATAGTATGATTAATGGGGGTCCTGAGTCGTATAATGATTCAACGGCTGTATTTCTCTGCTATAGTACTTGTTTAAGGCTAAAATGAGTGTTAACTCCTGATCAGGCTTATCTAATACTCATAGTAAATGATTACTCGGCTAAGTGGGAGAATGTAAGATTAAATATATTATGTTTTAATATTTAATCTATAGCCATTATAATCATTTACATAATATAGATCAAAATATATAATAACCTATTAAATAATTAGTTGGTAATTGTTGATGGACCATATTACCCTTATTAACTAATTAGGTTTCCTCATGGGTGCTTATATAAGGAGAATTATGTGGAGGTTAAGGGGTTACACAGTTACACAATTAGATACACCCCATTAGTCATAACATCACATTCGACCTCCATCTCCATAACTGAATCCCCTATTCGGTTCTCATCATCACCATCATCAGTTAGCACCCTATGGAGGAACCAGACCAAACTGACAACCATGTCAAACATTATTGCTGCGTCTTCATCTGGATTCTCTGCTGGTTTATGCTGATGCAATCAAAGGTATGTTTTCATGTTTTCCATTATGATTAAACAGAACTGAACCAACAAGCAACACCCTTTGATCTAGGTGCAGGACATGTTAACCCAATTTCCGCCCTTAATCCTGGTCTTGTTTATAATGCCACGACGGACGACTACCTGAGCTTCCTTTGTGCTTTGAATTACACTACTACTCAGATTAGGAAGTATTATGATAAAAGCTTTGAATGTGTTGAAGGCAAGACGTACAGGGCAGAAGATCTTAATTACCCTTCTTTTATGGTTCCTTTGTCGGCAACTTCAGGACAAACCGTCGTTAATTACACCAGGACTCTGACTAATGTAGGTACTCCAACAACTTACAAGGTTTCGACATCATCAAAGACACATGCTGTAAAGATCAAAGTTGAACCAGAAGAGCTGACTTTCATCAAGAAAAACGAAAAGAAGGTGTATACTGTGACATTCACCGCTACGTCTAGGCCTCCAAACACCACCCGCTTTGGTCGTCTAGCATGGTCCGGTGGAAATTACACTGTTAATAGTCCAATTGCTTTTATCTGGAAGTGAGTTGCAAAGATATGTTACTGTTGATCTGCTTGAAGCAGTTCTATTATGTTTGGTGTTCAAATAAATGAAATTTTATATATTAAGTAATAAAATGTTTTGTATCTTTAAAAAACTTGTGTATTCGGTTGAATAAAACCTTGTCTTTTAGATCAAATTTTGATGTACCATTTAGTTATTATAAAATTTTACTTAGCTTTGTTAATATATTATTAGGTTAAAACACATGTATTACATGGGGTTGCATCAATAAAATATTAAAGTAAATAGTTATTAATAAACAAAAATAACAAAAGAATTTGTTGGAATAATAAATATTAAATAAATAAGAGAGTAACGAAAAAATAATGATTTGATATCGTTGTTTAGTAAGAGAGAAACGAAAAATTATGATATGATATTGTTATTTAACGATTTAACGCTACAATTTGCGTTGCAGCGGGATGTTGATGATGACTGTCTTTAGCATGGAGATTTTGAATATTGAATTAATATGTCGGATCTTAAAAGAGTATAATACTTTCTAAAAATCGTTTAATTGATTATCGTTATATACCGAACGTTCTATTTAATAATATCATTTAACAGTAATGTATTCTTCTCCAATATATAAATCAGTAAATAAATCTAATGATACTAATATTTGTATTAGTTTAAAGCGTGAATGTGTTTTCCTTTATGAACCAACGTGGTTTTTCATGCGAACCGACACATCCCTTATTTTTTAAGTTGGCGATTAGATCAACATTTCGCATGAACCGATGCGATGGTTTGCATAACGGTTACAGGATAAAAATATATTGAAAGATCATGACATTTTACAAGAAGTATAACGGTTACATGATAAAAAATATTAGATTTAACTTTTTAATACTTATTAGGTTAAATAATTAAATAATAAAGAGAGATAAAAAATAAAAAGAGAACGACAAAAGGAAAAAACAAAGAAACATATTTAAAATATTATGTTACGCATGCTGATGTATATTGCATTTATAATTGGGATTTTATAAAAATCTCCCCTTCCTAGTGTATGACATAAGAAAGCCTTATGTGTCTATCTCATATTACGCAAACAATGTTTTTCTTATCTCATTATTACATCACCTCATTTTATTAAATAATTTTTTAGAATAAATTATAAAAATCGTCCTTTATGTATGTTACTTATTGCAAACTGTGTCCTTTGTCTTCAATAATTACAGAAAACGTACTCGATGTTTGCAAATCCTTGCAAGTTATGTCATTTAGCCCTAACTCAGTTAATTTTTGTGGTTAAATCTGACCAAATGGACCCCACATGAGGGTATTTTTATGGTTAAATCTGACCAAATTGACCCCACATGAGAGTAAAATGACCAAATTACCCTCATGTGAGGTCCATTTGGTCAGATTTAACCACAAAAAATTAACTGAGTTAGGGCTAAAGGACATAACTTGCAAGGGTTTGCAAACATCGAGTACGTTTTCTGTAATTATTGAAGATAAAGGAAATAGTTTGCAATAAGTAACATACATAAATGGCGATTTTTATAATTTACTCTTTTTTTATCACTTCATTTAACAAATTATATTATAATACATAAATATATGAATATGTATTAATGATATCTATATTACTATATAAAGCAAATCTAATGTAATTATACATCACGTACAAACTTCATAGCAATATGTACAAGAAAATAAAGTCTTTTAGAGGGGTTGAAGTGGTATATTCACCAAAGTTTTACGACGCCAAAGGGGCAATCTTGGCATTGCAACTTTGGTGAATCTCCAACTTGCAGATAGAAAGACCGATCGTTTATCTTCCCGAGCTTAGGCAACATTTTCTCACTATTTCTCTTCCAAACCGCGGTGAATGAAACTGTCGCAGTGTATTCAATTGTAGGCAGTGTGTTCAACATTTTATCTATAGAATAAACCCTATGCATCATCATTTGAAGAAACACTAGATCTAAGTGACCGGAATCAGTTCAGATCTAGTGTCGAATCCATGATTAAAACGGCTTAGCGTTACTAACCTTAGATTCGGTGAGCTCCGGTTTAGATTCGTCCTCTCATCGTCATGGTGACGGTTCCTCTTGCGGGGCATCAGGTCTCAGACTGCAGCCACACGAAAATCTAGTTAGAGGGCCCGAGGGGGTTTACCCCGAGGGCACTCCGATGCTCAAGTCAGTATCTTGTATGGAGAAGATAGTTATAAGTGCAAATAAAAATTTAGAGAGAGGGAGTAGAAGGGCCGGAGTTGTAAAGGAGATGGAGGAGAGGGTAACCTTTGATTGTGGGAAATGTAGTCTGCCTTCTCTTAGGAGGAGGAGCTCTTCCTTTTATAACAACACACTTGGGCCATAACCCTAATGGGCTGGCCCAAGAATTGTCTTATCAAGACATGGCCCACTCGAACCAATTTAAACATACCGAGAAAGACCCAAGTGGGCTCGAGCCCAGTCACCAATCTGAGGCGGTGAGCCCAGACGAGGAGCCCAAGCGGGAACCCTCGTCGTCAAGTCATCCCTAGTCCAAGCCTATTCACTCATGAATGGGCGCAGGACTTGTTCCAGTCCCTGAAAATCTAGGCGGGTTGCTATTCGCCCTTAATATGTCATCCCGACCTGTCGGGTAATATAGTCTAGGGCGCGTTATGCCAAACCAATCTACTTCGTTGTCCTTGGGATGACCTGGCATTCAACATTCAAAACAGCAAGGCGACACCACAAGTAGGGTAGCTCGGTACCGTACTTCAATCTATGCCTCCTTGAAGGCACTTTACCCAATGTATTCGTCCGAGAATACTTTTCTTGAGAGCGTTTACACTATTTAGACTTTCTTTCCATGTCCTTCTAGAAGGCATTTCAATCAAGGTACTCGTCCAAGAGTAATTTCTCTAAGAGCATCGACTGGGATGCCTTATTTACCGTGTCACACTCTTCGTTTGGCGTTCCTCCGACGAGGGTTTTTGTCCTGCTTAAGCTGTTAAAACTTTCTCATGAATTTGCTTTGTACCCTGTTTGAGCCGTTAAGGCTTTCTATAGGTCGCTTTGTAACTTTTTAAGTTGTTAAAGCTTTGTGTAGACCCGTTTTGTAACTCGTTTAAGTTGTTAAAGCTTTGTATAAGTTTGCTTCGTAACTTGCTTGAGTTGTTAAAGCTTTGTATAAGTTTGCCTCGTAACTTGTTTGAGTTGTTAAAGCTTTGTACAAGTTTGCTTCGTAACTCGTTTAAGTTGTTAAAGCTTTGTATAAGTTTGCTTCGTAACTTGTTTGAGTTGTTAAAGCTTTGTATAGTTCGCTTCATAACTTGCTTGAGTTGTTAAAGCTTTCTATAAGTTTGCCTTGTAACTTGTTTGAGTTGTTAAAACTTTGTATAAGTTTGCTTCGTAACTTGATTGAGTTGTTAAAGCTTTCTATAAGTTTGCCTCGTAACTTGTTTGAGTTGTTAAAGCTTTGTACAAGTTTGCTTCGTAACTCGTTTAAGTTGTTAAAGCTTTGTATAAGTTTGCTTCGTAACTTGCTTGAGTTATTAAAGCTTTGTATAAGTAGATTTGTAACTCGTTCAAGTTGTGAAGGCTTTGCATAAGTCCGCTTTGTAGGTTGTTTAAGTTGTTAAAGCTTTTGATGGATCTTTTACCCAATGGCATCCAGGCCACTCGGGTTTTCATATACCTGCTTCAGCGTTTTGTTTGGACATAGTCGACTTAGTCCTAGCCCCACGGCCGGGCTTTGCCTTGTTTAGACTAAGGCGGCATGTTCGTATGTGTAACACCTCGAAAATTCACGTCCTATAATGTACTGACACGTGTCATAAGCTTTGAACGTGTGAAAGAATGTTCTAGAAGGACTAAAGTTGACAAACAATAAAAGTGTGTGAATATAAGGGTTCAAAATGTCATCAATGAATAAATATACTTTACAGTAACCCAACATGATGCTCATACCTTCAAACGAATAAATCATGGATCATACGAAGCTAAATATGAAAGAAAGTGAGAGATTACAAACTACAGGGGTTAAATGTGTCAACATGTTTAAAGTATACCTCTGAGTGACCTTTTAGCAAACCCGAAGCTTTGTAACGATTAATTATGCTCACTAGATTGCACGATAAAAATTTCATAAAGTTTCGTTATCGTATGAGAAAGTTATGATCAAATTCGTATACGAGGGGTTAAAGCGTCAACGTTGAAAATTATGACTTTTCGGGTAATAACAAAGTTAACCGAGGAATTAACAAAGTGGGTATAAGTCTTGAAGCCCTTATAGGAAAATTGGAGGGCTCAAAATGCAAGAAATAAAGGTTGGGTGACCTTTCGAAGGACCAAGAGCCAAGTGCAAAAAGCTAAAACCTTTAAACCTGAAAACAGGTCTTAGGCAGGCCGCGTAAGCCTTGTTAGAAGCTTACGCGGGCCGCGTCCGATCCCCAGATACAGAAATAACAGGCAGCACCCTGTTATGCCTTTGTAACCGACTTAAAAAAGATTTTCCATTTCCTTGGACGACCCCTACATGCTTTTTAGACCCTAGGAGCACTTGTAAGTGATCTGGGAGCAATGCTAGGCTTGTGTGTCAAGATCCCAAGCAATTAAAATCACTATATAAAGCCACAATGTTGCAACATTATGATCACACCTTCCATATGCATTTGTGGAACATCTCTGGAGCTCAAGAGCCTTCTCTAAGCATCTCTGGTCGTGCTTTGGACTTTGGTAAGCATCCTTGATCTTCCTTAATCGAGTTTTGCTTAGTTATTAGCTTAAAAGTCAAACCGTCGTAATTAACGTTTGACTTAGCGATTAATCAATAATGGTCCAGTGATTAGTCGAATTGAAGGTAGTTTTAAGTTGGTAATTATGTGGGCAATAAACCCTTAAAAGGGCACCCTCTGATTCCCACTCTAACTAGACCATTTGTCGGGTCAAAGTTGATTAGAAAAAGTCAACAAAATGCTAATCTTCGAATTAACGCATAATTAACAATGTAGAAGGCGTGTAACCTATTTTATCACTCATATAACTTGGTAATAAGTATAAGAACTGGTCTAAGCTTGTTTGATCCGACAATTTTCTGTTTAGACCCTGTTCGGAATCGAAAGTCGCAAAACTTTGACTTTTGCTTTGACTTCAGTTCTGACCCGATTTAGCATGTTTTAGAATTGCCTTAGAGCTTTAATTGGACTAGGTTACATGCTAGTATAACCCTCTGTAATTATACACCTTGGTTCATTAGTTATCCAATTAATATGCATGATTCCGTTAATTGCTCACATGTTGACTATTTTGCCCTTTTCACCATAAAATGTGATTTTTAAAAATGTAAAAGAGTAGAAACCTTAATTACTGATTTATAAACTTGTACCCAAAATTTGACATCAGTTTGAGGTGTAGATTGAGAGTTATGCTCATTAGCGTAATTAGAAAGCTTTTTAGCGATTAAACGGCGTAATTAGCATATAGCCTATTTAAACCCACTTTTTGATACCAAACTTTTTACCCACTGATGTAAAATAATATTTTGGGATTTTTGAAGATTTTTAATTAATTTTAGGCTGAGCATAACTTAGAGTCATAAGCTTGATTCGGTAATTGTCGGTTTTGCCCTTTTGGGCTATAAATTGAGTTTTACATATCTTTTTGACCCCAAACCTTTTGCCACTGATTTTATATGATAAATAAATTATTTTAAACCTTCTGGAATAATAAAAATATCAGTTTTCTATATAGAACCCGGAAACGGCTTCTAATTGCATTTTTAAGCGTTTTTAACGCATAGTAAGTGCTAAGACTATTTTAAACATATAAGGGTTGATACCTACTGGTATTTTAGTTAAATTATAACATCTTAGCAGTAAGCAAAAGTTGTTTAACTCAAATTCCAGTTTGGAGCTTTTAAGCTTATGTGAAGTTACCAAAATGCCCCTACGGTGCATAGTTTGGTTATAATTAATGAATTTCACATATATGCAAATACCCTACTGTTATAACTTATTAGATTAAGTATTTTTACTAATGATATCAGACCTGTAACTCAGGTTAATACTTAAACTCTTTTATAACCTTGTAAATGACCAAAATGCCCCTACGGGGCATAGTTTGTGTTTAAATTCGTTTCGGGCATAATAAAAGATATCTTACTGATGTCACAACATATTTGAGGCATATTTACTTAGGAAACCTATATATGGCTCTTATGGTTACCCGTTACGCATCCTTCGCGTTCGGTTCGGTTTATGTAACTAGTTTACGTAAATTAGCCGAAACGGGTCAAACCTTATCGTTTTTATCTCAAAATCCAGAATGTGTTTAGATTACCCATATAAGACAAGTCTTCAAACTTTTCGGGTCTAAAACACATTCTATTCCGGTCTTCGCTTAATCGTGCGTTTGAACCGTATCTTTCTTTAAAACTAACCGGTCTAAGCTTAAGCTTAACTAAAGACCGTTAGGATTCTAATAGGTTATTATAAACCTTTGTTCCAGAATAGGAGACCCGGTAAAAGCTACCCGCATTTGCTAAGTGAGATTTATACTTGCAAAGGTAAATACTTTTAACTTATTTTCCCTTATACGGGCTTGGGGTACGGTATATAAAATACCGCTTGGTCGGGCATTCGACCTTAATCGATTGGTGGTTAAGTATTATCGAGATGACCCGTTTAAATATGTTTTGTTTTCTTAACGCCTTTGGGGGATTAATGACCATGTCCCGGATATCCTTGGCATCATTTTATGAAATGGCCACGACCTAAGCGCGGGGTGTAGGCGTACACCCGTCAGTGTCAAAATAAATAATGTGGTGTGTCTATTGATCTTTAACCCGACACGAACCGGGCTACTGAACGTACAAGGAGCATGTAATTCTTTTACAAGTTTATATATTTAAATAATTATCCCAAGTTATAAAAAGTTTGTGCCACGTGCATTCAAATCAATTTTTAACCATTTTAAAATGAGTCAGTTAAATCGTATTTACCAGTGTAAACTGACGTATTTTCTCAAAAAGGTTAAGTGCAGGTACTATGCGAACTAGGCTGGCTTTCTCCTAGCGTCCACAATAAGTTTCGCAAGCTTGGATGTCAAAACTGTTGAAAAATATTTCCTATTTATTTTTGATCCACCTGTGGATTATTTTCAACTGTTTGTGATACTTGATATTACAATTATATTCGGTTGAAATATATCTTTCATTTGCTTCCGCTGTGCATTTAAATATTGTGTTGTTTGACTGTAATGTTACCAACCACGTCATGATACTCCCCCACCGGGCCCACCGGTCAAACGTGGAAATATCAGGGTGTGACAGGTTGGTATCAGAGCCAACATTGAGTGAATTAAACACTAGCCTTTTGTGTTTAATCTCAATGACACAATTGCACATTCCTAAATTTTCGAGTCTAGACAAAGAGCTTAGGACAAATCCAAATTTTGTTTTTATTTTAACTTTGTCCTTTATATTTCTTGTTGTATCTTTTATTCTTAACAGGAAATATGCCGCCAAGATTTAGACGAGGAGGACGAGGCAAGGGGCCAATCACCGCCCCTAACGATCACGAGGCCGAGCCTTCTCACCGGCGATCTCCTTCCACGACAATGAGTGCCGATCCGCAAGGAAACAGGAGGAACCTTTTTGAGCCCGCTAGACGGTCTGTTTCGCACAGTTCAACGCCTCCCTATCGTAAATCCTATGGGCCACAATCAGAAAACGAGCCCGATAACCCACAACCTTCATATATACCTCTTCAGCGATCCCTTTCGCACAATTCCTTTGGTAACCCCACTCCTGTCTTTCAGGGCTGGTTCAACCCGGCAAACTATATCCAAGAACCAGTGGGTTTTAATCCATTGGGACCAGAGGACTACTTCTCAGAGGACAATGCGATGGACATGGACGAGGACACAGATCCCGTCGAACATGCAAGCGGTACCCCCAACCATCCCATTGAGATCTCTGACGGATCTTCTTTCCACGGATCACCCTACGGTGGTCCAGATAGTTACCAAGCGAGGTTTAACCAACATGAATGGTACTTCACACCTTATCACCACACCAGCAGCAGCAGGATCCCTCTGGGGATTAACGATTTGTGGCAGTCACGCCACCGCCTCCACCGCCACCAGTTCATCAAGCACCTCCAGAACCACCAAGGCGTAGGAGAACGGGCGCACGTATGTCTGCGCGTGCAGGGGATTTCCATTTTAGCACCCCTCGACACTCTAGTGGCAGTCACTATCCGCCACTGCACGAGGACCCATAAATGGGTGGGCCCTCCAACCCAATTCCTGAGGTGAGTGCTGCACCAGTTGCACCACAGCCACCACCAATGGGTTTTGATAACCCGATTCCTGCATACGCCGGTTCAATGGCGTACAATCCGTTTGAGCAGCCGGCTCACACCCATTATAACTATGCTGAAGACCCTTACCAAGTGGCATCAAACTACCTCGCCCTTCACCCTGAAGGACCGTATGGAGCTCCTTGGGGAGTAGGATATCCAACTCATGGATATCAAGTACCAGCTCGACCACCGATTCGGTAACAATCGCAGCCGCCACGGTTTTCCCCGCCAGAACGTGAAGAAATTCTTCAAAGATTGGACCAAGTCGAGCGAGATTTTCACAGAGATCGTAGGGAACGACAAGGTTTCCTCAAGGGCTTAGCAGGCTTGCTAAAGGGGAAGAAGAAAGGGGATCATTAAACACCTACATGTGTTGTTGTATTATCTATTTCAATCAAGTCCCTGCGTGGACATTTATCTGTGTATTTAGTCCCTGCGCAGACTTGCCTTTTTAGTCCCTGCGTGGACATTTATCTGTGTATTTAGTCCCTGCGCGGACTTGCCTTTTTAGTCCCTGCATGGACATCTACTCTAATATTTGGTCCCTACGTGGACTTGTAATTTCAATTAAACCCCTGCGTGGGTAATTTGTTTATTAAAAGTCCCGTTAGGGCAAAGTGTACTCTTTAAAATGTTAATGGGATGTTAAGTTAATAAATTTCATTTTTGCCATTATATATTACATGAAATAAATAAATAAAAATCATTCCTTTTAAATTAATCTGCCTATTATATATTAAATAAGAATCTCAAAGGTATAACCTAGCTTACATGTCATTATAAGACTTGGCCAAGATGGTAAGACCTGTTTAAAAGATTCGGATCCCTGTTAACATCTGAAAACATGTTAACGCTCCCGGCAGACGTGATTCGTTAAAAATCACACACGTCATTCTTATAGAAGGATTCTTCAAAAGATTCCTAACCTAATTAAATGATCTATAAATCATGGGTTTAAATCATCAATTAAGATGATCATATTTTGACCATACATTGGTAATATAGTGCCTACGGGCCATACTCATTGTCATATAAGACAAAAGACAGTAGTAGTCTACGACTCCCTATCAGAGAAAGGTAATGAACTATGTTCAAACCTTAATGCCTTGATTCTCCGAAATCATGGCTTATGATTTAAAAAATGTCCCTGTGACTAGGCCTTTTGTGCTAATAATACTGTTATTGTTTTATAATTAGGATAGGTTATAATAAAATCCTAAATAAATGTGAGTAACAAATTAACCAAATGTAGTCTATGTTTACCATGGTTAATGAATTGCCCTAAAAGGCAATTCCATAATAAACTCCCAAATAAATTATTGTCAATATTTTATGTAACAGTTAAAAACTGCAATGGCTGACTCGGATGAAATTAATAGTCACCCAAGGGAGAATCACGATAACTCCCGAATTAATATAACGGGTGCTGAACTGCAAGTGTTAATAGACGACGCTGTCACAAAGGCCATAGAGCGGCAGTATGAAGAATATAGTGGGACTCGAAGTAGGACCCTATCCACACCGCATTCAAAGCCTAAGACTCACTCTGAGGCTCACAGCAAGCCACCCTCCAAGAAGGATGAACCCAAGAAAGAAGATGACGATCGCCACTCTTCAAATCATCAAAGTGATCCATCTCAAAGGATCGTGCTGAATCAAGGACCCCGTGATAAGGGTTGCTCCTACAAATACTTTGTTTCATGCAAACCCAGGGACTTCACTGGGGAGAAAGGGGCTATTGATTGCATGACATGGTTGGATGAGATGGACACCGTGGTTGATATTAGTGGTTGCGCTGCTAAGGATGTGGTAAAGTTTGTGTCTCAATCGTTCAAAGGTGAGGCCTTAGCCTGGTGGAGATCATTGATTCAAGCTACTGGGAAGATTCCACTATACAATATGACATGGGAACAATTTGTTGCCCTCATCAGGGAGAACTACTGTCCTCAACATGAGGTCGAAAAGATTGAGTCGGATTTTCTGTCATTGGTAATGAAAAATTTGGATTGCCAAGCTTACCTTACGAGCTTTAATACCATGTCAAGATTGGTTCCGTATCTGGTGACCCCGGAACCCAAAAGAATAGCTCGTTTCATTGGGGGTTTAGCCCCAAAAATTAAGGCAAGCGTGAAGGCCTCTCGGCCAGCTACTTTCAGATCTGTAGCTGATATATCTTTGTCCCTCACACTGGACGCGGTCAGACAGAGATCGCTGAGGAACACGGATGCCGAGAAAAGAAAGCGTGAGGATGACAACTCACGACGTTCGGATAAGAAGCACAGGGGAAACAACGACCACAAGAAGGGGTCAGGATCTAAGAAGGATGGGCATCAACCTGGTGATAAGCCCAAGTGTAAGATCTGCAAGAGACAGCATTTCGGGAAGTGCAGATATGAATCGAACTCGCAGACACAGTCGAGAACTTTGGCATGTGGGATATGCAAGTCCAAGGAACACAGGACCTTGGATTGCAAAAAGTTGAAGGACACAACGTACTACAGTTGCAACGAAAAAAGGGCACATTAAGACAAATTGCCCAAAATATGCAAAGAAAGCTGATGAAGGAAAGAAGACCAATGCTAGGGTCTTCAGGATGGATGCGAAGGAAGCTGTGCAGGACGATAATGTGATCACAAGTACCTTCCTTATAAATGATGTCTATGCAAGAGTACTTTTTGATTCAGGCGCTGATAAATCGTTTGTAGATAATAAGTTTTGCAAATTACTGAATTTACCTGTTAAAACCCTAAGTGTGAAGTATGAAGTGGAATTAGCAGATGGCACCATAGAAACTGTCTCAACTGTGTTAGATGGATGTTTCATATCCATTAAGAACCACTCTTTTCCTTTGTCACTACTTCCTTTCAAGTTAGCCGGTTTTGACATCGTATTAGGCATGGACTGGTTATCTCATAACCAGGCCCATATTGTCTGCAATAAGAAGCAAGTGGTGATCAAGACTCCGTCTGGTGAATCACTTACCATTCAGGGAGATACCCAGTATGGTCTGCCTGAGCAAGTGACTATGCTCAAGGCCTCCAAGTGTTTGAAGAAGGGTTGTGTCATCTACATGGCACAAGTGACTATTGATGAGCCGAAACCTAAGATAGAAGATATCCCCGTCATTTCTGAATACCCTGAAGTTTTTCCTGAAGAACTACCTAGTTTACCACCAGATAGGCAAGTGGAATTCAAAATTGACATCATCCCTGGAGCAGCACCAGTTGCAAGGGCTCCTTATAGGTTGGCACCAACAGAGATGAAGGAATTGAGGACACAACTAGATGAATTACTAGCCAAAGGTTTCATTAGACCTAGTTCGTCTCCTTGGGGAGCACCGATTTTATTTGTCAAGAAGAAGGATGGATCGATGCGTCTGTGCATCGATTATCGAGAGCTTAATAAGGTCACTATCAAGAATAGGTATCCATTGCCCAGGATCGACGATCTGTTCGATCAACTTCAAGGGGCAAGTTACTTCTCCAAGATTGACTTAAGATCAGGCTATCATCAACTGAAGGTTAAAGATGAAGATGTACACAAGACTGCATTTAGGACTCGTTATGGTCATTACGAGTTCCTAGTGATGTCGTTTAGGCTCACTAATGCACCTGCCGCATTCATGGATCTCATGAATCGCGTCTGCAAGCCCTACTTGGACAAATTTGTCATCGTCTTCATTGACGACATCCTCATCTACTCGAAGAACCAAGCTGATCATGAGAAACATCTTCGATGTATTCTTTCACTACTTCAACAGGAGAAGCTCTATGCCAAATTCTCTAAATGTGAATTTTGGCTTCGTGAAGTCCAATTCCTTGGACATGTGGTTAGTGAGCGTGGTATCCAAGTGGATCCCGCTAAGGTTAAAGCTGTCATGAATTGGCAAGAGCCGAAGACGCCCACAGAAATTCGCAGTTTCTTGGGTTTGGCAGGATATTATAGGCGTTTCATTGAAAATTTTTCAAGGATTGCTGCACCCCTAACTTCTTTGACTAGGAAGAAAATAAAGTTCGATTGGGGCCCTAAGCAGCACGAATCCTTTGATATTCTTAAACAGAAGCTAAGCAATGCACCTGTGTTGACATTGCCTGATGGAATAGAAGAGTTTGTGGTATATTGTGATGCATCACACACCGGGATGGGATGTGTGCTTATGCAGAAAGGAAAGGTTATTGCCTATGCTTCACGACAGTTAAAGGTGCATGACAAGAATTACACCACCCATGACTTAGAGTTGGGTGCCGTTGTATTCGCACTGAAGCTATGGTGGCACTATTTATATGGTATCAAGTGTGTGATCTATTCTGATCATAAGAGCCTCCAGCACCTGTTTAACCAAAAGGATTTGAACATGAGGCAACGGCGTTGGATGGAAACCTTAAATGATTATGATTATGAAATAAGATACCATCCTGGCAAAGAGAATGTAGTCGCCAATGCCTTGAGTCGAAAGGAAAGGGTGAAACCCATCCGAATCAATGCCAAGAGCATTGAGATAAAGAACGGTTTGAATGAAAGGTTGTTAGCTGCGCAGAAGGAAGCTGTGCTGGAAGCTAACTATCCTAATGAAAAGCTAGGGGTAACTGAGGAACAGTTATCCTGTGGCAAGGACGGAATCCTTAGGTTAAATGGACGAATATGGGTTCCAGTTTATGGAGGACTGCGGGATGTTATCCTCCAAGAAGCCCATAGTTCTAAATATTCTGTTCATCCTGGAGCTGATAAGATGTACCAGGATCTAAAGACAAACTATTGGTGGATAGGCTTGAAGAAGTCTGTAGCTGCCTATGTAGCTAAATGCTTGACGTGTGCGCAAGTCAAAGCTGAACATCAGAAACCGTCAGGTTTGCTACAACAGCCTGAACTTCCCACATGGAAGTGGGAAATGGTAACAATGGATTTCATCACCAAGTTGCCAAAGACAAGGAAAGGGAATGATACGATATGGGTGATAGTTGATAGATTGACTAAGTCAGCACATTTCCTACCCATTAAGGAGACCTATAGCTCCGACATGTTAGCCCAATTGTACGTAGATAAGATTGTATCTCTACATGGCGTACCTGTGGCTATTATCTCTGACAGAGATACTAGATACACGTCACATTTTGGAAGAGTTTCCAACAATCTTTGGGCACGCGCTTAAATTTCAGTACGGCTTACCATCCTCAGACTGACGGCCAGAGTGAGCGTACAATCCAAACGTTGGAAGACATGCTTCGTGCATGTGTGATCGACTTAGGTGGTAGTTGGGATAACCACCTACCATTAATCGAGTTCTCATATAACAATAGCTACCAGATCAGCATTAAGGCTGCGCCTTTCGAGGCCTTGTACGGTAGAAAGTGCAGAACTCCCGTTTGTTGGGAGGAAGTTGGAGATGTCCAACTGTCAGGACCTGAAATAGTCTTTGAAACGACGGACAAGATTGTCCAGATTCGAGACCGCCTGAAAGCTGCCAGAGATAGGCAGAAAAGCTACGCATATTTAAAGCGTAAACCTTTTAACTTCAAGGTAGGTGACAAAGTGTTGCTTAAAGTATCACCCTGGAAGGGAGTGATGCGATTTGGTAAGAAAGGCAAGTTAAGCCCGAGATACATAGGACCTTTCGAAGTCATCGAACGTGTCGGATCAGTTGCTTATAAGTTAAACTTACCTGAAGAGCTCAGTGGTATTCACAATGTATTCCACATCTGCAATCTGAAGAAGTGTTTCGCTGATGAATCACTAGTCATACCACATACAGATGTGCACATAGAAGAGAGCTTGAAGTTTGTTGAAAAACTTGTGTCGATCGAGGATCGACAGGTTAAGAAGCTTCGAAGGAAGCATGTACCAATCGTAAAGGTTAAATGGGATGCCCGAAGAGGTCCCGAGTACACGTGGGAGGTAGAGTCCACAATGAAAGAAAAGTACCCTTATTTATTTCAGTAAATCTCGAGGTCGAGATTTCTTTTAAGGGGGTGAGGATGTAACACCTCGAAAATTCACGTCCTATAATGTACTGACACGTGTCATAAGCTTTGAACGTGTGAAAGAATGTTCTAGAAGGACTAAAGTTGACAAACAAGAAAAGTGTGTGAATATAAGGGTTCAAAATGTCATCAATGAATAAATATACTTTACAGTAACCCTACATGATGCTCATACCTTCAAACGAATAAATCATGGATCATACGAAGCTAAATATGAAAGAAAGTGAGAGATTACAAACTACAAGGGTTAAATATGTCAACATGTTTAAAGTATACCTCTGAGTGACCTTTTAGCAAACCCGAAGCTTTGTAACGATTAATTATGCTCACTAGATTGCACGATAAAAATTTCATAAAGTTTCGTTATCGTATGAGAAAGTTATGATCAAATTCGTATACGAGGGGTTAAAGCGTCAACGTTGAAAATTATGACTTTTCGGGTAATAACAAAGTTAACCGAGGAATTAACAAAGTGGGTATAAGTCTTGAAGCCCTTATAGGAAAATTGGAGGGCTCAAAATGCAAGAAATAAAGGTTGGGTGACCTTTCGAAGGACCAAGAGCCAAGTGCAAAAAGATAAAACCTTTAAACCTGAAAACAGGTCTTAGGCGGGCCGCGTAAGCCTTGTTAGAAGCTTACGCGGGCCGCATCCGATCCCCAGATACAGAAATAACAGGCAGCAGCCTGTTATGCCTTTGTAACCGACTTAAAAACGATTTTCCACTTCCTTGGACGACCCCTACATGCTTTTTAGACCTTAGGAGCACTTGTAAGTGATCTGGAAGCAATGCTAGGATTGTGTGTCAAGATCCCAAGCTTTTTAGACCCTACATGCTTTTTAGACCCTATATATGGCTCTTATGGTTACCCGTTACGCATCCTTCGCGTTCGGTTCGGTTTATGTAACTAGTTTACGTAAATTAGCCGAAACGGGTCAAACCTTATCGTTTTTATCTCAAAATCCAGAATGTGTTTAGATTACCCATATAAGACAAGTCTTCAAACTTTTCGGGTCTAAAACACATTCTATTCCGGTCTTCGCTTAATCGTGCGTTTGAACCGTATCTTTCTTTAAAACTAACCGGTCTAAGCTTAAGCTTAACTAAAGACCGTTAGGATTCTAATAGGTTATTATAAACCTTTGTTCCAGAATAGGAGACCCGGTAAAAGCTACCCGCATTTGCTAAGTGAGATTTATACTTGCAAAGGTAAATACTTTTAACTTATTTTCCCTTATACGGGCTTGGGGTACGGTATATAAAATACCTCTTGGTCGGGCATTCGACCTTAATCGATTGGTGGTTAAGTATTATCGAGATGACCCGTTTAAATATGTTTTGTTTGCTTAACGCCTTTGGGGGATTAATGACCATGTCCCGGATATCCTTGGCATCATTTTACGAAATGGCCACGACCTAAGCGCGGGGTGTAGGCGTACACCCGTCAGTGTCAAAATAAATTATGTGGTGTGTCTATTAATCTTTAACCCGGCACGAACCGGGCTACTGAACGTACAAGGAGCATGTAATTCTTTTACAAGTTTATATATTTAAATAATTATCCCAAGTTATAAAAAGTTTGTGCCACGTGCATTCAAATCAATTTTTAACCATTTTAAAACGAGTCAGTTAAATCGTATTTACCAGTGTAAACTGACGTATTTTCTCAAAAAGGTTAAGTGCAGGTACTATGCGAACTAGGCTGGCTTTCTCCTAGCGTCCACAATAAGTTTCGCAAGCTTGGATGTCAAAACTGTTGAACAATATTTCCTATTTATTTTTGATCCACCTGTGGATTATTTTCAACTGTTTGTGATACTTGATATTACAATTATATTCGGTTGAAATATATCTTTCATTTGCTTCCGCTGTGCATTTAAATATTGTGTTGTTTGACTGTAATGTTACCAACCACGTCACGATACTCCCCCACCGGGCCCACCGGTCAAACATGGAAATATCGGGGTGTGACAGTATGCCTATGTACATGTTCATTTTGTTGTAAGATCGTCCGGCACGTCTGCCTAAATGATCGTGTTTGACCCGTTAGCAAGGTCCTCAAACCGTTCGGGTTTTTTGTTCTTCGAGAAGGGGTGGCATCTTCTCCTTTTGGAGAGGTTTTATGAGCCCTTTAAAAACACTTGTTATGTAGAAGGAGCCTTCCCATGAGTCCTTATTAAGGGCTCTTTCCTCCCCTGGAGAGATGTTGTAATTCTCTAAGAATGAGTGCCCATGGAAAGTTCGTAGATATTTCTTCAGGCATATGTAACCCTAAGGTGGGGCTCCTCTTCTTTGAAGGGATACTTTCTAAAACACGGACCTGTGGTGGAGATCTTTTCTTTTCAAGGAAAGGATTCTTCAGATTCGAAGTCCCTTGTCAAGAGGGCTCCCCCCCTCTTTTTTTCGAATAAGTTGTTCAGGTGCGAAATCGCAAGGAGGAGTTTTCTCAGATATCAAATCTCAGGGACGAGGGTATTTTCCCGTTCTTAGAAGGAACTTCACCAATACTTGATCCCCTAGCGGGGTGCACTTCTTGTTCGCTTAAGAGTCTTCTGAAATACTTAATCCCACGGGAGGGGATACCCTCCTTTTCTTGGGAGAAACTTGTTCCCGTTCGTGGATGGAAATTTTGTAATACTCAATCTCACAGAACGAGATATCTCCCTATTCGTGGAAGGAAATTTTTCGCGTCTTAATTCAATGGTGGGGACACGTTCCTGTTCGTTGAAGAGACTTATGAGACCCCTAATCACATAGGATGGGATATCTTCATTTTTTCGGAAGTGAGTTCTTCAAGACTTAATCCTGAGGGATATGTTCCTTCCTATTCTTGGACGGAGTTTCTTTAAGACCTAGTCCCAAGGAAGGGGTATGTTCCTGTTTATGGAAGGGACTTCTAAAATACTTGATCCCGGAGAATGGGATATTCTTCATATTCTTGGAAGAAACTTTTCCTGGACTTAATTCCATGGAAAGTATACGTTCCTGTTCTTGCAAGCAACTGTTGAGGTACCTTATCCACAAGAGGAGGGATTTTCTTGTTGATGGAAGGGACTTCCGAAATGCTTTAGCCTTTAGGAGAGGATATCGTTTTGTTCAAGGATAAAAGTGTTTCTTGAGCACGAAAGACCGTAGAAGGAATTCACTTTCCCCTTAAAGCGAAGATATACTTATTAAGGTTTCCCTCTCTTTCTTTTTCCCTGTAGAATCTTCGGAGAGGGGAGCTGATAGAGGGAACTTATCTCGTGAATTATTTTTTCTTTATGGAAGGAACTGAATTAGCGGCTCGTAGAAGGGGGGGGGGGTTCTTCCTCCCTTCAAGGAAGGAACTAGATGCTTGCTCAGATTCTTTTCTTCCTCAAGAAGGGGAATAATAATGCAGTCCAAGGTTTCTTCTTCCTTCAAGGAAGGAGTGTTCAGGTTTTTTCTTTAAGGACTAATAATGTAGTCCAATGATTCTTTCTCCTTCAGGGAAGGAGCCAAATACGCAGCCCAGGCTTTTCATTTCTTCAAGCGAAGGATTAATAACGTAGTCCAATAGTTCTTCCGTCTTCGAGGAAGGAGTGTCCGATTTTTCCTTAAGGACTGATAACGTAGTCCAATGGTTCTTCTGTCTTCAAGGAAGGAGTGTCCAGTTTTTCCTTAAGGACTAATAACGTAGTCCAGTGATTCTTTCGACTTCAAGGAAGGAGGAATATGCAGCCCATACTTTTCATTTCTTTAAGCGAGGATGAATAATGTAGTCCACATATTCTTTTTCCTTTACGGAAGGAGCCAAATACACTGCCCATGCTTTTCCTTTCCTCAAGTGGAGGATGAATAATGTAGTCCACGGATTCTTTTTCCTTCAGGGAAGGAGCCAAATAAGCTGCCCAGACTTTTCCTTTCCTCAAGCGGAGGATGAATAATGTAGTCCACAGATTCTTTTTCCTTCAGGGAAGGAGCCAAATACACAGCCCATACTTTTCTTTTCTTCAAAGGAGGAATTAGTAAGGCAGTCCATGCCTCCTCTCCTCCTTTTTTTTTGTTGTAGAGATCTTCAAACATGAGAACTTATGGAGGGGGCTTAATCCCTTATGAGTAGGCAGTATAAAAACAAAGATACTTTCTTTTATAGAAGTCTTCAATGTAGAACCCAATGGTGTATACCATGTTAGCTTTTCAGTTTAGTGTTGTCAACCGTAGCTGGTAATATTGAACTTATAAAATAAGTTTTCCTTTAGCCCGTCCG
Organism: Helianthus tuberosus; assembly: GCA_030545235.1. Lineage (NCBI taxonomy): Eukaryota > Viridiplantae > Streptophyta > Magnoliopsida > Asterales > Asteraceae > Helianthus > Helianthus tuberosus. Next base: position 54,927,583 of record CM060404.1, read on the forward strand.
TCTAGACGATCGGTTGTGATTCTTGTTGAACGAGAATAACCACAGGTTAGCAAAAAACTATGGTGAACAATGCCTGCGAGAAATATAAAGCCCATATTTCTTATCAACCACTTGATACGAGGACGCTGATAAATGTCCAATAGATGTCATGTAATGACGGTGCTGTACCTTACCAGCCCCAGTTTAATATTGCATAAAGGTTTTTCTTGCTTTCACTAATGTTGTGTCGCTTTCCTCCTAACCGAAGCTATATCCTTGTTTTAGGATGTTTAAGGTGATCACTATCCTTCAGTACCTTTTCAAAGATCATGCCTTGTTTCTCTGGTGCACATCATCTGGTCCAATATTAGCTTTTGTCGACCTATCCCGCAGGTCGTGACTAATAAATTCTTGCGTTGTTCATGTTCATGATTCAATACTTGCCACGAAAACACTTTCAAAAGGTAATTCATACCAAGGATCAATATTTTTATGTGTTAAACGTGTTACACTGTGTGTACAAGCACTTGTGCCTCATGTTTTACTTTGTGAAGACGTGTGACCATCATATCATTAAGGGGGGTAGCCTACGTACCCTAAAAACATTGTAATGGGAAGAATAAATTTGTGTCTAGAAGTAGCACACGACGCAAGACTTCGAAGGGGGGCCTTGCATAAGCGTTTTGTGTTAGGATCAAGAAAAGGACCTGGCGGAAGGGCCTGAGGGAGGACCCTGTGAAAGGACCTGAGGAAGGACCTATGGAAGGACCTGGTTGAAGGGCCTGAGGAAGGGCCTATGGAAGGGACTCTATGAAAAGACCTGAGGAAGGGGCCAGGGGAAATGACCCCGCGAAAGGACCTGAGGAAGGACCTGGGAAAGGACCTTGGTAGAAGGACCTGGGAAAGGACCTTGGTAGAAGGGCCTGAGGAAGGACCATGTGAAAAGACCTGAGGAATGGGCCAGGGGAAGGGACTCTGTGAAAAGACCTGAGGAAGGGGCCAGGGGAAAGGACTCTATAAAAAGACCTGAGGAAGGGGACAGGGGAAAGGACCCCGCGAAAGGACCTGAGGAAGGACCTTGGTAGAAGGGCCTGAGTAAGGACCCTATAAAAGGACCTGAGGAAGGAACTGGGGAAGGACCTTGGTAGAAAGGTTTGAGGAACGACCATGTGAAAAGACCCGAGGAAGGGACCAGAGGAAGAGACCCCGTGAAAGGACATGGGGAAGAACTTGGTACTAGTAAAATATTATTATTTTGCATTGGTAAGAGTAAGACATCATTACTCTTTTTCTTTTTCAAAAAGTAAGGTCACATCAATCTATCATCCTAGAATGATATGAAACCCTTTTTGTGCATCATGTGCTGGTACATTATGCATAGACCTTTGTAATCCTTTCACCAACTTTAGAATCAACATAAAATATGTGTATTATTACTATCATTTATTATTATTATTATTATTATTATCATTTTTAACAAAAAGTAGGTCTTGTGTAAAAGTACAAAAGTAGTGTAACTTGAGATGTAATGCTTTCAATGTGCATTTTCCACATGATATATGCATACGTACATGCATATAAAAGTATGTTTAGAAAGATTGATGTGTACTTGTACTTTAGGGGTAAATGGGAGTACTTAGACCACATCTTATCTAGTTCTATTTTACCTAAATTTTTATTCTCTTTCCATCACCCTTTTTTTAGTGTGTCAGGGGGTATACCAGTAGCTTTTGTAAGAAGTCACATGCTTATGTGAAAAAGTTATGCATGTTTTTTTGATCTTCTACAAAGTTCAAGACACAGTGTTACATGAAAAATAAATCAAACCCCAAGTTTCTTTGGGGACAATATTTCATGAGTAAAATATATTTTCTACATGATTTTGGAATTTCCCTTTTTTATATGAGGAAAGCTAGACCCCACATGTCTGTAAAAGAAGAAGGGTACAGGCACATGAAGTTCCCCAAAAACAAAATTACATAATTTTTACATCTGGATATGTGTATATACTTTTTCTTTTTAGTGGATAACATACATTTGTATCTCATACACAAGTGGTTGCAATTTCAATTTTCAAAAGAGAAACATGTTGCAGAACATTGTTTATGTTTCTTTTCTTTTCTAATCGATATGTATTTTTAGTTTAGCAAGTAGACTACGTGCTTGTTAGATATGTGTACGAACATATTTCAATCATATTCAAGAAGATGAGATTAGAACCTGGTGACCGGAGTTAAGATGTAGATCTGGGAAGCATGTCGAGCACACAAGAATCACAGGTTTGACCGTTAGTAAGAAGAGACCGAGACATGCTTGTACTCAGTCCCACAGATGGCGCTAATGTCGAATCCATGATTAAAACGGATTAGCGTTACTAACCTTAGATTCGGTGAGCTTCGGTTCAGATTCGTCCTCTCGTCGTCATGGTGAGGGTTCCTCTTGCGAGGCATCGGGTCTCAGACTGCAGCCACACGAAAATCTAGTTAGAGGGCCCGAGGGGGTTTACCCTGAGGGCACTCCGATGCTCAAGTCAGTATCTTGTATGGAGAAGATAGTTATAAGTGCAAGTATAATTTAGAGAGAGGGTGTAGAAGAGCAGGAGTTGTAAAGGAGATGGAGGAGAGGGCAACCTTTGATTGGGGGAGATGTAGTCTGCCTTCTCTTAGGGGGAGGAGCTCTTCCTTTTATAACAACACTCTTGGGCCATAACCCTAATGGGCTGGCCCAAGAATGGGCTTATCAAGACATGCCCCACTCGAACCAATCTAAACATACCGAGAAAGACCCAAGTGGGCTCGAGCCCAGTCACCAATCCGAGGCGGTGAGCCCAGACGAGGAGCCCAAGCGGGAACCCTCGTCGTCATCTGGGAATAGGGTTTCTGCATAAAAAGGTTAATCCTACCGCCGATAACTGTTGGACACTACTTCGTCGGAAATCACTGCAAAACAGAAACACCATTAGCCTCGCCACAGGGAGAATGGAGGTTCTCTCCGTGACCACCCGCTGTTTGAGACGATTTTGGAGTATAGTTATGGTATGGTCCCTTGCGCCTACGCAGGGTTTTTGGGACCATACCCCTTCATCATCCAACAAATTTCAGGGTTAAAATCGAGCAAATTTCAGGGTTAAAATCGAGATTTGTCTTTCTGCAAATGAAGTGTCTGCCTTTCCATCTATGAATCTGCCAGTGATGGTAGCGAAGGGTTTTGGTGATATTATCTTTTGATCTCTAGCTACTTAGATTGAACATCTCCCCTGTTTGATGACAATTATGGTTCAGAGTAGGCGATTCAGATTGAAGACAACTTTAAGTAATTCCACACGAAATTAGGTAAGTATTGCTTAGCCTTTTTTTATTCAAGTTGTTTATGTTCTTGATTTTGAATAGATTTTTTTTTTCAAATTGAATTGAATTTAGATTTTTTTGATTTTGTATAACCTAATTCATTTAAAATTGGGCTTGGTTCGGTTATGGGTTAATCGATCCCACATTAATGTTCTTCATGGAATTAGTCATGATCATCAAGAAGTTGAATCAAAAGTGAGAAATGTTTCGAATGAAAGCTTTTTAAATGATGTAAATGAGATGATGTATGAGTCTGCTATTGCTTCATCTCAAGCATCATGTATGTTCTGGTTCCGGATGATTTTCTTTGCCTGATTTCAATATTAACTAAAGTGTGATAGCTAAACCCACGTTGTGTTTCCCATGTTTTAGCGTTATATAGGTATGCTTTTTGACTTCCTTCTCTTTCATTTATATTGTCACACCCCAAAATTATCACCTGCGGAAACCCCGCTAGGCGTGTGATGTACCAGGATCTAGCCACTAATCACATTGAACTCATAACAAGATTTCAAATAAAGTTGCTATTTATTACTAAATGTATCAAACATAAGTTTAATAAAATCCAACAAGGTTAGCGGAAGCAGTAAGTAAATCATTGTTTAATGTTTAAAAACCAAATGTATGAAACTCAGTAAGCCTATCATACATATCCAAGCAGTTCGACCCATGACCACTTCAATAATCCCAGACAGCAAGTTCCTTGTCCATAGAATCTAACGACCTGCGAGCATGCAACAAGTGTATCAGACAACGCTGGTGAGTTCATAGTTTTATGAAAACGTTAACTGCCAAGTGTTTAGTTCAGTTTATTAATAATGTTGATAATAACTTGAGTACCGTACAAGATGGCTCCAGATTGTTTTGCCCATCCCCAATGCCCCTTATCTAAGCATTGGTCGTGATTAGGGTCATTAGTTCATGCCCGTCCTCTCAGGTAGGTGTGAGGTTGCCAAGCCTAATAGCGCTATCAACTAATACCCCGTTACCTCTTAGGTAACTAATTCGGTATAAGATGGGACTTAAGTGATAGGAATGAGTGTATTATCCAACATCCCAGTTTAACCCAGATAAGATGTATTCCTCTCAGGATTATCCATTTGATTGTCCCACCCACCGGAAAGCATGCTCAAGAGAAGTGAACTCACCTTATATTTGCTCGGTAGATAAAGTAACTTGAACTAATGTGGTCAACCACGTCCTAATATGATTACCATACAAGTCAGGTTCTGTTCAAGTAATGCACACCTACTGTAATGCACGTATTATATAAGTTGTACACAAGCACGGATCATGACATAACACGTATAACATACCGCATGTATTTCACGTAAACACACAACACACCAGTTCACAGTGTACAGCCCAATAACATAACACAAGTCCAATTAACACGCGGCCTGTTCAAGTGTGCGGCCCGATATACAAGTGAGGCCCAAACAGTGTTCAAGTTAAATGCAGCCAAATAAGCCAGTGTGAGTCGAGACCATGAGGTCTCGAGTTGTAACTTAAAGGTCTCGAGTCAAGACTAGGGAAGGTCTCGGGTTATATAATACAAGTCGAGACTATGAGGTCTCGAGTCAGATCTCGAGTCGAAACCAAGGTTTCCGACTAATAATCTGTTAAATCCCACTTTTATGGAATGCCTTTAAGCATGGTAAATCAGTTACACATTTTCCTACCAGTTATCCCTGATTTCTCGCAAACAACATTCATAAACACACGAAACAGATCAAACAGACCACTCTCTTGATTTACACGAACCTTAATTCCTTATGAAACATCAATACTAATCATAACAACATGTCTAATCCAACAATTATCACAGTGCGCATGCAAACAATCATGGATCATCATCGAACCTAGCTAACCATTCGAATCAGCGTTATGATTTATCAATTCATTAAACCTTAGTGCGTATGGGCCTTAACGAGTACGTATCATATACGAAACTATGTCGTCAATTACATCAAACCTTCATTTAGTTCCAAACTAACAGTAGTGTATAAAATGTTCATCAAGAATCCTATAAGCATGCACCCTAAGCACAACTCATTATGCAAGAACATAATTGAACACAACATCATATATCAACACAATCACATATAACCAGGAAACTCGAATCAAGCAATGGTGATAGCATACTAACCGAAAGGAATAGATAGAAATAACGAAAGTCTTCGAGAGAGGGAGAGGGTTGCCGTCGGGTGTGAGAAGGAGAGAGGAGAGGGTAGGGTTTGTGATTGTGTTTTGCAATTTAAGAGGGACTTCACACAAAACCGTGTGTGTATATGACTAACGAGTAGGCTGGTCTCGGCTTTGGATTCGAAGGGATTGGGCCGAGACCCAAACATATAAACGAAGGAGGTTTGGGCCGAGAGTAGTAGTATAGGGGAAGGAGAAGTGCGCGGCCCAAGAGTGGTGTGCGGTTCAGGTTAATCTTGTATACATATACTTGTAACACACACATAACACATATATAAACCAACTCATATCATTCCATTACAACTAGCACATCGATTATTCAAGTAGCGTACATATCAGTTGCATTAAAGCACAAGGAAAGGCTCTAAATATACGAGTTGTCACATCATCCCCAACTTGAAAGAAATTCCGTCCCGAAATTTGACAAGCAAACTCAGAGGAGTGAAGTGATAGATCAAGATGACTGTGGATTTTCCTCAGGTGCCATATCATCCCCAACTTGTAAGGGAATTTCATCCTGAAATTCACCATTTGCACTTGGGGTGGATTTAGTAGTTTTGAACTATTGAGGATACTTAAGCTTCATCTGATCCTCGCGTTCCCACGTGAACTCCGGTCCACGCCTTGAGTTCCAACGAACTCTCACAATTGGAATTCGACTGTGCTTACGAACCTTAACTTCCCGGTCCATGATTTCTATAGGTTCTTCAACGAACTGCAACTTGTCGTCAATCTTTAGTTCTTGCAACGGCACGACAAGTGACTCATCGGACAAACACTTTTTCAGGTTCGAGATATGAAAGACGTCATGAACGTTACCCAACTCATCAGGTAGCTTAAGCCTATAGGCAACCTTGCCGATTCTTTCCAAGATTTTGAACGGGCCAACGTAGCGTGGATTCAATTTGCCGCGCTTCCCAAAGCGCACCATACCCTTCCAGGGAGAAACTTTCAGCATGACACGATTGCCTACAGCGAACTCCAAAGGTTTCCTACGCTTATCAGCATAGCTTTTCTGACGGTCACGTGCTGCCGCCATACGATTTCTGATCTGGACAATCTTTTCTGAAGTTTCAAGTACAAGTTCCGGACCTGTGATCTGACTGTCACCCACCTCAGCCCAACAGAGAGGAGAACGACATTTCCGTCCGCACAATGCTTTGAACGGAGCTGCCTGGATGCTGGAATGGTAACTGTTGTTGTAAGAGAACTCTATCAAAGGCAAGTGTTTCTCCCAACCTTTACCGAAATCGATCACACATGCTCGCAGCATGTCTTCAAGCGTCTGGATGGTCCGTTCGCTCTGACCATCCGTCTGGGGGTGGTAAGCAGTGCTCATGTCAAGACGTGAGCCAAATAATTTGTGCATTGCCTGCCACAAATCGGATATGAAACGCAGATCACGATTGTAGATGATAGAAGTCGGCACCACATGCCTAGAAACCACTGCTTTTAGATAAACACCAGCTAGTTGAGAGAACTTATCAGTTTCCTTGATCGCAAGGAAGTGCGCAGATTTCGTGGGACGATCAACGATCACCCAGATGGTATCATTCCCGTTTTGAGTTCTTGGCAACCCAGTGACGAAGTCCATAGAAATTTGCTCCCATTTCCACATGGGTATTTCTGGTTGCTGAAGCAGGCCAGATGGTTTCTGATATTCCACTTTGACTTTCGCGCAATGTAACACCCCGTGTTTTCGAAAGTCAAGGTCAAGTCAAAGTCAAAGCCAACGACCGATCATACGAATTTGACTTATAGTAATTTCTTTATTTTAGTTGTATTATGTGGAGTAAGTGTCATTAATTACAGTAGTCGACATCGACTTACGACTGTGAACTATAGGAAGTAACAATGCGATAAAGTTAACTAATCAATAATCGAACTATGCTAATCAAACCGACATCGAATCGTGATACGAACAGCAACTCGACTTACGAAATTTGGTTGTTGTTATACGTGTGTGTGTGCCTTATGTGTTACTTGTGCATGTTTATTTATATGTGTTGTGGTAATCAATTGAACTCAATCGAAACTCGAAATGCAATTGAACTCAATCGAAATCGAACTCGAATCACAATGGTATGATAATTGGTGGAGAAGAGACAGCGCTAGATATGAATAGTTGGGACCAAAAGTAATTTGACTAGGAAACCCTATCGTATCGAATCGCTCGTAATCGGAATCGAATCAGCAAAAATCGTCGCGTCAAACACCCAAACCAAGTGCCATCCGGCCGGATAGCCATCCTACCAGACTGTCACTTGACCTGGTGCGATATGTCATCCGACCGAGATGACATCCGACCGGATAAATCATCCGGGCGAGATGCCATCCGACCGAACCACACTTTCCTCTTTGGGTAACTCTATAAATACCCATGTCACTCTCAAACTTTCTACTTTTGGAAACTCTCTGACCCACCAGCTCGTGCTCCTCACCTTTTCCCCGATTTCTCTCGATCCCGGTAAGATCTCGTCCTAAATCTTGTACTTTCTTGATCTACACGCACTCTTACACATTTCTATCTTTTGAATCTTAACTTTAACCGTGAAATCACTAGATTTGAGGTGTTTTAGGATGACGTCATCATGTGTTCTTGAAGAACTTCATGTTTTGGCTTCAATCCACCAAGAACAACTTAGATCTAATCGATTTCCACACAAATCAACAAAGATCTTACATAGATCTAAACATATTTCTGGTGAAAAGGGATTGAAAGATGGTTTCTAACTTTCTTTCAACTCTTTTATACTCAATGCACTCAAAACCGACAGAATCGGACCTTGTTCTAGTCTCCTACTCGTTCGCGGTGTTGTGCTAGCTCAAGATCCGGATTCTACTCACGAGACTACCGATTCCGGGTTAACCAAGAACAACCGCCTCGAACCGGTTAACTGGTCGAACTAGGGTGATTCCTGGACGATCGGGTTATTTGGGTCAAGATGGAGTCCTGTTGGCCAACACGTTGTCAAAATGACTCGATAAAAGCAACAAACAATCAAAACGACCAAGTGAAAGACGAACGGAACGACCAGCCGGACTACTGTCCGAACGGATAAGTCATCCGAGCGACTAGGTCATCCGAACGGCTAACACTTTGGGTCCCACACTTAACCAACCTTATCTGAAGTTTGAGTATTAAACGAATTGTTAAGCCGACCGGACTGCCTATCTGACCGGATTACTCTTCGGATCATGAGATACTAGGACTTTAAAGACTCGAAAAATTTTCAATATGTTCAATACACTAAGGATGCCACCCGACCGGGCTGCTGTCCGATCGAGTGACAACCTGCTATGGAATTGTTCTCACTAAGTAACCTCGCCACTCGAGTCGCCGTCCGACCGGATAAATCATCTGAGCGGATTGTCGTCCGCATGGCTGATCGTCCGATCAACCGACTGGAAAGGTAGAGATACTTCAATGTTTTCAAAATGCTACAACGAAAACTTCAAAGAACAAGCCATCATACACAAACACTTCAAAGGAAGAAATAATCCACTCGAATAGTCATCCGACCGGACAACCTGTCCTACCGGATGACCACCCGAACGGATTGCCACCCGCACGACCGGACCGGCCAATCGGATTACCAACCCGACCGAGTTACTGTCCGAGTCACCTACACCTTGCACCATTTTACGCGCCACTTATCGTTATGTTATCATTCTAATCAGGCTAATTCCGCTCTAAGCGCTCCCTTCAATCCATCAACCGCTGTGAGTATACTCGATCCCTTTTTGCTTTATGCACTTTTGGGTGTTACATACGTTACAACTATTCAAATCACATCGAACACACTACTGAATACTATTTGAACGCTAACCATTAATGCATGTTATACGTGGCTTATGAATGCTTGTTTGTTATGTTTACACATGGAATGCTGTCTACCTGCCTTAGCAATGATAGTACTATAGTTTGGACTCAGCACCTGTTCGCAGGGGTTGTTAAGGACAATTACTTGCGTGGATTACGGTGGTAATCATGTATTGCGAACTGCCCCAGGCAGTCAACCCGCAGTCATTGGTATCGATGGATCTATGTCGATATCTAACATGCCTCATTTCACCATGTGTACGTGCTGGTTATGCGTAAACGAATTCGAACTCTATATGCTAGTATCAAACTTGTATGCTCACCTTTACATTATATGTATTGACTTTTGTTTTAACGTATGTGGCAGGTGCTTAGGATGCACATCTGCTAGGAAATCGAGGCTAGAATAAGGCTCTAGAGGCCAACAAATAGTTGTCTGTACAAATGAAATCAAGGGTCTCTAGAAGCAGATAAACAATTGCTCTATTTGAAAATCTGAGTTGTCGAAATAGAACTATTTTCCTAGATTTTGTCTGTAATAATTGGTTTACCTTTTGAGACATGGTATGGGACATGTTACTTTAAATTGATTGGTAATAATAATTGTTATGGAAACTTCTGGACAATCTGTTTCGCTCAGTGCCATACCCCGATGTTTCCGCCATCGGTTGGGGTGTGACAGATTGGTATCAGAGCCATAACTATAGGGAATTAGGCAAGACTCGACCTAGTCCAGTTCGATGTCTTAGAGCTGACCTAGTCTATAGTTAGGAACCAACAGACCGACTTGTGCATATCCATTAGGGACTATGTGCAAGCTCCCTTGCTACTTCTCGCTATTCTCGCGCACGCTACACTATCACTGCACACTATTATTCGAACTTAAAACCAGTAAATTGGTTGAGATTAGGTGTGAAAACCGCAAACTCCCGACTAAACTGCTTGATCAATTTTCATTTTTATCTACAACCAGGGAGAATTATGCCAAATTAGGAGTGAAATCCATATTTTGATGAATAGTCTCCTCTGTTTTATTAAAAACAGGAACGAAGTTGTTAAGCCAGGGGTGAAACCCTAACCTTGACGACTAGTTCCGCCCATTTTACGAAACTCTCACCAAAGTCTCGACGGACTCCAACGACCTAAAGACACGATATGACTAGCGGGATGCGTGCCAAGTGCCCAAGAATCGAGGCCGAAGCACGATCCTGAAGGTTAAATGCGCACAACAGGTCCTTGTGAATAGTTGAACCACTTTGGGTAGTCGAAGTCTAATAGCCGCAGACAATCTATTCTCGACTTTTATGTGTTCCAATTCTGAGCCCGCAACTGCCGACTCTGATGATTCGTCGATTTTATGTGTTTTTATGTGTATTCACCTGTTTACGTGCTAAATTTTGGAAGAAATATTCGATTTATGCTTCACTTCGATCGACACACACGACTCGCACTGCCTTCTATCTCAATACGCTGACAAATCGCAAAACTATGGACGACCTTATGCTACGATATACGCTTATACTACGCTACTCGATATATTAAACGTGACCGCTATATTCGAACAAACGCAGATTGTGAATGATAGGTTTCTGTTTTCTGACTGCCTCTGATAATTAAATGCGTATGTGTTTTTGTGCTCTACGTGCCTTACGTGCTTATGTGCTTCTGTGCTTATGTGAATCTGTGATTATGTGCCAAGGTGTTTATGTGTTTACATGATTATGCGTGTTCCTGAGCTTTAGTAAGTAGTAGGCGTGTGAGGTGAGATTCGAATACACTGTGTTGAGTCCTGTGACGATGTCTGTTGCAGACAATGTCATCTGGATCCCGCCACCCCTCACTTTTCGTCAAGAAAAGAGAGACAAACGCCTTGCTGCTATCATCGCTAAACAAGTAGCAAAAGCCGTGAGTGATGTTTACGAGAACGTCAGCAAATCGTCTGAGGAGTCGAGAACCGAAGCTCCTAAAGCTACAGCCAAAGCTCCCTTCAACTTCAAGCAATTCAAGTCTTGTGGGCCAAAAGAATTCACTGGCGAGGGAGGCCCTACAGCGTTGTTCCAATGGTTTGATTCCATTGAGGTCACTCTACGACAGAGCGGTTGCCCTGATGACCTCCGTACTCTGAATGCTACCGGCGTCTTCCAGTCCCGTGCACTAGACTGGTGGATGGCCGAGAGAAACAAGCGAGGGAACGATGCAGCCTACGGTCTGTCGTGGGACGAGCTCAAGGAAGTCATGCTGGAAGAATTATGCCCTCCTCATGAACGCCAAAAGCTAGAGGATGAATTTTGGCACATACAGCAAAAGGATGGTGAAAATGCTGCGCTCACTGCTCGCTTCAAACAGCTCAGCATCATTTGTCCCGACCAAGTCAAGACTCCAGACATGGCGATCAAGAAGTACATCTGAGCCCTGCCTGACTGTGTTGCCGATTTCGTGCAAGCGGCTAAGACTAAGACGATTGAAAAGACTTATCTGCTGGCCGCTGAAATCAATGACAAGCGGGTCAAGGCCGGTGTCTGGGATAAAACTTCGAAACACCTGCATCAAGCTACCACCGCCGCACCAACTGCTGATACCACCACCACATCGAGCAACAAGAGAAAGAACAAGAGGAAGAACAGCTCCAGCAACAAGAACTGTGTGATCACTGCTGCACCGATTCAAGCTGTACCAGCTCAACAGCGTCAAGTAGCGGCGCCTGTGGCAAATGCACCGCTTGCTAAGCGTGCATACACTGGGCCACACCCGCTCTGCCCTACTTGCACCTACCACCACCCGACTACCATCGCTTGCTGTTTCTGTGCTCATTGCAATATGTACGGCCACTTCACCACCAAGTGCCATACCCCGATGTTTCCGCCATCGGTTGGGGTGTAACACGCATGTCAAACATTTGCTCATATACGTCGCGATGTGGGCTTTCATCTTCGGCCACCAATATAATACTTGTAGGTCTTGATACATCTTATCAGACCCCGGGTGAACAGAGTAGCGAGACTTGTGTGCTTCATCCATCACAAGTTCCCTACTGTTTCCATACAGAGGGATCCATATTCGCTCCATAAGATAGCGAATACAGTCAGATCGTTCCAAGTCGTTTCTCCATGCCCCGTAAATATTCCGCTTTAAGGTTTTCCTCTTTCAACGCTTCAGTTTGGGCAGAACGAATCTGATCAGGTTTTCAACTCAGGGCATCAGCTACAACGTTAGCTTTGCCTGGATGATACTTGATGGCATAGTCGTAGTCATTTAAGAGTTCCACCCAACGACGGTGTCGCATGTTCAACTCCTTCTAATCAAAGATGTGCTGAAGGCTCCTGTGGTCGGTGTAAATAGTACATTTAGTACCGTACAAGTAATGCCTCCAGATTTTTAATGCAAAAACCACAGCCCCCAAGTCCAAGTCGTGAGTCGTGTAATTCTTCTCATGAATTTTCAACTGTCGAGAAGCGTAAGCTATCACCTTCTCGCGTTGCATCAGCACGGAACTGAGACCCTGAATAAAAGCGTCACAGTACACCACGAAATCCTCGGTACCCTCAGGTAAGGACAAGATTGGTGCACTGCAAATTTTTTGTTTCAACAGTTGAAAAGCGTCTTCCTGCTTCGTTCCCCAGGGGTATATAACCCCTTTTTGTGTCAACGTGGTGAGAGGTTGAGCGATCTTTGAGAAGTCTTTGATAAATCTGCGGTAGTATCCAGCGAGACCAAGAAATTATCACACCTCCGAAGGATTCTTTAGTGCTGCCCAATTTCTGATAGCATCAATTTTAGCGGGATCCACATGTATCCCCGATTCATTAACAATGTGACCAAGGAAGTGTACTTATCGAATCCAGAAGTCGCACTTAGAAAACTTTGCGTAGAGTTGTTCCTTTCTCAGAAGCTCTAAGATAAGATGCAAGTGCCGCTCGTGGTCCTCCTTGCTCTTAGAATAGATCAGAATGTCGTCAATAAACACAACGACGAAATCATCGAGGTAAGGTTTGCACACACGGTTCATGAGGTCCATGAAGACCGCTGGTGCATTAGTTAATCCGAATGGCATGACCAGAAACTCATAGTGGCCATACCGCCTACGAAAAGCTATTTTAGGAACATCCTCCTCTCGGACTCTCATCTGATGATAGCCCGATCTTAAGTCAATTTTCGAGTAGAAGCTTGACCCTTGCAGCTGGTCAAACAGATCGTCGATGCGGGGTAAAGGATAACGGTTCTTAATTGTCACCTTGTTGAGTTCATGATAATCTATACACATATGAAAGGACCCGTATTTCTTCTTCACGAATAGAACTGGGGCTCCCCAAGGCGAAGAACTAGGTCGGATAAAGCCTCTATCCAACAGTTCTTGAAGTCGGTTAGACAGTTCTTGCAACTCTCCTGGTGTAAGACGATAAGGAGCACGAGCAATCGGGGCTACTCCTGGCATAAGGTCGATCTGAAATTCCACTTGACGGTGAGGAGGTAAACCAGGAAGTTCATCAGGGAATACGTCGGAAAACTCACGTACAACTGGCAGGTCTTCGATTTTCCTTTCTTCGGGCTGAGTGTCAGTAATAAGTGCTAAAATAGCAGGATAACCCTTTCGTAGACACTTATGGGCTTTCATAGCTGAGATGATGCCAACCATTTCACCACTTCGATGACCTTAGACTGACAGAGATTCTCCACTGGGGAGAGGAATACGTATGATTTTCTCTTTACAGAGAATTTGCGCGTGGTGCTTAGACAACCAATCCATACCAACTACCACATCAAAGCTTCCAAGAGTAACAGGGAGTAGGTCAATGTCGAACTCCTGACCCATAAGATCTAGTTTACATCCAAGATGAACGTGTGAGGCTTCAATTGACTTGCCATCAGCCAATTCTACTACGTGTTTGTTTACAAGAGGTGTTGGAGTCAACCCTAACTTACGACCGAACCCCAAAGACACATAACTCCAGTCGGCACCAGAGTCGAATAAAACAGAAGCAAATAGGTTGTTCACAGAAAACGTACCGGTAACAACGTTGCCATCGTTCCTAGCTTCTCCAGCACCGATGGTAAACACTCTTCCACGCGCACCATTCCCACCATTGTTCCCGTTGTTGTTGTTCCCAGTGTTGTTGTTATTATTTCCAGCATTTTGATTCAATTGAGGGCAATCCCTCCTAAAATGACCCTCATCTCCACACTGAAACATCCCTTACGATTACCCTGGTTCTGCTGAGGCTGTTGCCTTCCCTGCTGCTGCGGCTGTTGTTGATGCTGCTGTTTTGGGAGTGGGGCCCTACAATCCCTTGCCATATGGCCCACTTTGTTGCACCTGTGACAAATTCGAGTGCACGGTCCACGAAGATGGTAGTTGCACTTGCTACACTTTGGTTGTTTCCCCGCGTAAGAACCCTGATTCGAGTTGTTGCTCGGATTCTGATTAACAGAGGATGACTGGCTAAAACTGCGGTTGTTACTGTTGTCTGGCCTTTTCTGCGATTGGTTCGAGTTGGACACCTTGTCCGTATCATTCCACTTGCGTTTGTTATCAGTAGCGGGAGTGGTTGCTGTAGCAGCAGTAGCAGCAGCAGTAGTAGTAGTAGAAACACGTGGTGGTAGCGAGCCACGCTCCACCTCCTGATCAGTGATCTTGTGAGCCAACCGAATTATTTGAGGTAAGTAGTTAAGGTTTGCTCCAGTAACTAAGCCCTTGACCTGCGGTGCTAGTCCTTTGATGTACAATTTGATTCTTCGATGTGGTGGTCGTGATAAGTTTGGGCACATATTAGCTAGTTCATGAGACTGTTTCGTGTAGGCCTCAATCTCAGACCCCACCATTTTCAGATCATAGTACTCATTTTCCAATTTCTGCACTTCATCACTAGGACAGTACTTGTCATGGCCCCAGCCCTGGTTTTACCCGGTCAGGAACCGCGGGACAGGAACCCGTGGTATTTAATTGATGCGACAGCGGAAGATTTATACAGGATCTTTTGAAAACTTTAAAATGCCCGATTATTTTATTTCATAATTTGGGATAAACCCCGTACTTTACAATAGAGGAATTTTACTAGGAAATTCCCTGTTCTACAAAACATGTTTATTTATTTTAGTGAGCCACCTCTTCAAGTTTGTTAGTGCTCTGTAGCACGTTTTCCTTGATCAGGTCGCCTGAAACAGGTTTTAAAAAGGTTTTGTCAGCGGGGAAATACTGGTGAATCATTCATTTTGATAAAATGACACATAGTTATAAATTACAGCATAAGAGCGATTACAATGGCTTTTATCTTATTTTTATCTGGCGCCGTTGTCACCTGGTGACGATGGTCATACCACTATTGGGTCTTTCCCCAAGTAGTGACGATTATCACGGTGAGGATTTATTAGCCTAACCCGTGAGAAATTAGTAATGTGCACAATACCCCACTAGCCAGTGATTCAAGATAACCACGACTTAATCCCTGTAATTATAACTTTTAAAAATGTTTGGAGTATTGTAAAACAATGTTGATAAAAAGAGAATGACTCACTTTGCAGATTTATGCGGGCAGAGATTAGCCTACTGATAAGCCTGTTAACCTAATTTAAATAACAATGCACACGAACTAGGTCAGTAACTAATACAGCATTTACGATAACTCACGAGATTAAAACCCTCACGACGAATGACAAAGTGCAATACTTAAACATCCGTCGAATTCACGATGAATGACAAAGTATAACCCTAATTTGAGCAGCACTTAAACATTCATCGGATAGTTTCAATCGATCGGACATTGAATCGTAGCAGCGATCGAGTTAATACCCTGTATCGTAGCAGCGCCTTGCTATATTAATTGTAATTTTGACTTTTGAGCAGTGAGCTTTCGTTTTTGTGAAATGGTTTCGACACCATTGAACTGCTCCAGATCAATTCTATTTATAGGTGAAATTTGGGTCTCACGCGGCCCGCGTGAGCCCACCCTTGATCTTTACGCGGCCGCGAGGGCCAGCTATGCGTAGACTAGGGCTACGGTGTCATCAGTAGACTTGCCACGCATGTGACACGTGGATCCGGACGCTTATCCGGTCAAACTTTACTTTGACGCGGCCCGCGTAAGGCTAAGCTAACCTTTACGCGGCCCGCCTGAAACCCAAAATTCTTGATTTCTTAGTTTTTCATGCACAGTAGGGTTTCAGGGGTCCGGGTTTTTACTTACGGGTTATTTTGGGATATTTTTGCAAGTCCTTACAGTACTCCTCTCTCATCAGCTCCTTAAAGTCATTCCAAGTGGGCGTGTTCGCCATTTCAATACCTAGCATCTGGACTTGGGCGTTCCACCAAGTCAAGGCACCATCCTCAAGAGTGCCTGAAGCATACTTCACCATGTCCCCAGCAAGACAGTTACACATAGCAAATACTGACTCAGCCTTCTCAAACCAACGAAGTAATCCCACTGCTCCTTCAGTCCCACTGAACGTCTGTGGCTTACAATCCATGAATGTCTTGAACGTGCAAACAGGTGGATTGTTTTGGTTCTGATTCACATGTTAACCAGCCTGCTGAGCCTCTAGAGCTTCAGCCACGCGAGTGTTGATCAAGTTGGTTAGTTCTGCCTGGGACATAACAATGTTGCCACGTCCTCCGCCGCAGCCTCCACCATGTCCACCGTTTCGTCCGCTCATGATTTTATATAAAAAGGGTGGAAAGGTTAAAGGTTGAGGTTAAGTAGGAGTCAAACCTTGATATGACTTCTACAGATTACCGAGTCCTATCATTACCTCAGATAACGAAACAGAACCCCTCTCACACTCGTTAAGCCTCACTGGGACTCACATGCACCCCACATTATTATTATGTGTGCACCCATAATGATAATGCAATTTACATGTTTATCTCAGCTCCTCTTAACTCACGCTAGAAGGTTCCCCGGATTCGAGTAACAAGACAAAAGACACCACAAAACATGGATCACGAAAGTCTAGAGGAAATGTCACACCATCAATCACATAACGTGAGCAAATAACACATGAATTCGTATTGTAGTGCTAAGTGTGCAATCATATGCAATGTCATACATATGTGTACACTAGTTATGCAATGCAATAAGTAAACAAGAGACGAACCTTGCAATCTGGAGCTGAGTGTCATGGTCGATTTCAGAACTGTTCGGTTATAGTCAGGTTTTATAAAAACATTTTAAAACCTAGTTCACTATAACCAGTGGCTCTGATACCAAACTGTCACACCCCCAAAATTACCACCTGCGGAAACCCCACAAGGCGTGTGACATACCAGGATCTAGCCACTAATCACATTGAACTCATAACAAGATTTCAAATAAAGTTGCTATTTATTACTAAATGTATCAAACATAAGTTTAATAAAATCCAACAAGGTCAGCGAAAGCAGTAAGTAAATAATTGTTTAATGTTTTCCAATTAACACGTGGCCTGTTCAAGTGTGCGGCCCGATGTACAAGTGAGGCCCAAACAGTGTTCAAGTTAAATGCAGCCAAATAAGCTAGTGTGAGTCGAGACCATGAGGTCTCGAGTTGTAACTTAAAGGTCTCGAGTCGAGACTAGGGAAGGTCTCGGGTTATATAATATAAGTCGAGACTGTGAGGTCTCGAGTCAGATCTCGAGTCGAATCCGGACCCGCGACCATGATCTCGAGTCCTCTTGCCTTTTTGAGGGTTGGTCTCGAGTCGAAACCAAGGGTTCCGACTCACAATCTGTTAAATCCCACTTTTATGGAATGCCTTTAATCATGGTAAATCAGTTACACATTTTCCTACCAGTTATCCCTGATTTCTCGCAAACAACATTCATCAACGCACGAAACAGATCAAACAGACCACTCCTTCGATTTACATGAACCTTAATTCCCTATGAAACATCAATACTAATCATAACAGCATGTCTAATCCAACAATTATCACAGTGCGCATGCAAACAATCATGGATCATCATCGAACCTAGCTAACCATTCGAATCAGCGTTATGATTTATCAATTCATTAAACCTTAGTGCGTATGGGCCTTAACGAGTATGTATCATATACGAAACTATGTCGTCAATTACATCAAACCTTCATTTAGTTCCAAACTAACAGTAGTGTATAAAATGTTCATCAAGAATCCTATAAGCATGCACCCTAAGCACAACACATTATGCAAGAACATAATTGAACACAACATTATATATCAACACAATCACATATAACCAGGGAACTCGAATTAAGCAATGGTGATAGCATACTAACCGAAAGGAATAGATAGAAATCACGAAAGTCTTCGAGAGAGGGAGAGGGTTGCCGTCGGGTGTGAGAAGGAGAGAGGAGAGGGTAGGGTTTGTGATTGTGTTTTGCAAGTTAAGAGGGACTTCACACAAAACCGTGTGTGTATATGACTAACGAGTAGGCCGGTCTCGGCTTTGGATTCGAAAGGATTGGGCCAAGACCCAAACATATAAACGAAGGAGGTTTGGGCCGAGAGTAGTAGTATAGGGGAAGGAGAAGTGTGCGGCCTAAGAATGGTGTGCGGTTCAGGTTAATCTTGTATACATATACTTGTAACACACACATAACACATATATAAACCAACTCATATCATTCCATTACAACTAGCACATCGATTATTCAAATAGCGTACATATCAGTTGCATCAAAGCACAAGGAAAGGCTTTAAAAATACGAGTTGTCACATCATCCCCAACTTGAAAGAAATTCCGTCCCGAAATTTGACAAGCAAACTCAGAGGAGTGAAGTGATAGATCAAGATGACTGTGGATTTTCCTCAGGTGCCACATATATCTTTGTTATAAATCCAAAATAATATCACATCAGTATATAAGTATGTTTGTGATTAATGATTTTATACAAAGAAGTCTAAATCATAATATTGAATGCCTAAACATACATATGGTTTATGGAAGTTTGTGGTTTTTTTACCCGACCTCTTTTGCCCCGACTCTACACTGACTCGAAGCTATTCTGACGCGAACATATTGTCACACCCTGCCTAAATCGATTACATTACAATTGGGTGTGATCCGAATGGTATCTTCTTTGCACAGCGGAAGTATTTGTGCTAAAACTTCTAACCAGTGAACCCCCGCTAAATACTCGAATTCCTATGGGTTCTCCTATTCCAACTGTTCTGTATTTTTGAAAATGTAACCTGAGAAAGAACATGCGGGAAAATTCAACATAAAGTTGGCGAGTTCAGAGTTGTTTGAAAAAGATTCAAAATAAATCTTTTTGATAACCGGTTTAAGTAATTTTGAGAGAATGTAATAAAACCATTTTCTTTGCATGTCATTTGAAAACCTTGTGTTTATAAAAATTGTATAACCGTCAATGTCCGTGTACGACAAAGACAACATGCTCGCATGAGCCTATAACCCACCCCGTGCTAGCAAGTGCCTCGCCAAACTGCTTACTTAAGGCGGTAGACTAGCAAGCGGTTATAGTTCCAATGAGTAGCGAGGACTTCACTGTATAGTTTTAAGCGACCCTACGACCCTTAGTTGAATAGTGGACAATCCAGTCCTTGAGTCTTCGTGTCACACACGAGATTGGGCTTAGCCCATGTTATTCGTGTTATTGGGCCTAGCCTGTTTGTGTCTGTAAGCAGGACCAACCAGTCCCCTTATTAGTATGTAGGACAACCCAGTCCCGTAGTAACGAGGACCATCCCGTCACTAGTCATGAAAGTCATGCACGTTTCAAAAATACGCGAGTGTTTTGTAAATCCGGTATGTTTAGCATAAACCTTTCATAACCATTTGAGTTTGTCGAAATCCGATTGTCACATGGTTTAGAAATCTGTTGTTTTCGTTCATCGACAATATTTATACACGTGTGTTTTGTAAAACCGGTAGGTTTAGCTTAGACCTTTTGTAAACCATTCAAGTTCGTTGAAATTCCTTCGCAACATGGTTTAGAAATCTGAGTTTTCATTCATTGAAATGTTGTTTACTTTTGTGAAACTTACATGTCTTTCCACACCCAAAAGCATTTATAAAAATGTAAAACCTTAAAAAGTGGGGGTTATGAACTCACCATGATGTCCTTGTGCAAACTAGCTAAAAGTGATTCCGTGATGTCATTCCAAGAACGTGAATTCGCTAGCGTGCAACTATAGCATTCCTAATCAAGGAATAATTTATAAGTTTTCTAAATAAATCGACGCAGCTAAACTACGTGTCCGAACTCTACCGAATCGTCGACCAACGATTCTATGAAGGTGTCGTCAACTTGATTTGAAATAACCAATCAATGGTTATTTGATCCCATTTAATAGGGATAAAATTAAGTCTCAGAAACGACTTAGGTTTCCGAGTGATTTAGAATATATATATATATATATATATATACACGTAACTATATTGACGAAGTCGTGTTATTCGTCGCGAATAGAAGGCGTAGGTGGATAGTAGTACGGCTCTTTCGTAGCTTTCGTAGAATGTAAAGAAATAAATCCATATATATATATAGGGTGAAGTTCTAGAGTGAACACTAATGTATTTGCGAACAGAGTGAACAAATCTTAGCCATTGATTTACACACGTGGATGGCTAGGATTTCATCATCAAATCCTGGTCATTGATCTACACACATGTATGGCCAGGATTAGTTCGCTCAGTTCGCAAACTACACTAGTGTTCACTCTTGAACCTAATCCTATATATATATATATATATTCGATATCTTGATGTTTGAAACGAATATAAACAACTATATTGACTTTATAAGAAAATTCGAACTAACGACGGTTGTAATAAATATAACTAATTATATTTTTGTTAAATAATCGTCGAATAATAGCCGTTCGAAATAACTATAAACAATTATATTTATTGTATAAACTTACACGAGCTAACGACGTTTAGAATAAATATAAACATTTATATTTGTTTTATAAAATATTTTTGAGTTTTGGGCGTTTGAAATAAATAAAATAAGGTTCGAGTGTTAGTGGTTTAAAATAAACGTAAGTAACATTTATTTCGTATGAGTTTTTGTTAACTAGTAAACGTCACCAAAATAAGTAATACTTTCATATTTATTTTACAAGAAAACTTGAACTTCGACAAGTGTCGTTTTTATAATATAACCGCGTGTCGTGTTTCTATGACTATTTTTCGTTGAATGAGATAAAATGTTAGAAACCTGGAATAGGTTGTCTTTTATAATAGACATCATATTTAAGTCTGATAGAGTCGGGACACCCACCGTAACGAGCGGACATTCCCACTAGTATTTATAATTTATATTTATAACTAGTATTAAGCAACCCTGCGTTGCGGCGGGGGCGAACACCAATGCCACACTAGTACTACTACCAGCGACCTCTAACACTAAAGTTGCAGCGTGTTAATACGAAGAAATTAAACCAAAACGTAAAACATATAAAAAAATAACTAAGTCAATATAGGACCTGAGCGTTACGACGAACCGGTCAAACGAGAAAAAATAGACGACGTAAAAACGTTTAACCACACACGCATGTTGCGTCGTGTTTAAGAAACATGTACAACTTATAAATGCACACACTTGGCAACATGTACAACTTATAAATGCTGACACTTGTTGCTAAATAATAGTATATAAATAAACAAATTAGCATATAAAATCACTAAAGCAAAATGTACAACTTATAATACACACATGTGTTGCAAAATAATCTATTATATATAATAAATGAAAGTTATTTGGGCCACGTGTCAGTAGATTAGGGCATCACTTTTTGCCTTTTCCCGCCCAACAGTACCACTCCCCTTTATTCTCAGTTTTTTACAAACCCTACTTCATTCTTCTCCTTCACCTTTCCATACAAGATCCCCTTTCTTTCTGATGTTCATCCTTCTCCTTCTTCACATTTCCATCTCCTCAACAACGTCCGGCAGAGGTTACTTCTATTCGATACATCTGAATTTGAAACCCTAAATCATGTACCGTAGAGTAGTTGAACAACAGAATATTCATGTAAGATCTATTTTCTCATTCAGAAATTTTATTTAGTTTTATCTATTTCCTCATTCTGAACACGATGAACCCTTTTGTACACTCAGAAGAAGAAGAAGCTCTCATAGGGTTTCTTATCGGACACGATGAACCCTTTTGTACAAGGTCCTGTTAATCGGTGATACTGGTATGTTGTAATAATGTTTTAATTATTGTGTGTATATATAATAGATTGATTTTGATATGTTTGTAGCTTTTGATTTTGTCTTTCATTTGTTATTGTTTATTCAGATGCTTGCATTGTTGTACCATGTGATTACGAGTAGTTTGATTTTGATATGTTTGTAGTTTTTGTTTTTCACAATCTGTTTTGTTGGTTTATTCACCCATGTTAATAATGTTGGATTCTCCTATGTTTCTTGATCCTTTGTTTTTATTCCAACTTTCACACTATTATTCTAGCAATCCAAGAAGAATATATAGATTTTAAGCTTATTATTATTATTATTATTATTATTATTATTATTATTATTATTATTATTATTATATAGACTTTTTTGATTAGAAGTAACCTCTGCTAGATGGTTGTTGGGGAGATGGAAATGCGAAAGAGAAGGAGAAGGATGGTAAATTGATTGTTGGATTGTTTATGTAATTAACTAAATTGATTAGCTTTACTACTCAATTACAGAGGAGTTTTTGAGATTGTTTTCACGCTTTATTATTCTTGCAGCAAGTTCCACTTCATTATTCATGTGGCAACTTTATATTTGCAGGCTTGTGAATTAAGGTTGGTTGTTACTTAATTTGTGTTTACTTTAAGGATTTTCAGTTTCATGAAGTCATTGTTTAGAAACTGATTTTGTTTTCAGGTCTGTTTATAGGTGATACCAGCCCAAAAGTTTAGGCTTTATCGCTTTTTACTATTCGGTATGGTACTCATTTACAGTCCCACTTTCAATGAGGTTGTTTTAGTCATGTATTTGATTTTTGCCCTTTTTCTTTACATTTGGTCTGATTTATTTTTTGGTATTCGTAACATTTTCATTTACCATTTATTGATGCATTGATTCATTTGTAATCACTTGTAGATAATCCGTTGTGTGAATTTCAACAATTAAATGGACTTTTGTTAATCAGCCCCGTAAGTTTCCTTCACTAATCTATCCATTGTTAATCTTTTAGGGTACTACAGGAACCACACACTTGGTTTTTTGTTCTTTCTTAGCTTAAGGATTTTTGTTAACGAAGTTTCGTTTTTTGTTTTTGCACATCATCGACGCATCTCCAATGATTCAACAATACTGATGTTTAAATCTTTTATTTTGCCATATAATTGTCGCATCATCTTTTCCTTCTTCATCTCACAACACCAAGGTAACCTCATTTGTTCTGATTTATTTTTTGATTAACAAATAATAATTGATTTGATGTTTATTGATGCTTTTGATTCATTTGTAATCCCTTGCAAATCACCCTTCATTTCAATTTGAGCACTAAAATGGAATTTTCTTAATCAGCACCGTAAGTTTCGTTCACTAATCTATGCATTGTTAATTCTACATGTATTTTTTATTCTTAATCGTCGATTCTGTTTCAGGTATACTTTTTTAGTTCCACGTGTTTTTTTCAGATTAATTGTTGCTATATAATAGATTGGTTTTGTTTTGATGAAACGGAAAAACGTTCGAGACGATTGATCCAAGAACGGAAGAAAAGATAGTGGATATTGCTGAAGGAGATAAAGATGATATTCATTTGGCTGTTGAAGCTGCATGTTGATCCACAATAAGCACTGCCTATCTAAGTTTCCTCCAATGACAGTGGTTATAACAAGTTAATAAGGCAAAGCACTGATCTGCCTAACAACTGTTAGATATAAAGACTGTTGTACACAAAGACTGATGAAGATCATCCACTGTTGAAGACCAGAGCACTGATGAAGACCAAAGCCCTGTTGAAGACAAGCACTGATGAACCAAAGTCATGATCAACCAAAGGTGAACCACTGCACAACAACAACAGTGGTTCAGCATTAACAATAGATATTCTACCTTTGTTTTTGTTAACTGTGTTTATGTGTAACTGTATTGATCACATCAGTGTTTTATAGTCTGTTAGGTTTTTATATGTCATCACCTCAGTGTTTATATGTAATAGTATTTATCACATCAGTGTTTATATGTAACAGTGTTTATCACAACAGTGTTTATATGTAACAGTATTTATCACATCATCTCAGTGGTTTGATCTGTACTATAAATAGAACAGTGTTTTGATCTTTATACTAATAAATAAAAATGTAGTACACTTGGATGATTATTAAGCTCCTCATGTTGATTGTTTGGGTTATTCTTGAAATTGGTCTTTTTTTTGCAAACAGATGTTTATGGGCAAACATCTGTTTAAGGTCAAACATTTGTTTAAGGCCAAACATCTGTTTATGGTCAAACATCTGTTCATGGCCAAACATCTGTTTAAGGTCAAACTTCTATTTAAGTCCAAACAACTGATATATAAGGCCAAACAGCTGTTTAAGCCCCAACTTCTGTTTAAGTCTAAACAGATGTTTAACCAGATCCACTGTCTTCTCATATTTTAACACTCTTCAAAATAGTTAAAAATGATAGTTTTCATTAATCCTTAAAAGTCTGTTACAACCACTGTGTTGGTTCAAACATCTGATTGTCAAAAGTTATCCACTGCTGAAAGACAACCTCTATTTCTTCATTCTTCATGTCGGCCACTGACTGACCAAACATTAGTGTTTCAATCACTGTTGGCTATCCACTGATAGTTAAAAAACAGCCACTGCTCACATTTTTATTGTTGACATCCACTGATATTGACCATCAGTGGTTTCCCTAAAAATAGCCACTGCTCACATTTTTATTGTTGATGTGGTTAATTAGTGATAGAATGAAACTATCAAATGAAAACTATAACTACAATGAAATTACCATTTTACCTAATCGTTACATTCCAATGAGATAAGAGTTCCTCCAACATTGTTTTCATGATAAAAATTGAAGTTAAAATAAAAAATAAAAAATAAAAAAAAACTCTTGATGACAATTTGTTGCAAATCAAATCAGTAACTAATGCTAATTTCTTGAGCTTTGGACACTGAAAATTTGCAAAATGTGAATTTCAAATTGACGGTTATTATCTCTTAATTAAAGTTAAAATAAAAATTAGAAAAGTCATGATAACAATTGCTTTCAAATCAAATCAGTAATTACTGATAATATCAATAACTTTTGAAATTCAAAATATGCAAAATGGTAATTTAAAATTGACGTTCTCTCTCTCTTTTTCCTACTTTGCATATTTGTGAAAAAAGTATTAGTGAATAAGTATTAGTGAATAAAATAGCATACCATCCTTTATTATCATATCATTTCTAATATTTAATTAGTTTAATAAGGCATTGTATAAAGATATGCACCACTTACCTTTTAAATCACAATTGCCATTGCATTCATCTAAATTGTTAATGGAGAATCGGTAAGCTTGAATTCCGAACTTGATATTTTTTTATGAACATCCATGCTAATTGTATTATCATGTTATGTTTATCAATAGATATATTTTACTTATTCTTTTTTTTATGTACAGTCTTCAAATGGAGGTTGCAAATGTTAGCATGCTTAACTATCTTAATACATTCTCAAATAACTATTCTATCAGAGTGAAGATTGTTAGCCTGTCGAGGAAGATGATGGATCAAAACAAAAATGAAACATATCGCCTTGATATGATCTTCATGGATGAGATGGTACCGTATATATTTGTCTTATAATTTTTTTGGACATTTGAATACACAAATGTTATATAAAACGTTTTTTATTTAATCAGATGTTTCATATTGTTAGGGAACTATGATACAAGCCAGCTGTCTGCATAAGATGCTAGAAAGATTCAAAGACTTCCTTCAGCTGGATCAATGTCTTCTTATCACCAAATCGTCTCTTGCTGCTAATAAGTCCTCTGCTAAGTATACCAACAGAAATGAGAAAATATCTCTGTATTTCTATACTTCTGTTGAGAAATGCCCTTGACTGGTCTGGACCAAAATACAGTTTTAATTTCGTTAACCTCCAGGATGTTGTTCAAAATAAAGTTGAAGTTAATACAGTTATTGGTATGTAAATCACTACATGATATATATGTACTGTTTTGTCTTATTGTTTTTTTTCATGTTATCGCTTCTTAATGCTGTTTTCTTTTAACAATATATTTTTGTTTATAGATTGGATTGGTTATGTGGAAGTATGTTTCAATCTAGAGGATACAACAAAGAAGGATAGGAGCAAGGGGAAGAGACTTAATCTTAGAATTGAAGACCTTGAGTGAGTTTTTTTTTTATTAAGTTGTTGCATTTTGACGTTTAAACATTACAAGGTTGCTTGATGTTATTATGTTTTATGTTAATATTTTAGAGGTCAAAAGTGTCCGGTTACTTTGTGGGATGCTTTTGCTTACATGAATGATAAGAAACGAGAGAAACATGTTGTTATCCTTTGTCATTTTGGTATGGTCAACCTTTACAAAGGTACAATTTAAACTTAATTAGTTTAATTTTTATTTATTTAGTACTTTATATTTATATTTATTCATATGTTTTAATTTTGACGCTGTTTATATTGATCTACATTTAGTTTTATTTTTAAATTCAGGCAAGCGTGGAGTTGCAAACGGGTTTGAGCTTAGCAGACTTTTTATCGACACTGACATTGAAGATATATCCTGTTTTAGGAAGAGGTATAGTTAGTAATATGCATATAAACATTAAACAATATTATTTTGATTTTACATTTACTTTTTATGTTTTAATTTGATCACATTAATCTGTTTAGGTATGTAGAGAAAATTTCTGCTTGATCTTCATCAAATGAGCATGTTGGTTCTTACGTTATCTCAAGTGTTGAAGATGAGTTCCTTAATAACCCTGATTTCATGCGTATTGGTTTCCTTGGAACCATATTAAAGGTGTGCGTTTATTTTTTGTATTTTCTTATAAGTATTTTACATGCTGAGTTTTTTTATAGTCTTTTCTAAGGATTATTATTTTTGTTTGATATCAATAGACAAAGAAGGTTTTGGTTCTCGGCACAATCACAACCATATGCACTGATAAGCTTTGGTATCACAATGGTTGTAACCACTGTAAGTCCAGTGTGGAGGAAAGATTTGTAACGAAAGAGAATGTGGATGGTTCATGTGATGTTGATCATACAAAAGCTTTGGTGTGTATAAATGATAAATGTGAAGGAGTCGACATTTATTCTATTCTGCGGTTTGAGATTACAGTTTTATTTCCTTATGCTAAATACTAATATGAACCACACTTCTGTTATTAGTAATACTAATGTTTTCATTTGTTTTTAACTTTGATAGCTTCAAGATACCTATCAGGGTGCAAGAATCTTCCGGTACTGTGTCTTTGACACTCTTTGATTACGAAGCTTACAAGATTCTTAAGAAATCTGCCAAAGAGTTACTTGTAATTGAAGATCACGTAATAAATACATGCATTCAGTTATTTGTTAATGTAGTAAATATAATTTAATATTAATTTTTATAAAATTGTAGGTTCTCAATTATGGAATCATTGTGCTCATAGTAATTTATATTAATTTTTATAAAATCATAGGTTGTTAATTCTGGTGAGATATCGAACCCATATCCTGAGATTTTGGACACATTGGTTGGAAAGAAGTATGCCTTCATCATAAATGTTAAAGACTATAACATTGAGCATCAGGTTGAAAACTATGGTATTGCAATGGCCACTAACGATGATGAGATCCTTGCTGCGCTCTACGCCAAATTCAATCTTAACCAGGTTTAAATCTTCAGTATGTCATTCTTTTCATTTCATAGTCATATCGTTTTGAAATAGATTTATACCATTGTGTGTATTTTATGTTACTGTGTATAATGTACTTAAAGCATGAGCAGTCTGAATCGTTTGATGTTGTCTACTCCTTTTGACCTTATGAAGGTAATATAAGAATTAGGTTTTGTAATAAATTTTACGAAACATTAATACTTATTATCTTTTTATATCAGGATGAGATGTCATGCAGCGGTGACAATGTTACACCTGTATCCAAAGCAGTCGTAGGCAATAAGAATCCCTCTTCTGACGAAACAAAACGTAATTTTCGTGAAGTGTGCGACGTAGATGATGCATTAGGTTGTTCCTCGACAAAGCGCCGCATGAGTGATGAACTGTCTCAGGATGAAGATGTTGGTGTTTCGAAGCTGTTGATTCCCAAGATTGAGAAATAGTTTTCTCTGTACTTTCGAAAACATTTACGTGTTGATTTCATATGCTTTTGCCACTTTGAACTTATGGTTTTCGTTTTGTTGGTTTTGGGTGTTTGGTGCTGTTATGTTTTGGACTAATTGTGTGGTTTTGAATTCACTAAAACTTATATGCTTATTATACTGGTTTTTCTAATATTATAATGAGTATGACATTTCTTTGCATATTATAATGTATATGTTAAATAAATATTGAGATGTTTAATATTCAATATTTATGTTTAAAAGTTATGTGCATGAAGAGAAGCAACAATTTATGATATATATTGTATAATATATAAGTGATTCAAAGTAGGGTGTTCAGAAAAACCGTAACCAAGTAAGAAGCGTAAACCGAAACACACTTTATTCGGTTTATGGATCCACGTTTTATTTTATTTGTTTTGTTTGTTTTATTTGGATAACTGAAAAATAAACCGTTTAACTTAATTATTTATTAAATAAAGATAATAATATTTTATAAATCATATACAAATAAACCATAAACCTAACCGATGAACACCTGATTTACATTCTACAAAGATTA
The DNA here is from genome assembly GCA_030545235.1 of Helianthus tuberosus. Taxonomy (NCBI): domain Eukaryota; kingdom Viridiplantae; phylum Streptophyta; class Magnoliopsida; order Asterales; family Asteraceae; genus Helianthus; species Helianthus tuberosus. Next base: position 54,956,724 of record CM060404.1, read on the forward strand.
CAAAATTTGTTGTTAATGTTTTATCAATGTAACAGATTCCTTGAAATAATTAATTCAATAATTTGAAACGATTCTATATTGCTTTTCATGAAATCATTTTTAATTAGAAAATGATAAAATGGAATATTGTAATTTATTGAGGATATGTGAATTCCTAGGTATCACATATTATAATTCAAAATTTAAAAACCATTGTTTGGTTCTATTTTTTAAGAGTTAATAGCCAAAATGGCCCCTGAGGTTTGCTCACTTTTGCCACTTTAGTCCAAAACCCAAATTTTTTACATCTGGGTCCCCGAGGTTTGCATTTTGTTGCCATTTTAGTCCAAAAATAAAATCTGGTCAGATTTCTTAAAAAAAACCTCAAGTTGTGTCCTTTTGCACAGGGGTAAAATGGTCATTTTCATTTTATTATAACTAATTATTAATTTAAAATAATAAACCTACCACCACCTCTCTCTCTCTCCCTCTACTCCTCTCTGCCGCCACCACCGCCACCTCCTCACGCCGGCGACACTAACATTCCTCCGTATCCCCCTCTCTTTCTCTCTCTCTCTAAAACACAAAACCAGAAACCATCACAAAAACAAATCAAAACAAAAACCGATTTGTAAAAAGAAACGAGGCTCCAACAACAAATCAAAACAAAAACCGATTTGTAAAAAGAAATGAGGCTCAGATCTGTTTTACATTGGGAACAAGGAGGAATAACCGCCATGGCTGCAAACAGAGGTTGCAAGCGCACTTGCCCTCCTCCGATTCTGCCACGCCAAGCTGCGGAAAATCTCAAATGTTGACCCAATTTTGATCATCCTGTTTGTTACAAGGATTAGGTGAAATCATCACAGCCTCGTTGATCAGACCTGCACCCAATTTCATCACCACCACCATTAATCCACCACCACCACCATCTATCTGTCTCCCTCCTTCACCCACCACCTCCAACAACACACCACCACAACCACCTTCAAACCTGCAACAACCCTAATCACCAACCACCTGCAAACCGTCTTTGCCTAACCCCAAACCTGCAACAACACGATTCAGCCACCGGAACCCTAACCCCAAACCTGCAACAACACGATTCAGCAACCAACACCGGAACCCTAACCCAAATCAGCAACCAACACGATTCAACCCACCACCCCTACTGAAAACCCTAATCCCAATGTCGGTTCTCATCACGGTGGTGGTGGTGTTTGACGGTGGTGCCGACGGCGGCGATGTTGATGATGATGATGATGATGATCTTGATGGTGGTGAGATTGAGAGAAGAGAGAGACGGTGGTGTTGGCGATGTTGATGATGATGATGGTCTTGACGGTGGCGGCGACGATGGCGGTGGTGGTAGTTTAGAGAGAGAGAGAGAGAGCAGTGACATGTTGAGAGAGAGAGAGAGATATGTCTGTGTATCTGTGTGGGTGTATATATATAGAGAGATATTATATATAATTATTTTTTTAATATAAATTACTTTATAATAATCCAAAATGACAATTTTGCCCCTAGGAGAAATGAGGAAAAGGAAAAAAATCAGTAAGAAATCCTGACAAAATTTGACTTTTTTGAAATTTGGACTAAAATGGCAAAAAAATGCAAACCTCGGGGACCCAGATGTAAAAAATTTGGGTTTTGGACTAAAGTGGCAAAAGTGAGCAAACCTCAGGGACCATTTTGGCTATTAACTCATTTTTTAATGTTGCTGATCTTTTACTCTTTCTTCTTTTGAATCCTTCTCCTTCTCTCACGTATGCAATGTCAAGGAATTCACGTTCATCTTCTACGGTTGCTAATTCATCTCAACGAAATTTACACAGTAAGTGAAATGCTAACTTCTTAACTCATCATTTCCCAAAACAAAATCAGATTTCAGATTGAAATCATAATTCTACTTGGTTTTTTTGTAGGTCCTCTTATGAGAACTCCTCTTTCAGATATCACAAATAGATCTCCTCTTTCAGATATATCAAATGGTAACAGCTCTTGAATTTCATTATAAGTATACTTTTTTCCGTTTTATGTTTGCAAGGGGACTGATTCTTGTGTTTCGTACATATTATACTTTCTCTGTTATTCAGTTACTTCACCGGATGAAAGGCGTAAGCTTCGAAAATTAATACTTGATAATAAGAAATCAAAGAATGCGTCGTCATCATCAACGAATGTTCGTAACATCTTTTCTAACAATGCAAATTTTCTGGAATGTTCTGATACTACAGATCAACATATGTACTCCATTGCACCTCGAGCAGTTAGAAACGCTACTGGTTCTTTAATTTCAACTACACCAGGTATGTATTTTGTTTCTTTATTGTTTCTTTTGATAAATACGTTACTAAACAACAGACCTGTACTAACATGTATGTTTAAATATTGAATGTTCAGATAACGGCATAAACATAGGTACGCCGTTAGATAGCAACCATCGATATTCCATTACTTCTAGCATCATTAGCAGTAACAAGCAGCCGATATTGGGTAGTACCTCTACCCTTACACGGTTGTCTTCTGGTAAACGTAACCTCGAGCGCAAGAAATGTGATAATACTCCTGTACCAATGCTGAATTTGGATTCAGATGAAGACGATGTGTTTTTGTGCACCGATGAAGATCCTTATAAATGGATATCTAAAGGTTTAAATCTTTTTACTGTTTTAGGACATTTGTTGTATGCCAGCTGTAATATAACTATCAATCATTTTTTAACAGATTATTCGGACCATGGTGACCAAGTGCTTACATGTCAGGATTGTAGTGCAAAGCTATGGACATCAGAAGGTGGAAAAGGTCGTTTAACTATGAATAAGCTAAGTTATAGTATGTGTTGTGGGTATGGTAAAGTTCAGCTACCGCCTTTAAAGGATGCACATCCATCTTATCAAAATTTGTTTTCTTCCTCAAATGCAAAAAGCAAGTTCTTCCATAAGAACATAAGACGATACAACTCTATGTTCTCTTTTACATCTATGGGTGGAAAGGTTGATTCTAATATCAACAAGGGTAATGCTCCATTTATATTTCGTATCAGTGGCCAAAACTATCATTCCATGGGTAGTCTCAAACCTCCAGATGGAAATGAAGCTAAGTTTTGTCAGCTATACATACATGATACCGAAAATGAAATAACAAACAGACAGGCATTATTCAGGTAATAGTGATTTCTAAGTTCTATTTTTATTCTGTTAAAGAACAACCAGAAATTGAATCCAGAGAAAACTCGAAACCAACTATTGTTATTGAATTGAATCGAAATTGAAATACAAGAAAAGAAATTACAATGAATTGAAAAACAATGAACTTACTACAATCTAACCCAAACCCCCTATTTATACTAAGACCACAAAATTCTGTTACAACAACCCATTGTAAGAACTTTGCACAAACACTCCCTCAAGTTACAACAGCAGTTGTTAACCATCAGTAGTTCATTATCAGTTGTTAAGTACCATCAGTTTTTTAATCACTAGTAGTGCTTACAAGGTTTCCATCAGCTGTTTGACTTAACAGTAGTTTGCTTTATTCATTCTAAATTCATCAGTGGTTGTAGGTAAACTAAAATGTTACTTTTTCTCAACATATTCTATAAGTTTTGGGCTGGTATCCGCAGTTGTTAACCACTGCTCTTCCTTAACACTTAATCCTTAATCACTTATTCTCTATCCACTGTTTACTACAACAGTAGTTGTTAACCATCAGTAGTTCACTATCAGTTGTTAAGTACCATCAGTGTTTTAATCACTAGCAGTGCTTACAAAGTTTCCATCAGTTGTTTTGACTTAACAGTAGTTTGCTTTATTCATTCTAAATTCATCAGTGGTTGTAGGTAAACTGAAATGTTACTTTTTCTCAACATATTCTATAAGTTTTGGGCTGGTATCAGCAGTTGTTAACCACTGCTCTTCCTTAACACTTAATCCTTAATTACTGATTCTCTATCCACTGCTTAGTACAACAGCAGTTGTTAACCATCAGTAGTTCACTATCATTTGTTAAGTACCATCAGTGTTTTAATCACTAGCAGTGCTTACAAGGTTTCCTTCAGCTGTTTGACTTAGTACCAAATAGTAGTTTGGTTTACTCATTCTAAACTCATCAGTGGTTGTAGGTAAACTGAAATGTTACTTTTTGTCAACATATTCTATAAGTTTTTATAAAACGAGATACTATTATAGTTATGTTATGTTAATGTTTTGTTGTTTTCTTTTTCTTTTAAGAGCAAAATAACCAAACCTTCATCGCCTACTGATAAAGAACTTGATGTCGAAATGATAGAGTATTTGAGGGCTTTATTAGACTCACAAAATATGTTGGTTAAGACATATAGGATGGTCAGAGACCATTTTCACCAATCTCCAGAGGCCAACCTTAGTCTGTGACTTATTTATAGAAGAGAAAAAGATGGCAGGACATATAACTTACCCACCACTTATGAAGTTGCTGCTTTGGTTGTCGGAGACATAAATAAAGCTATAGACCATCGTGATATTGTTGTCGAGACTCAATCGGGAATGCTCCAACGTATTAGCGAATTACACCCATCGTATCTTGCTCTGCAATATTCGTTACTTTTCCCAGATGGTGATGATGGTTATAGAGTTTATATTCCTCATAGAGATTTTATGTCCCCACAAAAGAAAATAAAACCAAAGTGCACAATGAGAGAATTTTTTTCATATAGGATGCAAGATAGAACTTATGGATTTTCCTTAATTTTATATGGGCAAAGGTTGTTACAACAGTTTTTGGTTGATGCGTACACAATGATTGAGAGCGAAAGACTAAAATACATCCGGAGGCAACAAGCGAACCTTCGCTCTGAAACATTTGAGAATCTTCAAAAGCATAAATCTAAAGGTAAGGAAGTTTTAACAGATGCTAGAAAGCCTGTTATACTTCCTTCTTCATTTACTGGTGGTGCAAGATTCATGCAACAAAATTACCTCGATGCAATGGCCTTATGTAAGTGGTATGGGTACCCTGATTTCTTCATAACTATAACGTGTAATCCTAAGTGGCCAGAAGTAAAAAGATTTCTAAAAGATTCAACCATCAAAGCCGAAGACAGGCCTGACATATTGTGTCGATTGTTTAAAATGCAGCTTGATTCCTTACTCAAAGATTTGAAGGATAGTATTTCGGTGAGATTAACGCTGGTATGTTATTTTGTTTTCACATCTTATCCTCTGATATATATATTTTGTAATCAAGGTTATCAACTACTAAATCTATTTATTTTTCCTTTTTATTTAGTTGTTTATACAGTATAATTTCAAAAACGTGGTCTTCCTCATGTCGCAACCCCCGATCCCTGAATCCCCGGGAACGGGCGGCCGCGAGCCAGTTTCGGTGGTATCACGTGTTTGTCTAATTTGGCAGCGGAATTTTTCATCAGGACCGTAGTTAGGAAATATTTGATCAGAGTAAAATACCACATTTTGATAGCATTGAACACAGGGGATAAAACCCAAGTTTGCATTACACGCGTTTTCATAGGAATAAATCCTATTTTATTTAATAAAAACATCTATTTTATTTTAGGTAACTTTATTGCCACTTTTCCAAGCCTTCAGTGCTGTCCAGCTGGCTTCTATTTGGCTTTCACAGTTTGTTACCTGAAACGCGTTTTAAAAACATTTGTCAGTGGGAAATACTGGTGAGTGAATCCCAGTTTAATCAAGTTTAAATAAAAACCATTGTACAGTATTGAGGGCTATCTCGCAATTACATTTGTTTCCAAGTTATATCAATTAACATCCATGGTACTGTCAGACCCGACTTGTGGAAATGTTACTCCTTGACCAGGTGGTAACAAATTTTGAATACAAAACCCCAACATACTCATGATAATTGTATTCTTACAAATACTCAATAACTTCTATTCGCATGGAAAAGTATTTAAGGTTTTGTAAAAACAGTTAACAGAAAGTTTACAAAAAGCGGATCAACTCACATTGCTGTCTTAGATTGTTCTTTAGGGTTTTCCTGAGAATTATCTATAATTTACACAAAAGCACACGTGTTAGTATAATAACCCATTTTAACATTAGTAATACCCTGCCCGAGACGGCATTCCAACGACTACGTTGGGCAGAACCACGACAGCCGTTACGGAACCCTAGATCAATCGGGCAGCGTATCTAATACGTATCCAGGGGTTATAATACTTACAACGGAGCAGAACTTCGCTATTTAGGGGGGTATAATACCCGAGTATAGTATACACTACGTAATATTGAGAGAAGGAAAGAAAGTTTGAACGATTCTTGACTGAAATCCGATGGCCTCTATATATAGGGACTGTCTTCAACTTCTACGCGGCCTTCGTAAGGGTAGACAAGGGTCTACGTGGCCCGCGTCAAACCTTGGTCAACGTATAGCTCATCCGGATCAGCGACTAGACTCGCCACGATGATGACACGTGTCATCACCGGGCTGCGCCACATTTCTTGATCTCTAGCGGCCCGCGTAAGATCCTTAAGAGGTCTACGCGGCCCGCGACAAACTTATAAACTCAATTTTTAATTATGTTTGATAATATTTAGGGTATTCGGGGCCCTTTGTCACGTATGGGGTGTTTTTAGGGACATATTGGGATATTTTAAAATATATTAGGGTATTGGAAAAATTTATGAGGGTGTCGGTTTAATTGAGGGTTGTTATATCCTCCTGATGCGGATTGGTGTGTATATGGATTTAAGTATATTTTAAGCCCTTTTTACACGTTAGTCAAGTTTTAAATTTATAAAACACGATATTTTACTAACACCAAACACACATATGGGCAAGTGCACCCATCGTGAGCGTAGTATAGTGTTGGCAAGATACCGAGGTCGTCCAAGGACACAAGAGCTTTTAGTACCGGTTTATCCTCAACGTCTAATCAAATCAAAAAGTTAGAAAAAAAGGTTTTAAACTAGAAAAATAAAAACTAACTAAAATGCTGAAAAATAAAATAAAATAAAAACAGATAGACAAGATGAATCACTTGGCTCCGACTCGTGTTTAGTGTGACCTTTGATTATTTCCGCGCTTTTGCACTTTTTAAGAGATTATCTTAGTTATTGTAGTAGGCCCCTCTTTTGAAGGTGACATTACCCTCAACCCAGTAGTTTGAGTCAGTAAGGATACAATCCTAAAGGGTCGGATTATTGAAAGATAATTAATTAAGTTATTAATGCATATTATGGTAGGCCCCTCTTTTGAAGGTGATGTTACCCTCGGCTAAGTATCTGAGTCAGCAGGGATACAGTCCTAAGTAGCCGGGTTAAAGTATTAATAGTAGCTTACATATGAGGGGATCAAAGAGTTTGGACCCCCGCCATCCAATACCGGTGGGTATTGAAGGAGGTCCTACTAAATTTGACCCAGGTCCTTGCAGGATCTATACACTGAACAAGGCAAGACTCTTACAAAACCGTTCCCTTAACCCCTGACCAGGTAGCCAACATACCTCCATATAGACCGTGGAGATATGAATGGTGAAAATCTTTTATTTTATATAGACAGTAAAATAATGACAAGACACCACGGACAAACGATAAGGAAGAATCACCTTCAACATAAGAAACTAGTTATTAAAGTCATTAATACATAACCAAGTAAAAAGTGTGAAAAGATTAAAAATAAAAAGTATTACACTAGACACTTGTCTTCACCAAGTGATGTAAGAGACTTAGGCAAACATGGCATTTGATTGTCAAGAACTCTTACGATCAATCTTGGATCCCGAGACGACTCACACACTCTATGATGGACAATGGATGATGGTGGTGGATGATGGTGTTGTGATGGTGGTGGGTGAAGTGTGAGAGAGGTGGTGTGCCAAGGGATCGTTTGCAAATGAGCCAAGCACCCCTATTTATAGCATGAACAGCCAAGCACCTCGTGGCCATCCTCCTTCTCTTTCTTCATTAATTGCAGTTTGTCTGCATTAGTTGACCACGACCCCGTGTCCGGTGGGCACGCCCCCGTGTGCAGAAGCATATCTGTACTATCAAGATTTCCCCAGATTCTGTGAATCTTAGAGTTGACCACAGCCCCGTGTCCGCTGGGTACGCCCCCGTGGTGGGCGATAAAAGCTTCTACAACTTTGTCTTTTCTGCTGGCACTTGGGCACGCCCCCGTGTTTACTGAGCACGGGGCGTGTTCAGCCTTCTGTTCTCTTGATTTTGCTTGGGAAGATGCTGTCGGGGGGTCAGGCATGCCACGTTTGTTCCTTTTCTTGTATTTATGTTAGATTTAGCTGCCTTTTTGCTTCTTTTGTTAATTTGAGCTCATTTAATCCTGAAAATTCAAAAGGAAGACAAAAACACACTTTTTCCAACATTAGTACTAAAAAAGGGTTAGTTTTATGCCATATTTGATGTAAGTTATATGTTGCATTTTGCACACATCACCTCCCCACCTTGTTTTAGAGCTCGTCCTCGAGATCTACTGGAACAAGTGTGGATATTTCCTTTGCATTTCAGATTCGAGCTCCCATGTGTACTTAGGTCCTCTTTTGGAGTCCCACTTCACTTTGACCAGAACTAATCTCTTATGCTTGATATTCTTGACTTTCCTGTCTTCAATCTGTAGAGGCCTTTCTACAAACTTGAGTTGTTCATTTACCTCTATATCCTTAAGAGGTACTACTAGTGATTCATCGGCTAAACACTTTTTAAGGTTAGACACATGAAATACATCATTTATTCCTGCCATTTCCTCTGGCAGTTGTAGCTAATAGGCTACAGGTCCTATTCTTCTAATAATCTTAAAAGGTCCAATATACCTGGGACTTAGCTTTCCTCTTTTGATAAATCTTACCACTCCTTTCCAAGGAGAGACCTTTAACAATACTTTATCTCCTACTTGAAATTCCAATGGTTTGCGTCGGTTGTCAGCATAACTTTTCTGTCGATCATGTGCTGCTTTCAGTCATTCCTTGACTTGAATGATTTTGTCGGTTGTTTCTTGTACTATTTCAGGTCCAGATAGTTGCTTTTCCCCAATTTCTGCCCAACAGACTAGGGTTCAGCACTTTCGTCCATAAAGTGCTTCGAATGGTGCAGTATTGATACTTGTGTGATAACTATTATTATAAGAAAATTCTATTAAAGGTAAGTGATCGTCCCAATTACCTCCGAAATCAATTACACAAGCTCTAAGCATGTCTTCCATCGTCTGAATTGTTCTTTCGCTTTGTCCGTCCGTTTGAGGGTGATAAGCTGTGCTCAGATTTAACTTGGTTCCCATCGCCTTTTGGAAACTTGGCAAAAAATGAGAGGTAAAACGGCTATCCCTATCAGAAACAATTGATAAAGGAATTCCATGTAATGAAACGATTTCATTTACATATAATTTAGCTGATTGCTCCATACTGAAAGTTTCCTTCATTGGTAGGAAATGAGCTGACTTGGTTAGCCTATCTACAATCACCCAGATTGTATCATTACCTTTCTTTATTTTGGGTAATTTGGTAACAAAATCCATTGTTATTAATTCCCATTTCCACACTGTCATTTCTAACTGTTGCAACAAACCTGAGGGTTTCTGATGTTCAGCTTTAACTTGTGAGCAGGTTAAATATTTAGAAACATAGGCTGCTATGTCCTTTTTCATTCCTATCCACCAGAAATTCTTTCTTAAATCCTGATACATTTTATCACTTCCAGGATGCATCGTATACTTAGACTTATGGGCTTCTTCTAATATACTATGACGTAGATTTCCTAATTTAGGTATCCACATTCTCTTTTTATGGAATCTCCAAATTCCATATATTCCTTGTTCTAATTCCTTAATCATACCTTTTAGTTTTTCAGTATCATCCTTGATTACTGATTCTTGTGCTTTTCTAATTTGATCGTTTAAATCTACTTGTAGATTTAATTTAAGAGAACGTACCCTTTTTGGCTTTTCATGATATTCTTGACTTAAAGCATCAACAACTACATTTGCCTTTCCTGCATGATACTGGATATCACAATCATAATCACTAAGCATTTCCATCCAACGTCTTTGTCTCATATTCAACTCCTTTTGCCCGAAAACATACCTTAAACTTTGATGATAAGTGAATACGGTAAACTTACTACCATAAAGGTAATGTCTCCAAATCTTAAGAGCAAAAATTATAGCTCCTAATTCTAGATCATGGGTTGAATAATTTTCTTCATGATTCTTAAGTTGTCTAGAGGCGTAAGCTATAACCTTTTGGCGTTGCATTAATACACATCCATAACCTAATTTAGAGGCGACACAATAGACTACGAAGTCTTCAGTTCCTTCTGGTAACGCTAGTATGGGTGTATGGGTTAATCTTTACTTAAGAATTCTAAATGCTTCTTCTTGTTTTGGTCCCCATTCAAACTTAATGGATTTACAGGTTAACTTAGTTAAAGGAATGACTATTCTAGAGAAATCTCGAATAAATCTTCTATAATAACCGGCCAATCCTAAGAAACTTCTAACCTCGGTTGGTGACTCAGGGGTTTTCCATTTAGTAATCGCCTCGATTTTTTGTGGGATCCACATGAATTCCTTCATGGTTGACTAAGTGTCCAAGAAATTGTACCTGTTCTAACCAAAACTCGCACTTTGAAAACTTAGCATAAAGCTTTTCCTTTCTTAATAGACTTAAAAGTGCGTGCAAATGCTTTGCATGATCTTCCTTACTTTTAGAATAAATGAGAATATCATCAATAAAAACAATTATGAATTTATCCAAATATGGCTTACATATTCGGTTCATCATGTCCATAAATGCGGCTGGGGCATTGGTTAAACCAAATGGCATGACAGTAAATTCATAATGACCATACCTTGTTCTGAATGCGGTCTTAGGAATATCCTCTTCCTGTACCTTTAATTGATGATATCCTGACCTTAAATCGATTTTAGAGAAAAATCAAGCTCCTTGCAATTGATCAAACAGATCATCGATTCTCGGTAATGGATACCGATTCTTAATTGAGACTTTGTTCAATTCATGGTAGTCAATGCACATACGCATTGATCCGTCCTTCTTTTTAACGAATAAAATTGGCGCTCCCTATGGTGATGAGCTTGGCTATATGAATCCTTTTTCTAGCAGCTCGTCTAATTGTTTCTTTAGTTCTTGCATTTCGGCGGGTGCCAAACGGTAAGGTGCTTTAGCGATCGGTGCGGTTCCTGGTAACAGGTGAATTCTGAATTCAACTTCTCTGTATGGCGGTAATCCTGGTAATTCTTCTGGAAATACATCTGAAAACTGAGACACTACTGGAATGTCTTTTTGTTCTTTTCCTTTAGTGTTAGTGATTATAGAAATCAAATACACTATAGATCCTTTTCTTATATTGTTGGTGCATACGTCTGTCGACTTCGTCTTGTATCGAGCCTTGTATTGTAATAGATAGATCAGGGCACGGAAAATGAGGTAGTGTGTTTATGGGTAATTCCGCTTGAAATGACACAGGGTCATTTCAAGCGAAATCAACATGTTAATTCCGTTTGAGTGATTATGGGCGGAATCACTATTTCGTTTGAACCTGTTTCAAGCGGAATTAACATTCCTATAAATACTTGAAGTGCTTATTCATTTGTAACGACTCTGATTCCGGTAGCGAAGCTCTGCCGAAGTGTCTACAGCATTGTAATCGATCTTATATCAATCTAAAGACAGTTTAAAGTGATTTCTCATGCAATTCAGCTGAAATAACACCGATACATCTGTTTCCGCCTTTTGTATGGTGAGTTCTTACCATTTCAGCTGCAAAATCTGATTTCTACACCTTCTTTTCAAAATTAAACAACTTTTCACGGTTAAAATCGGCTAATTTTCTCACATTATATGCGAAACAGTGTTTTAACAAACCCTAGAAAGAATCAGACTCTAATTCGAAGTATAACATGATCAATTTTTGAAAAAACTGTCCGAAAGTGTAATTCCGCTTGAAAGAATGATATAATTTCGCTTGAAAGTGAACATCAGAGGGTAATTCCGTTTGAAAAATTGGTTGATTTCGCTTGAAAAGTTGGTTAATTCCGCTCGAAACTGGTATTTCGCTCGAGTAATTCCGCTTGAAATAGCTATTCCGCTCCAAAGTGTGATTCCGGTTGAACAGTTTCACACGAAATTAGTGATTCCGTTTGAAAAGGTGTTAGTTCACACGAAATTAGGTATTCCGTGTGAAAGGGTTATTCCGCTTCAAAGGAATTTCGCTTGAATGTACTGATTCCGTTTGAAAGGGTGATTTTGCACCAGAAGTTAATTCCGTTTGAAAGAGTATTCCGGTTGAAACTTTAATTCCGTTTGAAACAGTCTGATTGTGAATTTTTGAAAACAAAAACAGGGAGAACGAGTTTTATAACGCCTTTGCTAGTCCGATGACTGTAGCTCAAAATACATTGCTTGAAAATGAAACGGGGACAATGCAAAAATCACCTAAGCTTATGGATATTGATGATTTTAGTGGATGGTCCGAACGTTTTAGTAACTGGGTTGAAGCATACCACTTAGATGCATGGGAACATACTGAAATTCAATATGCTAGACCAGTCAAGGACAATGATGAGAAAATACCAATTAGAGAATTGAGTGATGTGGAGAAGAAGAAATACAAAGATGAGAAATTGATGGTTAGTTTGTTACAGCAGGCGATTAAAGAAGACATCTTGATTCTACTTCAACACAACGGAAGTGCACATTCGATATGGACAGAGTTAGAAGCAAAGTTTCTTGGTAGTGATGATATGCTCAAGAACAAAAAATCATTTTTGAAAAAAGAATTTGATCTATTTCGTGGTTTGAAAACGGAGAACACCAAGCAAATTATCGAAAGATATTGCAATTTGGTGAAAAACATTAACAGATTGGGCATCAAAAAAGAGAAAGATGAGTTGATTGAGAAGTTGGCTGATGCGTTGCCATATGATGAGTGGGGGACGTATCTGATGATGTTGAAAAATAAAACAGATTTTAACAAGATCACATTGAGCGAGTTTATTAAACATCTTGAAGCTCAAGAGATGAAACAAAGAAAAATTGCTAGGATGAAGAACTATGATGGAGAACAAGACATTGGTTTGTATTACAAAAGTGGTATTAGTGAGAAGACCAATTTTTCACCAAAGATTGAAACTGCTTTCAATGCGAAAAGTTCTTCTGAAAGTTCATCTAAAGGATCAAGCAGCAAAACAGGATTTACTTCATTTCCAACATTTGATCCACACTTTTCTACAACAAAGAGTGGCAAAGTTCTTCAATGCAACATTGCTTTAAACCTTGAGAATGATCAAAACTACTCAGAGGAAGTTGCAAAAAGCCATATGTCTTTGTTAGTAACTGTGCTTGAATCTTATGGTAGTTTAGTTGCAGGGAGAATCGGGAATCCAATGCTTACAAAAGAGGATTACGATTAAGTTGATGCATAGGAGATGGAATTGATGGACATAAAGTGGTGCTTGGAAAGCGTGTTGAGAAGAGCCGAAAAGTTTAAACAAATTACGGGAAGAGATGATTTCCGTGATGCAAATGTTTCTACTTTAGGATTTGATAAATCTAAAGTCACTTGTTTTCGTTGCAGGGAAAAAGGGCATTTCAAGAGGGAGTGCACAAATCGCGAAGCAAGTGGAGCTCAAAATCCTTTTGGAAACAATGACTATTATCGAAAGGCGATTTATCATCAAGTTGCTCAACAGCCGTATCAACAACAGCAGCCACAAACCGTTCATGCTAGGAAAGAAATTGAAAGTTCAAAGAAAGCTTGTGTTGGTAATCAAGATGATGGAAGTTCATCAAAAGGATTCAGTTGGGATAAATACATTTTAAATGATAGCAAAGCATGCTTGGTAAATCAAGAAGATGAGAAATTGCCAGAAGGTTTCAGCTGGGACAATTATTGTCCAGACAAAGAATTCTTGGCTAAAGGTTTTGTTGCTAAGATTATTAATGATTATACTGATGAATATTGGGCAGAAAAAATAAACAAATTTTTAAAAGCTGAAGCTGAGAAAAAGCAGAAATATGAAGAAGAAAGACAAATGAAACAAGCTGAAGCTGAGAAAAAGAAAAAGGTTGAAGAAGAAATTCATGTGATAAAAGTCAAAGAAGTTCCAGTGTTTGAAATTAAAACAGATGCTGATGCAGGCAAGACTGCTGAGAAGTGCATGAACTGTGAATCTCTGATAAAACAAAACAATGAATTGCTACACAACATAAAGAGGCTGAAAGAATCATATGATGTCTTGAACAAAGCCATGAATCAATACAACGAGACAAGCAGTGAACAAGCTATAGCAATGAATACACTCAAAGGAGCATATATGAGACAGCTTGATAGTGTCAGCTATTATACTCAAAAGTGTGCTGAGCTTGAGTTGAAACTGGAAACTCAGAGAATAGAAACCGAGAGAGTTAACAGATTATTAAAAAGTTACTCATGTTCTACTTTTGTGATTGACAGGATTTACCCGATAGTGGAAGGTTTGAAGACGTTTGAAGAAGAAAAGATTTCTGAAGAGAAGAAGTCTAAAACAAAAGAAGATGATGAAGTGAAGAATTCTGGTAAGAAACCAAGTGTTGTCTATAAAAAATGTCCACCCCCGGTCGAAAATGGATATTCTCCTCGAAATCCAAATTCAGAAAGACTCAAAAAGGCAACAAACTTACAGGGGAAGTCTGAGTCTTCAGATAATTTACCAGAAAACATTGATGTCACGTTCACATCGTCCGACACTGATCATGAGTCCGAGTTAATAAAGAAAGTGGTCGATCAGGTGTTAGATAAGGATGAAATGGAGGAGTCCAAGTCAGAGTCAAAGTTTGAGTCCGACATGTCAAAGTCAACAGTAAAAAAGGACAAACGGGTTTATGACAAAGAATTTTTGTTATCAAAATCTAATTTAAATGACGAGCCGATCAAAGTAGCATATACTTTGAAAGATTCTGACAAATTATATTCTGATGAGATTTTTCCAATAAGAGGTGTTAAAACTGAAATAATCAAAAAGGTTTTCAAACTAACAGAAATTAATATTTCTGAAATAAAAGATATAAATCTTTCTGAAAAACCTAATCCTTACACCTCAAGAGTTCAACAAAGAGAAAACAAGAAAAAGGGTTACAGTTCTGGTTCTGGTTTCCATAAGAGACCAAACCATAACGGTAATTTTAAAAAGAAAGGCCTAGGTTTTATTCCACCGAAAAATCATAAAAATGAGAAAATTTATAAACCAAAAACTGTTTTTGTTTAAGGAAAAACATCAGAAGCAGAGAAAGAGCAAGCATTCAGAAAGGAGACTAACAAAGAATTCCTTGCCAAGAAGCAAGAAGAAATAAAGAAAAGTGTTGCTCAGAAGAAGATAGAGACAAGAACCTATTTTCAATGTAAAACAGTTGGCCATATTGCCAGGAATTGTCCAAAGGCAATACAAACAAAACAGGGAGTCTCTGGTAAACTGAAAGAAAAGATTGTTGAGAAAACCGAACCACCAATAAACAGATTTAAAGTTTTTGAAAACTCAATTTTTGAGATTGGTGAATGTTCGAAAGATGTTTACAAAAGAAAGGAGAAACTTAACAATAAAAAATGGGTTGTTAAGAATTCAAGTGATAGTTCTGGTGATGAATCTGATTCCATAAAATCAGAGGAGCCAAAAGTTGTTGTGAAAGAAGAGAAGTCAGTTCCGCCTTTTGATGATGCAAATTTTCCACCATTGCGGGCTGAAAATTTGAAATCTAAAATTGGTAAAATTGAAATTTCAAACCAATTCTTTCCTGAAAAGAAAGAATTTGATGTTGAAAAGGCCTTTAACCCCACAGTGCAAAACATTTTTGGAAAAATGATTGATGGGAAAGTAAAAGGGGTTAAAGAATTCTATGAGAAGAAAATGGAAGGTAAGCAACCGAGTGTTAACTACTCAGAATCTCCCAAGGACCGTCAGGCTTGGGAGAATCTTTTTAACTGAAAAAACCTGACTTGCCGGAGCTCCCAAGTTGGTAATCGCGGAGCATGAATCGGCATCATTCTTGTATTGTTTTTGAAGTTTGAAAATTGTTTACTAGTATGACTTGCCGGAACTCCCAGGTTGGTAAGTGTGGAGTAGGAATCGGCATCTTGAGATTTCAACCTACAAGTGGTAATGGTTGGTAAGCAAACCAACATATGGTTGAAAAAGAGGTTGTGATCTTACGAGTGATTAATCAAGGTCACTAGGTTGAACTTGATTGGATCATTTTTACAAGTGCTATTTGAAAAAGGAAAACAAAGTGATGAAATCATCCCCATCATTTCTACAAGTGGAAAAATCAACAAAACTAATTTTTCGGAAAAACCATTTGATTAAAACAAACTTAAGTGTTTTGAAATCACAATGGGAAAATAGTTTGTTGTAAGGGGGAGTTCTGATTGTTTATGCCAAGTGAATGGCGATCTGAAGTGATTCGATATCAGTTGTCACTTTACTTGTACAGTTTGTTTTCAAATTTCCTTTAAATGATTTTGAATTTTAGGGGGAGTAAGAAATTTCAGAAAATCTAAAAACATTTGAATATTTGAAAAAGCCAAAAACATGATAAAATCAAATTGAGTTTTGTTGTAAAAAAGAGGAAATGATAGTACATCAGTGGACGATCACAACATGCTAAAGAATTGGAAAGATAAAACGTGATAAACGGTCTCACTAAAGATGTGACGATAGGCTCAGCTAGACTAGTACATTCGCGATAACGATACAAACCTAAATGAAAAAGCCTAGTTCTAGTGGAAAACACGGTTGAAAGCATAGTACTTAGTTTTGTCCTTCTTGATTGGGTGCCTGCTCAGTAATCCCTGATTGTCGAAAGACATAAAACTGGTTAAGTTTGTGAACTTTCACAACTTTGCTAAAAAAAGTCTCTGTGATTGTGCATTTCTTTTGCAAATATTTAAACTTGTTTTATTTCTTTATTTTGTTTAAGCATTGGACATCCTCTGCGTATACGTGAGTATCGACCTGGATGTTATTGCCTAAACGTTCTGCTTTATTTTCTTTGGTGTTTCGTTTAAGCTTTGGATCACCTCTGCGTATACGGAAGTATCGACCTGGTGGTTAAAGCCTAAACAACTTCAACTTGTTTTATTTTCTTATTTTGTTTAAACATTGGACTTTCTCTGCGTATACGGCAGTATCGACCTGATTGTTAATGTTTAAACATTCTGAGTTGTTTTCGCACAAATCATAGTTGATGAAAGTTTAAAGGCATTATTTGAGTCAGTGTATTGCATGATGAGGGGATATACTGAGATCATGGGGTACATAAGAATTTAGTGCAAAATTTAATATACCTTAACGTATCAGTAAGCATTTTGAAAGTTTTAGATTGAGTTTAAGTGGACAACAATATCGTCAATCTATGTGAATCGTTTAGAACTGAAAATGTTTAAAGCTTAACGGTGTTAGTGATTTGTCTCATAAACTGATATGATCTTCTCACACAAACTCACAAAAATATTGTATGTAAATATTTCTTTACTGCATTTCTTTTATATCAAAAATCCAAAAAGATTTTAGTGTGTTTTAGCATAAAATTTTGAAAAATACAAAAAGATTTTCGACAACAGGTGTTGAAAAGCTGATTTTTAAAATTCCAAGTGCTAAACATGATGAACAGAAGGTTTGGGAAATTTGATTTGAAATGAGAAAAGTATTTTGAAATAAAGAATGTTTGTTTGAAAGAGATCATCAGAAGCTTTTACATGATAAATCATTCTAAAAAATTACCTGCAAATGATAATTTTATCAAGATTTTATATTTGTGAAACTTATGTTTGTGGTAGAGATTGTGCAGGTACGCCAGGTTTTGATCCTGAGCAAGATGTGAGCTAGGTCATGATCTTAGAACCTATGGAAAGTGAATACCAGACTGCGATCCTAGCTTAGCGAAAGGGGGAGTCTGAAGAGCAGATCTTTGGATGAGAGAGAGCAAGGTTCGGATTCTAAGATACATGGTAGCTGCTGATGCTGATGATCTTAAGGAATCAAGAGATCTGATCAAGAGGAGTATAGAGCCAGATTGAGATTTTGGAAGAAAGAGAAAGAGATTGATTGAGGATGCTTACAATGGAGAATCTTTGGAGAGAGCGAGAAGACTGATAAAGGCTGAAGGTTTGACAACCAAAGACTCGACACTGAAGACTCGTCAACATCCGAGGGGGAGTCTGTTGGTGCATACGTCTGTCGACTTCGTCTTGTATCGAGTCTTGTATTGTAATAGATAGATCAGGGCACGGAAAATGAGGTAGTGTGTTTATGGGTAATTCCGCTTGAAATGACACAGGGTCATTTCAAGCAAAATCAACATGTTAATTCCGTTTGAGTGATTCCGGGCGGAATCACTATTTCGTTTGAACCTGTTTCAAGCGGAATTAACATTCCTATAAATACTTGAAGTGCCTATTCATTTGTAACGACTCTGATTCCGGTAGCGAAGCTCTGCCGAAGTGTCTACAACATTGTAATCGATCTTATATCAATCTAAAGACAGTTTAAAGTGATTTCTCGTGTAATTCAGCTGAAATAACACCGATACATCTGTTTTCGCCTTTTGTATTGGTGAAGTTCTCTTCTGATCGACTCATTTGGGTCAGAAAATGATCCTACATATATAACTTGCAGTTTTCATCACAGAGATGAATTTCGTGGATCTAGAGGTTTTATCTCCCTTAAGTGTGATCTTTTCACCTTTTGGTGAATTTACTTGAATTGACTTTTGATCACATAAAATATTGGCTTTGTTAGCTATTAACCAATCCATTCCTAAAACGACATCAAATCCTGCCAGATTCATGGGATAAAGGTTTGCAATAAATTTTTGATTTAAAATTTCTATTCTTGCTCCCTGCAAGATTTCAGAAATCCTAACAGTTTCTCCATTAGCTGTCTCTACTAGACATTCTTGTGGTAGTTTAGTTAATGACTGATTTAGAAGTTTGCAAAACGAAGTATTAATAAAACTTTGGTTTGCACCAGAGTCAAATAATACTTTAGCAAAAACATCATTAACTAAAAACTTACCGGCTATGACATCCGGAATCATTTTGGCTTCATCTGCAGTTAGAACAAATGCTCTAGCATTTTTACTGTTCTTGTTGTTCGCAGCTGGAGCCAATTTCGGACAGTTTGGCTTGATGTGACCTTTTTCTCCACAGTTGAAGCATAGTCCATTACTGGATTTCCTCCTGCAATCTTCTTCTTTGTGTCCTGGCATCTTGCAGAAATTGCAAAGAGTGGAGCATTTTCCCTAATGCTTTTTCTTACAGACCTTGCAGAATGGTGCGGAGGTAGAACCTATATTCCTACGGTTGTAATTCCTAGAACGGAATTCTTGGGTAAGTCTTTGGGTTAGGTTTCTCCTCTGGTCTTCTTCTCTAGTACGGATTAATTCATCTGTCCAGGTGTTTGCTAGTTCTACAGCTTCTTCTATAGTTTGAGGTCTAGCTGCCTTGACTACATGTCTAATTTCCCCGATTAATCCCCATATGTAACGGGAGATTAATACTGGTTCAGGTGATGCAAGGGTTGGTACTATTCTAGCATATTCAAAGAATGTAGTAGTATAGCCTTTACTATCTACCCCGGCCATTCTAAGGTTTAGAAACTTATTAGCCATCTGTTCCTTTTCATTGGGAGGGCAGAATTTCCTTTCTACCATATTTTTAAATTCTTCCCATTCTAGGTTATATGTTCTATCGCTTCCTCTTGATTGGAGGATAGCGTTCCACCATTCTAAGGCTGTGTTTTTAAATAAATTAGAAGCAAACATTATCTTGTCTTCTTCAGCACACTTGCTTATTTTTAAAACAGCCTCAGTCTTTTCTATCCAGTGTAGAGCTGCAATGGGTCCTTCATTGCCCGAGAATTCTATTGGTTTGCAGGACCAGAATTCTTTATAAGAACAACCATAAGGCATGATTCTTCTTCTTTTGGGAATGGGCGCTTGGAGTACGGGTCCATTGTTCACACTAAGTTCTAGTTCAATTGGTCGCTTACTGCTATGTTTACTTTTATTATTCGCTTCCTGAACCGTTTGAATAATAAATGGCATTGCATCTATGACTCCTTGTGCCACTATGTGTTGGACGGCACTATTGTCCATTTGGTTTTCATTGTTATTGACGCTTGGATTCTCATTAACCAAGTTAATGTTACTCTGGTTATCGTTATTCAGATTTTCTTGATTTCCTTCGTCGGCCATCTGAATTTTAAACAATTACCCCGTATTAATATCACAAAATAATATTTAATATTATCAATCACATGACACGCAATTTAGCCAAAAGCATCGATCATTGCGACTTTACTCTATTCATATACTATGCATCTATTACATACCAGTACTGAAATAGAAATTACAATACCAACTGAAATAAAATTATACTAATAATAGTAGGCATCCGTACACACATATTTTATTTTATTATATTATTATTATTATTACTACCGTTTCCACCATCACATTCATGGATATGGATTCATCCAGAAATCTATATTGCGCTCGTCGTACTTCCAGACGAGACGCTCTCCCACCTGTTGCATTCTTTCAAAATTTCCTCACCAAACGTCCTAAGTTCTTGTACGTTTTCTGCACTCATTGGGGGTGCAGGTTCTAGGACTGGGTTCGGAATCTGGGGTGCGGGTTCCTGATATGGGGGTGTATGGGCCTGGAATCGGTAAGGATCTTCTAAAATCTCCCTAATGTACTCATCGTGGTAATAGGGATCTAAAGGATCCAAACCTGGGTAGGCTCCTAGAGTTGGCATGGGTATGTCTTCGTGTACCGGGTAACGTTGCACATAGTCCCTATTGTTGTCCCACCAGGGGTCGTAATTTGGGTTTAGGGGGTTTGGTGCTGGTACTCTATGTATTTCTTCCGGATTGAAGTCATGCATTTCTACTTGATTTTCAGGGTTTTCTATTTCCATTGGTTGGTCAGGGATTGGTAGTTGTGGTTGGGGTGCTATTATTTGGTCCAGATTAGGGTCAGCTGCAGCGGTGGCTAGGATGTGGATGTTGGCTATACCCCTATTTATCATATCCTGGGCATAGGCATCAGTTTCTCTTTTGGCTGCTGTTGGTACTCTCTGTTCTTGTAACTTTTTCATACGCTTTCTACGCTCGTGTGCCCCTCGACTGAACCATCCCCTCTTTTTCTGAGGAAATGGCTCCTCGGACTGAGCCTTAAACACAAAGATTCCTTCTTCCGTATCAGCAGAGTACCCTGAGAGGGCAGGCTGAGAAGAGGATGTGCCTTCGCTTCTAGGCGAACCAGACAATTGACGGTACGCGTCAGATGGTCCTTGGTCGCTCATATTGTAAACTAACAAATAGTCAAATAACTCATAACAATAAATACAGTTGTGCACGTATTCCCGTAATTTATTTCCTAACATTTTAAATTTTGATGTCAGCAGAACACTTCTGTGGCTGAATCAGTGGCGTAGCTCTGATACCACCTTCTGTCGCAACCCCCGATCCCTGATTCCCCGGGAACGAGCGGCCGCGAGCTAGTTTTGGTGGTATCGCGTGTTTGTCTAATTTGGCAGCGGAATTTTTCATCAGGACCGTAGTTAGGAAATATTTGATCAGAGTAAAATACCACATTTTCATAGCATTGAACACAGGGGATAAAACCCAAGTTTGCATTACACGCGTTTTCATAGGAATAAATCCTATTTTATTTAATAAAAACATCTATTTTATTTTAGGTAACTTTATTGCCACTTTTCCAAGCCTTCAGTGCTGTCCAGCTGGCTTCTATTTGGCTTTCACAGTTTGTTACCTGAAACGCGTTTTAAAAACATTTGTCAGTGGGAAATACTGGTGAGTGAATCCCAGTTTAATCAAGTTTAAATAAAAACCATTGTACAGTATTGAGGGCTATCTCGCAATTACATTTGTTTCCAAGTTATATCAATTAACATCCATGGTACTGTCAGACCCGACTTGTGGAAATGTTACTCCTTGACTAGGTGGTAACAAATTTTGTATATAAAACCCCAACATACTCATGATAATTGTATTCTTACAAATACTCAACAACTGCTATTCGCATGGAAAGTATTTAAGGTTTTGTAAAAACTGTTAACAGAAAGTTTACAAAAAAGCTGATCAACTCACATTGTTGTCTTAGATTGTTCTTTAGGGTTTTCCTGAGAATTATCTATAATTTACACAAAAGCACACGTGTTAGTATAATAACCCATTTTAACATTAGTAATACCCTCCCCGAGACGGCATTCCAACGACTACTTCGGGCAGAACCACGACAGCCGTTACGGAACCCTAGATCAATCGGGCATCGTATCTAATACGTATCCAGGGGTTATAATACTTACAACGGAGCAGAACTTCGCTATTTAGGGGGTATAATACTCGAGTATAGTATACACTACGTAATATTGAGAGAAAGAAAGAAAGTTTGAACGATTCTCGACTGAAATCCGATGGCCTCTATATATAGGGCCTGTCTTCAACTTCTACGCGGCCCGCATAAGGGTAGACAAGGGTCTACGCGGCCCGCGTCAAACCCTGGTCAACGTATAGCTCATCCGGATCAGCGACTAGACTCGACACGATGATGACACGTGTCATCACCGGGCTGCGCCACATTTCTTGATCTCTAGCGGCCCGCGTAAGACCCTTAAGAGGTCTATGCGGCCCGCGACAAACTTAAAAACTCAATTTTTAATTATTTTTTATAATATTTAGGGTATTTGGGGCCCGTTTTCACGTATGGGGTGTTTTTAGGGACATATTGGGATATTTTAAAATATATTAGGGTGTTGGAAAAATTTATGAGGGTGTCGGTTTAATTGAGGGTTGTTATACCTCATGCACATATATGCTTATTCATGAAGGTCGATCACAAACTTCCCACCGTAGACCACATAGATCCATTTATTTCTGCTGAGATTCCCGATAAAAAAGAAGATCCTGAACTTTATTCTCTTGTGACTGATTATATGATTATGGTCCATGTGGGAATGCTAATTTGAATTGTCCTTGCATGGTTGATAAAAGATGTTCAAAAAACTTTCAGAAGAAATTCACACTACATACAACTATTGATTCAAGTGGTTTCCCTGTATATAGAAGAAGAGATTCAGGTCATACAGTTATAAAATCTGGTGGTAGATTAGATAACAGAAGTGTTGTTCCTTATAACAAAAGGCTTTTGAAAAGATATCAAGCACACATTAATGTTGAATGGTGTAATCAAGCCGGTGCAGTGAAATATTTGTTCAAGTATATTAACAAAGGCCCTGATATGGCTATTGCGGTTGTTTCTGGTGATACAATTTCAACCAATAAGGAAAAGCCAAAAGACGAGATCAAGGAGTATTATGATTGTAGATATATTTCAGCGTGTGAGGCATCCTGGAGAATATTCTCTAATGAGGTTCATTATAGGTATCCTGCTGTTATGGGGCTTCCCTTTCATTTGCTGGGCCAACAGAATGTTGTTTATGGTGCGGATGACGATATTGATAATGTTTTAAACAAGCCTTCTGTTGCTTCTTCAATATTTGTGCAATGGATGAAGTTAAACGAGACAAATGAAGATGCTAGAAAGCTGACTTATGTTGAGTTTCCTTCCAAATTTATTTGGATACTTAAAGATAGATGTTGGCAGGTATGTAAGTCGTACCAGTGTGTTGGTCGGATTCATTCTGTATCTCCTGCATTGGGCGAACCTTATTTTTTGAGGATACTACTCAATAAAGTTAAAGGGCCTAGATCATTCGAGGAGATACGTACAGTTAACGGCCAATTATTCCTGACTTTTAGAGATACTTGCTATGCGATGGGACTCTTAGATGATGACAATGAATACGTTGAGGCCATTAAAGAAGCAAGTTTTGAAGGACATGCTGGGTATCTCCGAGCGTTATTTGCTACCCTGCTTTTTTCAAATACTCTTTCACGGCCAGAATTTGTTTGGGAGAACACGTGGAAATACTTAGCTGATGATATTGTTTATAGACGCCAAAAAGAAACAAATATTTCAGGTTCTGATCTATCTTTTTTATTTCACATACTACGTTTCGATTTTTTAATTAATAATGTTAATTTTTTGATTTGTTAGGTTTAGTGCTTCCTGAATATCAGATTAAGAACCTTACTTTGTTGAAAATTGAAAACTATTTCATTTCCAATGGTTCATCAATACGAAGGTTTCTCACTATGCCGTACCCTGATGACGATTCTTTACGTGATGCTACTAATCGTCTGATCAATGAAGAGCTGTCACATGACGTAGATGAAGTACAAGCTGAGTTTAATAGGTTGCATCCATCTCTTACATATGAACAACGAGCGGTTTTTGACGAAATAATGGAAGCAGTTGTAGGCCGTAAAGGAGGCCTTTTTTAGTCTATGGTTACGGTGGAACTGGAAAAACCTTCTTATGGAAGACTTTGGCTTCAGCTGTTCGATATAGAAACGGAACAGTTTTAAATGTGGCTTCAAGTGGTATTGCTTCGTTATTACTTTCCCGTGGAAGGACAACTCATTCTCGGTTCCATATCCCCATTAATCTAACAGAGGATTCAATGTGCAATATTAAGCCAAATAGTGATATTGCCAAATTATTAAAGGAAACCCAATTAATCAGATGTTTGGACTTAAACAGATGTTTGGCTATAAATAGATGTTTGACCTTAAACAGATGTTTTGCTTTAAACAGATGTTTGGCCTTCTATATCAGATATTTGGACTTAAACAGATGTTTGACCTTAAACAGATGTTTGGCCATAAACAGATGTTTGGCCTTAAACCAAACATCTGTTTAAGGTCAACATCTGTTTGACTATTGCTCAACATCTGTTTGAATTTTGGTCAACATCTCATTTACTATTCAACAGAACTTTGAATAACTTAACATCTGTTTAATTTGTTGTTTCGTTTTCTTGAATTCTATGTAATTTTGTAAAGTAGTACAAGTACAAACATTTTTACAAAATCCCAAATCACCCGATCATGTAAGTGCATTGAAGTAAAAGTGCAAATGATGTTATTCATGTGGTCCTGTTGCGCTTTTGTTTGACCTCTAATATGGGTTGATGATCTAATCCGGTGATGTGAAGACATTGTTGTTGAATCCAATGAGATGCTTGATGTAATGAGGTCGTATTAATAACAAATAATAATTAATATAATTAAGTTTCTCGAGCTCGGGAAGCAATCCCGGGTAATAACCTAGTAGTATATAAGACCGTGGGGTATAGTGGGGTTTGGGTTAGGGGCATGAGTTGACACGTGGAGTTGGAGCCCCCCCATCGGTGAGTGACGTGTCCGTGGGGTATGGCGGGGCTTGGGTTGCGGGCGTGGCTTGGCATTTTATTAAAAAAAATTACAAAAAATTAAAATTCAAACACCCGCTATGACATGGCGGTGGACAACGAATAGGAGGCCGCCACATCGGATCTCAAGCCCGCCCCACGCCCGGCTTCAAACCCAAGCCCCAAGGGCCGCGCCCCAACTCAAGCCCCAACCCAAGCCCCAAGGGGTGGTGGCTTGGGCGTTTTCCCCCAACCCACGCCCCAACCCAAGCTCCATACCCCATAGTCAATAAGTACATATATCTGGACATTTAAATTTTGAAATGAAGTTTTGAAATTTTGGCTCTTCATCAGTTCACCACCTCATTCTTCATCAACACATCCTCACTCTCTCTATCTTTTTTTTTTTCTCTCATCTTATTTCAAATTATGGGAGAGAACTCCGTTGGTGTATCATTGTTACAGAAATCTTCACAATCGAGTTCATCTGCACGGCTTCACTCTGTGTTGATGACCAAAGAAGAAGAGAAACTTCTCTTATTTACACTATCTCAGGTTTTAATCGCTAATATACGGTCACAATTACTTGAAATCATGTAAACCCTAATTTTTGATTCGTAGGTTTTGAACAAGATAAAGGTTTGGACTACGGTATTCAACTCCGGTTCCGATTCAGATAATGGTGATCACGTGATGTTTAAATCAGTCTGATGTATGATTTAAAGCGTTTTTAATAAACGATTGTGTCGTCGATTCATCTGATTTAAGGTACGCTTCATATCAATTCATCTTTAGAATATCGTTTAATTCCCCTGATTATACTTGAACCCTAATATGTCATTCAGTCTCTGTCGATTTTCTTCCGTTGTCGATTTCAATTCTTGGTTTGAAACACGGACTATTTTTTTCATGATTTGAACTGGCAATGAAAACCCTAAAGGTTTTAGAGTTTCAAATCAGGCGTTTTTTTTTTCCAGATTGGTTATTGGAATCTGATAGCATTAGGGTTTCGGTTGACAATTTTGTGTTTATGATGTTGTTTTGAAACAGGGTCTCTTTCAAATAATGGTATGGCAACGATCCCACTAAGCTAAGGTTTGACGTCTTCAGTTATTCTTTGATTTGATTCATTGTTTGTTTAGATTTAATCCTGAATCAGTTGTCGCTTAGTGTTTAGATTTTAATCTTTTTAATCATTGGGTGATTTGAATTGGGTTGAATTGGTATATGGGGATTGATGTTTTTGATTGCTGAATTTGATGGTTGTTGTTGTGTGTGTGTATGTGTTTTACTTTTGTAGGTGCAATTGGAGGAGTGTTTAGGGAGTTGTGAAGTGGGAAAATGGCGGGGAGTTCGAGTGAAGAGTCCGGAGTTAGCAGATCATTTGAGGGATTGTCGAACGGGCAGCAGCGGTGGGGAAGCGTTGGCGGAATGGCGATCGTCTGAGCAGGTGGAGAATGGGATTACGTCGACTTCACCGCCATATTGGGATACTGATGACGATCGAGATTTTGGTATGCATTTTTTTTTGTTTTGTTGTTTACGGTTTACCTTGAATTTAGAGATAAGGTAGAGTTTACACAGCTTTAGAAAGTTAAGAATCTTTTCGGAAGTAATTTATCGTTAGTGTGTTCGCGAGTTTAACTTTTACGAGTCACGTTATGTATGCTTCATTGAGAAAAGTCAACTTTAGACGTGCTTTTACTCGCCCATGTTTTGTCTTATACTATGTCTGAAAGATATATATTTACGTCATTCGTTGCAGCGAGCTGAACATTGAAATCCACTTATGGTCATGTTCGTTACAGGTAACAAAAATTAGTTAAATATAATGTTTGGAGAGCAGTGCATACAATAGAAACACATAGAGTTCTTAATGAAGTCGGACGAATTATGTATATTCACTCGTGCACGTTTTGCTTTTGCAGATTATATTCATTCAGCGTTACAAAACTTTTATATAATTGCTCTTTTCCATTCTGGTTTTTATCAACGCGGAGAAAAGAGACAGTCTGACCTATACCGAAAGTATACATGGAAAAGACACGCTTCTTCCGGGTATGCTCGATAAAAAAAGCTGCGTGTTTTACCTTTTTTATCCTGCTCTTAAAATATTTTGCATCGACTTTTTTTACGGATGTAGGATGGAGTCATTTTGCACTATTCACAATAGTTGTGGTGAATAAAGACCCCAAGAAATCGAAATATTCTGGTTGTTTTTTTTTTTTTCTTGTGATTATTACTGCCAGTCATCGTTATATATATTAAATGGTTGAATGTATGTTTGTAGATACATTACATCGCTTTTGGAAGAAAGAGCATGACTGGGGCTGGAAAAAGTTTATGGAATTATCCAAAGTGATGGACGGGTTTGTCGATGTCGACACACTCATAATAAAAGCTCAAGTTCAAGTTATCAGGTTTTTAACTCTTTTCAATATAAAGTTTATTATATTTTTATGCGTGGCTAATGTTATAAATCTTTTCCTTTCAGAATATGAAATTCATATGGATGGTTCCTTTAAATATTTAATATGGTTACATATGTAGGAAATGTTGATGTTACTATCAGTTTTGAAAACAAAATTTAGTTTCAAAAGAGGTTTTGGGGTTTTATAAGAGGTATGTATTCGTTCTCTTCATTTTTTTTGTCGGTTTAAACATAATATAACTAACAAAATACTTGTGGTAAAAACATAAATGTGTAAATTTAAAGTATGTAAATTCATCCTATCCAATCATATTGACAAGTGTAGGTAAGCCATCCAAAATATTGATTTCATGCATATAAATGTATTGTAAATTTTTTTTGCATAAATAACTTGTAAATTCCTTACTTGAGGGGTAAATAATACAACTAATAAAATACTTGTGGTTAAAACATAAAAGTAAAAAGTGCATTGTAGTTTTCATGATGTTAATTATGAAAACTCATCCAAAGTGTTACAAAACCTCAATATAGACACGATCCATGTTATAGACTAAGTTACAAAAAATTTGTGTAGTTTAGTCTAATACTAATTATAAACTACATATAATAAGTAAAAAAAAATCTGGTGTCCTTCAAAAAATAAAAAAAAAACCCCTCTAAATAACCTCGGTTAAATAATGCAAGCGTAAGTTTTAGCACCATATAGTTTTAAATTATCATTCAGAAAAAATAAAAAGATATCATTTATTATTGAAGCCAATTCATTATCTATGGGGTACGGTGATGGTGGTTTGGGTCATAATTGTCACGTAGGACCATGGAATCACTGCTACACTTTCTGTGCAAACCATGGTGGTTCACATGGTTTAATCCATGGCAGTCATGACCATCTTTCAATTAATTAGGGGAATTTGATTGGTCGGGGATGATACTGAATGATAGTGGGGGTCATTGTCCACACCATATAGGGTGGTGGGTGAGAGTAGGGTGACATGACGCTGATGTGGAAGGTGGTTGTGGCATGGGCGGAACCAAACTTTGGTTTGGGTGGGCGGGCGCCCCCCTTGAAAAAAAATTAGTGTATTTTCGAGGTAAAAATCCCGACTGCACCCCTTGAAAATTTGGTTGAACCCTTTGTTCGCACCCTCTGAAAGTAATTCCTGGATCCGCCACTGGGTTGTGGTCATTTGGGTTATGAACACACTGCTAGCCTTATTGTTAGAAACATCCCTGCTAGAGTACGAGATATTTTTAGCTACAACCACCACATAATTTCTTAATTATCATTAAGAAATATAAAAGATATTTAAGATGATGAAACATCACTTTAGATCTTTCAACCAGGATTTGAATTGACATAAATGCATGTTAGTTTGCTTAGCTTATCATGTGACAATGCCTCGACCTACTTACTTGACTTTTTGTACCATCATTCAATTAGGAAAAAATAAAGGGAAAATCATTCAAATAGCCAAGTTAACGCCGTCAATTCAAGAATAGCCATTTGACACCTCTCAACAAGTCGTTTCCATTTACTGAAACAGCACAAAAAAACCCTTCAACGCCAGCCAATCAGAAGACGACACGTGTCCGACAAATCCTGAAACGGCTCCGAGCCGTTTTTCGGTGATATGAACTTGCCTAATTGATGTTAATGGGTGGAATGGTATTTAAGATGATGAAACATCACTTTAGATCTAACAACCAGATCCCCCACCCTAGCTCAGTTGGGAGTTGGGCCGGTTTGTTTCCTTGGAGACTCCGGTTCGACTCTCGGGTGTAGCAAAGGTGTGGGGACCAGGCAATGATGGTATGTGCTTGTTAGCCAATGTTGCGCAAGTTCGAGCCTGAGCCGCCTCGGTTTTAATCCGGCCGTTACTCCAGCGAGGTGTCTCGTGTGGAGGCGGTACGGTTTCTGGGCGAACGCCGTTAGCCAAGTCTGACCACTCACAGCGCGGACCCGGTTAAGACAACGTAAGTCTGGGACAGACTTGGTTAGGGTCCCCGACTTGGGGATGTAAATACCTTAAGAAAGTTACCGTTCAAAAAAAAAAAATCTAAAAACCAGGATTTGAATTGACATAAACCTAATGCATGTTAGTTTGCTTAGCTTATCATGGGACAATGCCTCGACCTACTTACTTGACTTTTTGTACCATCGTTCAATTAGGAAAAAATAAAGGGAAAATCATTCAAATAGCCAAGTTAACGCCGTCAATTCAAGAATAGCCATTTGACACCTCTCAACAAGTCGTTTCCGTTTACTGAAACAACACAAAAAACCCTTCAACGCCAGCCAATCAGAAGAAGACACGTGTCCGACAAATCCTGAAACGGCTCCGAGCCGTTTTTCGGTGATATGAACTTGCCTAATTGATGTTAATGGGTGAACTATTAACACTTAAAGGGTGAATTTAAAGGAACCTTATTTTTAGCAGTCGGGATGGATGGAAACAACCAAATTTTACCAATTTCCTATGGAATAGGAAAACCAGAGGATGGTGAATCTTGGACATGGTTTCTATAAAAGCTTAGAGAGTGTGTCGGTGAAATACCCGACATGGCGATAATATCAGATAGAGCGAATTCTATACACCTAGCTGTTAGAAACGTCTTTCCATGCCCTTATCACGGGTTATGCTGTCGTCATTTAATGATGAACTTACATTTACCGTCCGATAAAAAAAAGAAAATGAGAAGGTTTGGTGGAAGACATGCAAATCTTACCGGTTGTGATTTTAATGAGTCATTCAATGCTTTTTGTCTTGTCGTTCCTAGAGTACGTCTCACTCTAATAAGTACTGGGTTCGGTAGATGGGCTATGGCACATTGTCGCGGCAATCGATATCATTATATGACATATAACAACGCGGAGTCCGTTAACGCTTTATCTAGATACTCAGGTAAAATGCCGATAACGCAAGTTATCGAGTTCTTCCGGCAATCTGTACAGAAATGGTTTTATGAACGCTGGTTGCAAGGTATTCAGGAAAAACACTTAGCGTCTCCCTTTTGCCGATGGTGCAAATTGTACACGGCATTATACGTACTTTCCCAAAAATAATTACCCCATGGATATTGACTAAAATCTTTTAGATCATCCACAAGGTGTAGGATTATATTATCAACGGCATTGGTTTTTTGCCAACCAATAAAACATTGACCTATAAGCATGAGGAGACATATACTCGTATCATCTTGTTGGTTAATTCCCGAAGGTTCTCGAATAAAGATATAATTTTGTCGAAATTAACAGTTGATAGGTTTGGAAAAAATCTATTTTTAAACAAGTTCGGGTGCTCTATAGGTAACCAAGAGGTGTGGCCAAACCGCAGCCCGATTATTAAACAAAATTGTTTAGGGGTGAATGTTAATAGTTCTCATCCTAATCGATAGGAAATACCAAGACGGGGAAAACGAGTTGATACTTGTAATTGTGCAACGCCGATTAAAAGAATGCTATCACATATGGTACATCTGTTATCTAAATACGGTCTGAAACACGTTTGCCTAAGTTGACGCCGTCATTTCAAGAATAGCCATTTGACACCTCTCAACGAGCCATTTACGTTTACTGAAACGACACAAAAAAACCCTTCAACGCCAGCCAATCAGAAGACTACACGTGTATGACAAACCCCGAGCCGTTTCACGCGACCAACTTTGATGAAAGATCTCAGCCGAGCCGTTTTCTGTGGCTCCTAGACCCAAGCCGGCTGAGGACCCCAGCCGAGTTCCTTCAACGAGCCGAGCCGATTCAGCAGGTTGGAGCCGGCTTGTCAACAGCGCTGTTTACGTACCCACGGGACCCACTAAAGCCGTTTCAACGTACTGTTCGAGCCGTCTTAGCCTACTGTTCGAGCCGTTTCAGCTGATTCCAAGTCGTTTCAACAGTTTCGAGCGGTCTCAGCCAACAGTTCGAGCAGTTTCAGATGTTCCCAAGCCATTTCAACAGTTTCGAGCGGTCTCAGTCAACAGTTCGAGCCGTTTCAGCTGTTTCTAAGCCGTTTCAGTCAACTACATGTGCCGTTTCATCATGACACGTCTAATCGAATCCAAATCTGAGAACCCCATTAGGCCATTATAACACGTGTCGTTTTAGTCAACTGCATGTGCCGTTACATTCTCATCTTGTGAACTTTCCATACATGTGCCAAGCACTTTCTCAATTTGGACCGCTAGTCAACTGCATGTGCCGTTACATTCTCATCTTGTGAACTTTCCATACATGTGCCAAGCGTTCTCTCAATTTGGACCAATTGAGTTGAAGACCCGACCGTTGAAGATCCGAAGAATTGGAGAAAAGAGTTGACCCATCTGGGACTTGTAACACCCGTCTCAATTAATCAAGATTATAATAATAAAACACGTATTTTATGCTAAAATGCGACTTTACAAAAACTTTTCCAAGTTAACATTCTTACATGTCAATAATATTCAAATATAGTACTAATTGTTTTACATAGTTCACTTAAAACAAAAACATATTAAATTAACGCGGAAGCTTTGTTCGATCGTGTGTTCGGTTCTTGTCCATGCTTGATCTTCATCCGGATGCTTACTAGGTTCACCTAAATTCAAAACCAACATAAAAGTTAGTTTTGATAGCTTAAAATAAGTTTAAACAAGTTCTACGCATCAAACAAACATAAAAAAAATATTTTTCCAGCTTTTATGACCAATGCGAGGAGGGCCATCAGGCCACGCGGGACCATCCCATCGATGTACCCCGTCGGCGACTCTCTCTAGTTCCGACTCTCGGGACCATTGGAGTCATAACTTCGAGCCGGCGACACATTCTGTTTCGCTGGGATCCTCACCATCCGACCCTCCATACTTTGGACAACCCATTCCCGATGAACCTCAACATTCCCAGCATTCTATGGAATCACACCAATCGAACCAATCTCACCACTCCCATCACTCCGATTCCATCTATTCCCCAGGTCAATTCAATCCCAATGAATATGTCAACAATCTTTTTGGTTTAAACCCTTTAGGACCTTGTAACACCTCGAAAATTCACGTCCTATAATGTGTTGACACGTGTCATATGTTTAAAACGTGTGAGAGAATATTATAGAAGGACTAAAGTTGACAAACATGGAAAGTATGTGAATATACGTGTTCGAAATGTCAACAGTGAATAAATATATTGTACATTAACCCTACATGATGCTCATACATTCAAACGAATAAATCATGGATCATACGAAGCTAAATATGAAAGAAAGTGAGAGATTACAAACTACAGGGGTTAAATGTGTCAACATGTTTAAATTGTACCTCTGAGTGACCTTTTGACAAACCCAAAGCTTTGTAACGGTTAATTATGCTCACTAGAATGCACGATATAAATTTCGTAAAGTTTCGTTATCGTATGAGAAAGTTATGATCAAATTCGTGTGCGAAGGGTTAAAGCGTCAATGTTGAAAGTTAGGACTTTTCGGGTAACAATAAAGTTAACCGGGGACTTAACAAAGTGGGTATATGTTTTAAAGCCCTTATAAATCAATTTGGAGGGTTCAAAATGCAAGAAAATGAAGTCTAAACAAAGTTTGAAGAGCCAAGGACCATTGCATAAAAAATCAAAAATTGAAGATCTGATCAGAAGGGCCTCGCGCCACGCGAAGCCCCAGGGGGGGGGGGGGGTCCTTCGCGTCACGCTAGGGACTACCAGCTCCGAAAACTTTGGGTTTTGCCTGCTAAATGCTTTCTGCTCGACCGTTAACCGAATTTCCTCATCTTGGACGACCCCTAGGCACCCCCTAAGCACTAGGGACACTTGTGGATGAATTGTGGGCAGTGGTAGACTTAGATGTCAACATTTTGTGGTGATTAATTCACTATAAAAGGGCCATGAGTTGCAACCAAGTTCTTCACACTTTCCTTCAGCTTTCTGATCATTTCTGGAGCTCAAGTCTTCTCTCAAAGTGATCACTAATCAAGCTTAGGACTTCAGTAAGTTTGCTAATCATTTCTTAGTTAAGTTTTGCTTAGTTATAGCTTAAAAGTCAAACCGTCGTAATTAACGGTTGACTTTAAGATTAATCACTAATGGTCCAGTGATTAGTCGAATCAAAAGTACTTATAAGTTGGTAATTATGTAGGTAATAAACCCTTAAAAGGGTTCCCCTTGATTCCCACTCTAACTAGGTCAAATGTCGGGTCAAACTTGTTAGGAAAAAGTCAACAGGATACTTAAATTCTAATTTATGCATAATTAGCCATGTAGAACATATACAACCTGTTTGATCATTAATATAACTTGGTAATAAGTGTAAGAACATGTCTAAACATGTTCAACCCGACAATTTCCTGTAAAGACCCGGTTCGGAACCGAAAGTCGCATAGTTTGACTTTTGCATTGACTTTCAGTTCTGACCCGTTTAGGCATGTTTTAGAAATGCCTCAGAGCTTTAATTGGACTAGGTTACTTGCTAGTATAACCCTCTGTGATTATACACCTTGGTTCATTAGTTAACCAATTAATATGCATGATTCCGTTAATTGCTCATATGTTGACCATTATGCCCTTTTCACCTTAAAACGTGATTTTTGAAAATGTAAAAGAGTAGAAACCTTTATTACTGATATATATACTTGTACCCAAAATTTGAGATCAATTGGTGGTGTAGATTGAGAGTTATGCTCATTAGCGCAAAATGAAAGCTTTATGTTAATTAAATGGCGTAATTAGCGTATAGTCTAGTTAAGCCTACTTTTTGATATCAAACTTATTACCCACTGATGTAATATATTATTTTGGGATTTTTGAAGATTTTTAATTAATTTTAGGCTGAGCATAACTTATAGTCGTAGGCTTAATCCGGTAATTGTCGGTTTTGCCCTTACGAGCCATAAAATGAGTTTTACATATCTAATTGACTCCAAACCTTTTGCTACTGATTACATATGATAGATAAATTATTTTAAACCTCTTGGAATAATAAAAATATCAGATTTCTATATAGAACCCGGAAACGGCTTCTAATCGCCTAATTATGCGTTTTTAACGCCTAGTATGTACTAGAACTATTTTAAACATACAAAGGGTGATACCTACTGATATTAGAAGTAAATTATAATATTTTAACAGTAAGCAAAAGTTGTTTAACTCAGACTTCAGTTTTGAGCTTTACGGCTTATGTGAAATTACCAAAATGCCCCTACGGTGCATAGTTTGGTTATAATTGATAAATTTCGCATATATACTTTACCCTACTGTTATAACTTAGTAAACTAAGTATTTTTGCTGATTATATCAGACCTGTAATTCAGGTTAATACTCAGACTCTTTTATAACCTTGTAAATGACCAAACTACCCCTACGGGGCATAGTTTGTGTTTAAATTCGTTTCGGGCATAATAAAAGACATCTTACTGATGTCACAACATATTTGAATCATATTAACTTAGGAAACCTATATATGGCTCTAACAATTACCCGTTACGCTTATTACGCGTTCGGTTCGGTTTATGTAACTAGTTTACATAAATTAGCCGAAAAGGGTCAAACCTTATCGGTTTTATCTCAAAATCCAGAGTGTGTATGAAATACCCATATTAAGCAAGTATCCGAACTTGTCGGGTCTAAATCACACTCTATCCGGTCTTCGCTTAATCGTGCGTACGAACCGTATCTTTGAAACTAACCGGTCTAAGCCTAAGCTTAATTAAAGACCCGTTAGGATTCTAATAGGTTATTATAAACCTTCGTTCCAGATTAGGAGTACCAGTAAAAGCTAATTGCATTTGCTTATTGTGATTATTACATTGCTCAGGTAAATACTTTTAACTTATTTTCCCTATACGGGCTTGGGTTACGGTATATAGAATACCGCTTGATCGGGCATCAAATCTTCCATCGTTGGGTGGTTAATTGAATAATTTGATCGGCTCGTTTAAACAGTCTTGTTGCTTAAAGCCTTTGGGGGGGTTAATGACCATGTCCCGGATATTCTTGGCATCATTTTATGAAATGGCCACGACTTAAGCGCGGGGTGTAGGCGTACACCCGTCAGTGCACAAAAGAATAATGTGGTGTGTCTATTGATCTTTAACCCGGACACGATCCGGGCTACTGAACGCACAAGGAACATGTAATTCGTTCACAAGATTATATATTTAAATAATTCTCTCAAGTTAAATAAAATGTTTATGCCACGTGCATCCAAATCAATTTTCAATCATTTTTAAAATGAGTCAGTTGATTGTATTTACCAGTGTAAACTGACGTATTTTCCCAAAAAGATTAAATGCAGGTACTAAGCGTAATTGGCTGGGATTTCTCCTTAGCATCACTAGAAGTCTCGCAAGCTTAAGATGCCTACCGTCTGTTGAACTACTATTTATTTTTGATCCTTTTGGGGACAAATCTTCAACTGTTGTGATACACGATATTACAATATTAATAAAGTTGAAATATATTTCTCAATTGCTTCCGCTGTGCATATTTATATATTGTGTTGTTTGACTATTATGTTGCCAACCACGTCACGGTACTCCCCCACCGGGCCCACCGGACACGTGGAAATCGGGGTGTGACAGGTTGGTATCAGAGCCAACATTGAGTGAATTAAACACTAGCCTTTTGTGTTTAATCTCAATAACACAATTGCACATATCTAAACTTTCGAGTCTAGATAAATAACATAGGACAAATTCTACCTTGTTTGGTTTTTGTTTTGTCCTTTAAAGTTATATATTGTTGTTGTTATCTCACGTTGTATTGACAGGATTAAAAATGTCGTCAAGATTCTTCCGAAGAAGAGGACGAGGAAAGGGGCCAATCACCGCCCCCAATGACAACGAGGCAGGACCTTCGATTGTGCGAGCTCCTTCGACCACCGAGAGTGATGATCCCCGACAAAACCGGAGGAACCTCTTCGAGCCGGCTAGACGGTCGGTTTCGCACAATTCAACACCTCCTGTTCATAACCCTTATGGGCCACAGCCGGAGTATGAGCCCAACAACCCTCAACCCTCCTACATACCTTTACAGCGATCTTTATCGCATAATTCTTTTGGTGACCCTACACCAGTTTTTAGGGGCCGGTTTAACCCGGCAAATTTTATACAAAAACCAGTGGGTTTTAACCCATTGGGACCGGAGGACCACTTCTCGGGAGACAACGCTATGGACATGGACGAGGACACGGATCCCGTCGAGCCAGCAAGCGGTACGCCGAACCATCCCATCGAGATCTCGGATGGATCTTCTTTCCACGGATCACCCTATGGTGGTCCAGACAGCTTTCAAGCTATGTTTACCCGGCACGAATGGTATTATACACCTTCTCGCCATTCACCGCCTCAGCAGCAACAGCAGCAGCAGGATCCCTCTGTGGATTCGCGGTTTGTGGCAGTCACGCCACCACCTCCACCGCCACCAGTTCAACCAGCACCTCCACAACCGCCGAGGCGTAGGAGGACAGGCGCACGTATGTCTGCGCGAGCGAGGGATTTCCATTTTAGCTCCCCATGCCAATCAAGTGGCAGCCATTACCCGCCACTTCAGGAAGACCTACAGATGGGTGGACCTTCGCACCCAGTTGCACCGCAACCACCACCGATGGGTTTTGATAACCCAATTCCGGCATACACGGGTTCCATGGCGTATAACCCGTTTGAGCAGCCAGTGCACACCAACTACAACTATGCCGAAGCCGACCCATACTTGGTAGCGGCTAACTATAACACCCAAGGATCGTATGGAGACCCATGGGGAGTAGGGTACCCACCTCATGGGTACCAGATACCGGCCAGACCTATCATTCGGACGCAATCGCAGCCGCCACGATTTTCTCCCCCAGAACGGGAGGAAATTCTTCAGAGACTGGATCAGGTTGAGCGAGACTTTCACCGTGACCGCAGGGAGAGACAAAGCTTCTTCCAAGGATTGACAAGCCTGATCAAAGGGAAGAGCAAGAAGGACCACTGAATCCATCCAATTGTTGTTGAGCCCCTGCGTGGGCCAGTCTTGCTGTATAAACCCCTGCGTGGGTATGTATGTTGGTTTTGACCCCTGCGTGGGTCTATCTTTCTGTTAACCCCTACGAGGGTATGTTATTGTTAAGCCCCTGCGTGGACTATTATGTTATTTGTGTAAGTCCCTGCGTGGACTATTATGATGTTTGTTGTTAAGCCCTTGCGTGGGTAAATCCTTGTTTAAACCCCTGCGTGGGTAAGTTTGTTTATTAAAAAGTCCCGTTTAGGGCGACATGTAACCTTTTAATAAATTAATGGAATGTAAGTTTATAAATTTCATTTTTGCTATTATCTGCATGAATATATTATATGAAATAAATAAATCAAAATCATTCCTTTTTGATAAATATCTGCCTATTTAAAAATTGAATAAGAATCTTAAGTGTGAAACCTAGCCTGAGTGTCATTATGAAGACCTGGCCATGATGGTAAGACCTGCTTAAAAGATTCGTATCCCTGTTAACATCTGAAAATATGTTAACACTCCTGACAGACGTGATTCATTAAAATCACACACGTCATTCTTATTATTGGATTCTTCAAAATATTCCTAACCCAATTTTATGATCTCTGAATCATGGGTTTAGGTCATCAATTAAGATGATCATATTTTGACCATACGTGGCAATGTAGCGCCTACGGGCCTTGCTCATTTCCATATGAGCCAAAAGACAGTGGTAGCGATGACTCCCTGTCAGATAAAGGTAATGAACTAGGTTCAAACCTTCATGCTTTGATTCTCTGAAATCATAGCTTATAATTTATAAACGTCCTTGTGACTAGGCCTATTGTGCCAGTATACCTTCATGTTTTGATTCTCTGAAATCATAGCTTATAAATTAAAAATGTCCATGTGACTAGGCCTTTTGTGCCACAAATAAAACTGTTATTGTTTTATAATTAGGATAAATTATGATAAAAATCCTAAATAAATATGATTAATAAATTAACCAAATATGGTCTCTGTTTACCATGGTTAATGAATTACCCTAAGGGGCAATTCCATAATAAACTCCCAAATGAACTATTGTCCTTGTTTTCTGTAACAGTTCAATTAAAATGGCTAACTCAGACGAAATTAATAGCCATCCAGTGGAGAATATTGATAACGCCCGAGTTCATTTAACGGGTGCTGAATTGAAAGCGTTGGTAGACGACGCAGTTACAAAAGCCTTGGAGCGGCAGTACGAAGAGTATAGTGGGACTCGGAGTAGGACCCTATCTACTCCGCATTCAAAGCCACCTTCCAAGAAGGAAGAACTGAAGAAAGATGATGATCGACACTCCTCGAACCACCACAGTGCTCCATCTCAGCAGGTTGTACTAAACCAAGGACCCCGTGACAAGGGTTGCTCTTATAAATATTTTGTTTCCTGCAAACCCCGGGACTTCACTGGGGAGAAAGGAGCCATTGACTGTATGACGTGGCTGGATGAGATGGACACGGTTGTGGATATCAGCGGGTGCGCTGAGAGAGATATAGTCAAGTTTGTGTCGCAATCTTTTAAGGGTGAAGCTTTAGCATGGTGGAGATCACTGATTCAAGCCACCGGGAAAATCCCATTCTACAACATGTCGTGGGATCAATTTGTTGCC
Organism: Helianthus tuberosus; assembly: GCA_030545235.1. Classification (NCBI taxonomy): domain Eukaryota; kingdom Viridiplantae; phylum Streptophyta; class Magnoliopsida; order Asterales; family Asteraceae; genus Helianthus; species Helianthus tuberosus. Next base: position 54,996,024 of record CM060404.1, read on the forward strand.
CTCATCAGGGAAAATTACTGCCCCCAGCATGAGGTTGAGAAGATAGAGTCTGATTTTCTATCATTGGTGATGACAAACCTTGCCTGTCAAGCTTACCTCACGAGCTTCAACACGATGTCCCGGTTGGTTCCGTATCTGGTAACCCCGGAACCAAAAAGAATAGCTCGTTTTATCGGTGGTTTAGCCCCGGAAATTAAGGCAAGCGTGAAGGCTTCACGGCCAGCTACTTTCAGATCTGTAGCTGACATATCCTTGTCTCTCACTTTGGATGCGGTCAGGCAGAGATCGCTGAGGAATAATGTAACACCTCGAAAATTTGCGTCCTATAATCTGTTGACACGTGTCATAGGTTTGAACGTGTGAAAGAATGTTCTTGAAGGACTAAAGTTGATAAACAATGAAACTGTGTAAATATAAGGGTTCAAAACGTCAACAATGAATAATTAGACTTTACAATAACCCTACCTGATGTTTATAACCTTAGACGAATGGATCATGGATCATACGATGAGAATTGTGAAAGAAAGTGAGAGATTTCAAACTACAGGGGTTAAATGTGTCAACATGTTTAACTTATACCTCTGAGTGACCTTTTGACAAGCCCGAAGCTTTGTAACGATTAATTATGCTCACAAGAATGCACCATAAAAATTTCACCAAGTTTCGTTACCGTATGAGAAAGTTATGATAAAATTCGTGTGTGAGGGTTAGAATCGTCAACGTTGAAATTTAGGGCTTTTCGGGTGATCACAAAGTTACCCGGGGACTTTACAAAGTGGGTATAAATCTTAAAGCCCCTATATAATAATTACAAAGCCTTAAAATGCAAGAAATTGTGAGAAAACGACCTTTCGGGGGACTAGGGGCCAAAAGTGCAATTTATAAAAGTTAAAAACCTGATTTCAGCCTCCAGGCGGCCCGCGTAAGAATTGATTATATCCCAGGCGGGCCGCGTACGACCTGCAGATACGGAAAAAAACAGACAGCAGCCTGTTTTGTGCAATTGTGACCCATCAAACCGGTTTTTCTCACTTATAATCGACCACTAGGCATCCCTAAGCACTAGGAGCAGATGTTGATCAGTTGTGGTCACTTGTAGACCTTGTTGTCAACTTCCTATGGTGATTAAAAAACTAGTTATAAGGCCTTCAATGTTCTTGCATACTTGCATTCACTTCTGAGCATTTGAGGAGCACAAGAACTGATCACAAGCCTTCCTAAACATTCATTAGTCACGTGTAAGTATGTCTAACCCTTCTAAATTGAGTTATGCTTAGTTTATAGCCTAGAAATCAAACCGTCGTAACTACGGTTTGACTTTACGATAAATCACAAACGGTCCAGAGTTTTGTCGAAACGAAAGTTGTTACAAGTTGGTAATTTTATGGGCAATTAAACCTTAAAAGGGCACCCGCTGATTTTAATCCTAACTATGTCGTTTGTCGAGTCAAACTTTTTCCGAAAAAGTCAACAGAATCATTAAACCTAAAATTAACGATCCAGAAGGCGTGTAATCTGTTTTAACATACATATAACCTGCAAATAAGTATAAAAACTTGTCTAAGCTTGTTTGGTTCGACAACTTTCTGTTTTGAACCGATTCGGAACCGAAAGACGCAAAAGTTTGACTTTTGCTTTGACCTCAGTTCTGACCCGGCTTTGATAAGTTTAGACATGCCTTAAAGTTCCATTAGGACCTAGTTACATGTTGGTATAACCCTCTGCGTTTATACCACATGAATCCTTAATTGTCCGATGTTTCCGTTAATCGCCTAAATATTGACCGTAATGCCCTTATGATCATAAAACGAGATTTTTGGAGATATGAAAGTAAAATAATCTTAGTTACTGATTATTAAACATGTCTGTAAATTTTCACATCAATCGGAGGTCCAGATTAGGAGTTATGCTTAATGACGTAATTATAGCGATTCTTAGTAATTAAATGACGTCATTAGCGTAACGCCTATCTAAAACCCATTTTTGACACCAAACCTTTTACCCACTGATGTAATATAATATTTTGGGATTTTTGAAGATTTTAATTATTTTTAAACTGATCATAAGCTAGGATTAGTGCCTTAATTCGGTTAATACCGAATATACCCTTTTCGGCCATAAAATGAGTTTTACAAATCCTTTTGATACCAATCCAATTGCTACTGATTTTAAATAATAAATGTAGTGTTTTGAACCTGTTTAAATGATCAGAAAACTCAGAATACTATTTTAAACCGTACGTCGCTTAAAACGGCTTTATACGCGTATTATACGCATAGTTTGGATTTAAAACTATTTTGACATACAAGACGTATAACCTAATGTTATAACCTGTTAAAATAAACTATTTTACTGTTATATTCGGACCCGGTTCACAGAAACTTAATTAACTCCTTTTATAATCTTTAAAATGACCAAAATACCCCTTCGGGGCTTAATATGCGATTAAACTCGATTTGGGCATAACGGAAGGTATCCTACTGATATCATGACATATTTAAGGCATGTTAACTTAGGAAACCTGTTTAGGACTCTTACGGTTACCCGTTACGCTTATCACGCGTTCGGTTCGGTTTATGTAACTAGTTTACATAAATTAGCCGAAACGGGTCAAACCTTATCGGTTTTATCTCAAAATCCAGAATGTGTATGAAATACCCATATTATACAAGTCTTCAAACTTGTCGGGTCTAAATCACATTCTAATCCGGTCTTCGCTTTATCATGCGTTTGAACCGTACCTACCTCTTGAAAACTAATCGGTCTAAGTCAAGGCTTAATTAAAGACCCGTTAGGATTCTAATAGGTTATTAAAAACCTTCGTTCCAGATTTAGGAGCCCAGTAAAAGCTATCTGTACTTGCTGATTTGATACGGCTGGGATTGAATTTATATTTAGCTCAGGTAAATACTTTTAACTTATTTTCCCTATACGGGCTTGGGGTACGGTATATAAAATACCGCTTGGTCCGGCATTGAATCTTTAATCGAATAGAGGTTAAATCATTGATATGCTATGTTTTGAAATGTTTTGTTTGCTTAAAGCCTTTGGGGGGTTAATGACCATGTCCCGGATATCCCTGGCATCATTTTACGAAATGGCCACGACCTTAGCACTCAGGTGTAGGCGTACACCTGTCAGTGTCTCATTATATAAAGTGGTGTGTCCATTGATCTTTAACCCGGTCTACGGATCGGGCTACTGAACGCATAAGAAACATGTAATTCATTTACAAGTTTATATATTTAAATAATTATCCCAAGTTATAAAATATTATTTGTGCCATGTGCATTCAAATCAAACATTTTCTTAAACCCTTTTCAAAATGAGTCGGTTGATTGTATTTACCAGTGTAAACTGACGTATTTTCCCAAAAAGGCTAAGTGCAGGTACTAATTGGAATTGGCTGGCTACTCCTAGCATCAATAAAGAGTCTCGCAAGCTTAGATGCCTAAAGTCTGTTGAACCATGTTATTTTATTTGCGATCCGCCTGTGGATCCTTTACTTCCGTTGTAATACTTTGATGTTACACTATTACGGATTGTAATATATTTACCCTTTTGCTTCCGCTGTGCATTTATATATTGTGTTGTTTGACTATGATGTTGCCAACCACGTCACGTTACTCCCCTACCGGGCCCACCGGTAACACGTGGAAATTTGGGGTGTGACAGGTTGGTATCAGAGCCAACATTGAGTGAATTAAACACTAGCCTTTTGTGTTTAATCTCAATGACACCAATGCACATTCCTAAATCTTCTGAGTCTAGACTTAACATAGGAATACTCTCAATCCTCATCTGGAATTTTTCTTCCAAAATTTTTATAATTTGGATACGTCGCCAAGCGAAGAAGCCGTAATAATAATGCTCCACACCAGGAGCCTTGATTTGCTGACCTTCGTACAGCGGCTAGGATGAAACATGCAACCAAGGAGAAAGCATTCAAAAAAAAAAAATGAAGAAGAAACTCCTTTTGCTGAAGATCGTTTCCTTAAAAGTCTTTATAACGATATTTATCTTTTAGTCCCTTCGAGGACAACATCATTCCTTCCAAGTCCCGTTTAGGGCAACCCTATACTTGTTAAGTTTTAAAAGGAACGATTATGTTTAAAATATCATTCCTATATTATAAGATCTACCAGTATAATAATATGGCAAGATGGCAGTTTCTCATTTTAGGTTCAGATCCTTATTAACACCTCAATTTAAAATTGTTCTGCGTTAATTATAAATTAAGAATCTTAAGTGTGAAACCTAGCCTTCAGGTCAACTATAAGACCGGGCCAAGATGGAAAGACCTGTTAAAAAGATTCGAATCATAAATTAAGAATCTTGAGAGTAAAACCTAGCCTGCGGGTCAATTATAAAACCGGGCCAAGATGGTAAGACCTGTTTAAAAGATTCAAATTCCTGTTAACATCTTAAAACATGTTAACACTCCCGACAGATGTGATTCGTTGGAAATCACACACGTTATTAAGGATTCTTCAAAAGATTCCTAACCTAGTATAATGATCTCTGAATCCTGGGTTAACATCTTCAATTAAGATGATCATATTTTGACCATACATTGGTAATATAGTGCCTACAGGCCTTGCTCATTTCTACACGAGCCAAAGGACAGTGGTAGCTATGACTCCCTGTCCGAGAAAGGTAATGAACCATGCTCAAACCTAAATGCTTTGATTCTCTGAAATCATAGCTAATAATTTATAAATGCCTTTGCGACTAAGCCTGTTGTGCTGAAATATCTTCATGCTTTGATTCTCTGAAATCATAGCTTATAATTTATAAATGTCCTTGTAAATAGGCCATTTGTGCTATTATTAACTAATAAATCAAGGTTTATGATAGAAATCCTGAATAAAATAAATATCATTCCTTTCCTGCCAGTACAAATATTAAAAGAGAATCTTAAAAGGTTTGACCTAGCTTGAATGTCATGGAAGACCTAGCTAAGATGGTGATGTGCGTGAAGTGTCGTATATTTTAGGTATATATTTTAAGCCCTTTTTAACACTTACTTTAGCCAAGTTTTAAATTTATAAAACACGATATTTCACTAACACTAAACACACATATGGGCAAGTGCACCCATCGTTGAGTGTAGTATAGCGTTGGTAAGATACCGAGGTCGTCCAAGGACACAAGAGCTTTTAGTACCGGTTTATCCTCAACGTCTAACCAAAATAAAAGTTTGGAAAAAATGTTTTAAACTAAGAAAAATAAAAACTAACTAAAATGCTGAAAATAAAAATAAAATAAAAACAGATAGACAAGATGAATCACTTGGTTCCGACTCGTATCTAGTATAACCTTTGATTATTTCCGCACTTTTGCACATAATTAAGAGATTATCTTAGTTATTGTAGTAGGCCCCTCTTTTGAAGGTGACGTTACCCTCACCCCAGTAGTTTGAGTCAGCAGGGATACAATCCTAAAGGGGTGGATTATTGGAAGATAATGAATTAAGTTATTAATGCAGTATTGTGGTAGGCCCCGCTTTTGGCGGTGACGTTACCCTCGACTAAGTAGTCTGAGTCAGCAGGGATACAGTCCTAAATAGCCGGGTTATAGTATTAATAGTAGTTAACTTATGAGGGGATCAAAGAGTTTGGACCCCCGCCATCCAATACCGTGAAGTATTGAAGGAGGTCCTACTAAATTTGACCCAGGTCCATTGCAGGACCTCTAAACGCTGAACAATGGCAAGACCTTTACCAAACCGTTCCCTTAACCCCCTACCAGGTAGCCAACATACCTCCATATAGACCGTGGAGATATGAATGGTGAAAATCCTTTATTTTATATAGACAGTAAAATAATGCCAAGACACCACGGACAAACGATAAGGAAAGATCACCTTCAACATAAGTAACTAGTTATTAAAGTCATTAATACAAAACCAAATAAAAAGTGCAAAAGATTAGAAATAAAAAGTATTATACTAGACACTTTGTCTTCACCAAGTGATGTAAGAGACTTAGGCAAACATGGCCTTGATTGTCAAGAACTCTTACGATCAATCTTGGATCCCGAGACGACTCACACACTCTATGATGGATAATGGATGATGGTGGTGGATGATGGTGTTGTGATGCTGGTGGGTGGTGGATGAAGTGTGAGAGAGGTGGTGTGCCAAGGGATGAGTTGCAATGAAACCAAGCACTCCTATTTATAGGCTGAACAGAGGCCTGGGCACGGCCCCGTGTCCGCTGGGCACGGCCCCGTGCCTGTCTGACATTCTCTCTCTTCATTAATTGTAATTCGCAATTACAATTAATGCGCCTGCAGTACTTTCGGCACGCCCCCCGTGTCCGCTGAGCACGGGCCGTGGTGGGCAATAGAAGCTTCTATAGGTTTGTCTTTTCTGCTGCTTCTTGGGCACGGCCCCGTGCTGGCTGAGCACGGGGCGTGTTCAGCCTTCTGTTTTCTCTATTTTGCTTTGGAAGGTGCCGTTGAGGGTCCGGGCAATCCACTAATGTTCCTTTTCTTGTATTTATGTTGGATTTAGCTGTCTTTTTGCTTCTTTTGCGTTTTTGAGCTCATTTAATCCTGAAAATACAAAAGGAAGACAAAAACACTCTTTTTCCAATATTAGTACTAAAAAAGGGTTAGTTTTATGCCTCATTTGATGTAATTTATATGTTGCATTTTACACACATCAAATACCCCCACACTTGAACTTTTGCTTGTCCTCAAGCAAAACTCTTTAATATTTGGCTTACACTCCCAAATGGAATAGGTAGAAGAGAAGGTTTTGGGCTTGTCATAGAGTGTCGGGATTTCCAAGATCTTTTTAGGGTTTTATTTTTATTTATTTACACTCCTATTCGTAATGATTTATTTAGAACTGTTCATAAAAGAAATTACTTATTTGGGCATAACATGCCTTTTTAAAATTCTATTTATATACAAGTTCACATACCTCGCGGGGAAATCACTCACACTCGGCCGAAGGTGTATTTTTTAGTGAATCACTCGAGAGCGGCATGGAACTTACTCCTACCATAGGCTTGCCAAGAAATCAATCCTCCTCCTTTTTAACTTTTATACCTTTGTAGATATCAAGAGGACTTTGTGGGTTAAGGGGTTGGCTAGGGTTAAAGGTAGGTGGTTGGGTTAGTGGTTAGTAGAAAAAGGGCTAAAAAGCGTAACAAGTGTCGGTTTTCGTATTTTTGCAACCTTTTATTTTTGATGAGGCTTTTATTCAAACAAAGTTATTTTTGATTACTTTGTTTGTTTATTTTCTTTCTGCTTCATAAATATAAATTTTTTTTTTTTCGAAGAACCGAACTTGTTACTAAAATAAAGGGTAAAAATGAAAAAGGTTTTGGTGGGTGAAATGGTTTTTGTTTTGGGTGATGAAACGAAAAGGTTTAGGCTCAAAGGGGCTAACTAGGGGGATTTTTTTGGGTAGGTGGTAAAAAAAAAGAAAAATAATGGTGTGGAAATGAAAAAGGGGGTAGTCCTAATGCCTCTATCATTTACTTACTCGGGTTTAAGTTGATAAGGACCGGGAATGTATTGTCATGGCAAGTTCTAGAGTCGTAAGAACCAAGCGGCTATTCACACAAGAAACGAAAAATGAGCATTTAGTCAAATGGTATGAAATTGAGTGCTCAATAAAGGCTCAAAACTCACTTTTGTGGGAATGGGTTTTTATGTGATCAAGTATATATAATCAAATTTTAAATAAGTTTGTCATGCCTTTTCATAATTTTCTTATGTTGGTTCTTTTTATCACTACGCTATCGGTTGTAAATTTGTAAAAATATAACCTTTTTGAGAGCTTGAATTTCCCGAGTTAAACCTAGACAAGTAAAAAAATGAAATTTTTGAAAAAAAAATTTGGGGTGATTAGCGGTTCCAATAGAGTTTTGTGTAAGGCTTGTATTTAGGACTTGCAAAATTCAAGGTTTTAGCATCCCCCCCACACTTAAATTACACATTGTCCTCAATGTGTCCCAAAAATAAATTTTTAGGTTGATTAGATGTGTAAAATAGTGTTTAAAAAGCAAAAATTTGTGTTACTGGGCGCTGAACACGGCCCCGTGTTATCCGGGCACGGCCCCGTGTTCAAGTGCCAGTAACAAAATTGAAATAAGAGAAACAGAAGTCTGGACACGGGGGCGTGTTGGGTGAACACGGCCCGTGTCCAGTTACCTGTACTGGGCGTTTTCTGCAGGTTGTTCAACACGGGGCCGTGTTGGTTGGGCACGGCCCGTGTTGAACCTTCTGAAAGGGAGAAAATTGTCGGGTTGCCTTGTTCTTGTGCATGGGATTATTTTTCTCGTTCCCCTTTTCATCCTTTACCACCATTAGTGTGTTTTATTCATTACAAACCATCCAAACATTAAAACCATCATTTCATTTCATCATAGAGAGAACTTACATAATCCTAAATTAAAACTAGATAAAAGAAATAACAAACCATGGAGTCCTGGCCTTTAATTTATTTTAATTTAGCAAAATTTCCAAGAAATACTCAATCTTGGTTAAACAAGGCCTTAGTGAACTCCTTCTTCCGAGTGCGGTTTTCCTCAAATGTCGGCGAGCCATTCTTCTATCTCCCTTGGAAGGAGAAAAGAAGGCTCATTGGTATTAGTTTGAGGAGCTTCAACTTCCACCGGGATCTCTTGTTGATGTTCCATGGGAGGTTCCGCCGGAAAGTCTTCCCACCCGGTAGGGTTGTTAATTCCGAGAGCCAGGTTCCAATCCTGCTGAGGAAGGACTGGTTCCATTGGAGGTGCTACAAGAATATTTAACCTCTGGTGCAAGAGGTTAATTTCTTGGAAGCTGCTTTCAAGTCCCATCGTAAGATCGTTAATACGGTCGATAAGGACCTCCTCTACTGAAGTCATTTCATCTAGAGCCTCCCTTAATGCTATCACATAGTGAACAAGTGTAGCTTCAATGGAGGGTCTTCTTCCTCTTCGGTTGTTTGACGAATGCACAGAAGATGTATCGCTGTTTTCACTCGACATCCTACGAAAAATAAACTAAAAATAGCTTATTTAATGAAACAGTAACCGGACACGGCCCCGTGCTCACTGAGCACGGCCCTGTGTCCATCTTTCTGCAGAGTTTTGGAACAAGGAAACTTGTATTTTTAAGTTATTTTCTGAATGTTGTAGGCCCTTTTTGGCTACTAATAACTTAAAACCATGTTTCATAACATGTTTTTACCAAGATTCTTTGAACAAAACTCATTTGTCCCTACCATAGAGTTGGAGGAATTCCAAACTTTCAATGGTAGTTCTTGAAGAAAGATGAAGAAGAAGGAAATTACTAAAAGAGGAAGGGACAAGATGGGTTGTTGGAACCTTCTTTTAGACTTACCTAGGATAGTTTGAGAGAAGATTCCTGCAAATCTCTGCCCCAAGTTGGTCCAAATGTGCAGAATTCTTGGCTGCATTTATAGAAAATGACAGCAACCTGGACACGGCCCCGTGTTTAGTGGACACGGCCCCGTGTGCAGGTGGAGCTCTGACACAGTTTTTCCGTATTCTGACGTACTGATCAGAAAGGAATCTTTCGATGGACACGGGGGCGTGTTGGCTGGGCACGGCCCCGTGTCTACGGACTGATTTATGAAGTTGTCTAGTTTTTTTAAGGAATTTGTTTCTATCGGGTGGTTCCTGACTGGTTGGAACAACCCCAAAGTGCCTAATATACCTTAATTGTCCTAGACTAAGGCGAGAACGCAAGAGGTTGTCGGTGAGGGTAATTCCTATTTTCATTCTAGGTGGACAAGTCCAACCCTTTTCCGGGCTCTTGTTAAAGAAGGTATATGCCGAATCGCTCAGGTCTATGTATGCACCGAACGAAGTCGATGGAGAGTCCTTCACGGCACAATCGACACAGGGACGACTATCGTCCAAGTCTTTGCTAGGTACGAAGGTATTTTCGGGAGCAACGAGGTTGTCGGAATGCGGTTCCAACATTTCTTCATGGGTATCGTCTTGGGGCGGATTAATAAAATCCTTCCCAAGCTCTTCTATCCATTTTAGAATTAGCTCTTCTAGTTGAAATAATTCGCTAAGGAACATTTCCCCTAGAATATCTGGCTGGGCGCATTCGAGGGAGAAATAGTGCTTATTTTTACTTTCGCCCCTCTTAAGGTTGTGTAAAGATCGTGGGTCCATGTAGTGGGGCATATAATTTAGGAAGTAGCATTTTACTTCTTCATGTTCGCCTCCACATAATTGACACCACGTACCATAAGAGTGCCGAAAGTAAAAATAATTACTATCACTCATGTTTATGTCAGAAATTACCAACCGTCGGGATCTAACGGTTCTGTTTTCAGTAACTGAAACTTGGGCACGGGGGCGTGTTGAGTGGACACGGCCCCGTGTTCAGCTTACTGTCTGATGTAAAACAGGATTGCCAGTTCCAATGATTGAGCACGTGGGCGTGTTCAGCGGGCACGGCCCGTGCTGAGCTCTGCAGAAGCTGAAAAACTAAGAAAAATCCTAAAAAAAAAAAAAAAAAAAAAAAAAAAAGAAGATGATTAGGCCGTTGATTCCTAACTTTCTTAAAATCCTTGTGTCCCCGGCAACGGCGCCAAAAACTTGATGTGCGTGAAGTGTCGTATATTTTAGGTATATATTTTAAGCCCTTTTTAACACTTACTTTAGCCAAGTTTTAAATTTATAAAACACGATATTTCACTAACACTAAACACACATATGGGCAAGTGCACCCATCGTTGAGTGTAGTATAGCGTTGGTAAGATACCGAGGTCGTCCAAGGACACAAGAGCTTTTAGTACCGGTTTATCCTCAACGTCTAACCAAAATAAAAGTTTGGAAAAAATGTTTTAAACTAAGAAAAATAAAAACTAACTAAAATGCTGAAAATAAAAATAAAATAAAAACAGATAGACAAGATGAATCACTTGGTTCCGACTCGTATCTAGTATAACCTTTGATTATTTCCGCACTTTTGCACATAATTAAGAGATTATCTTAGTTATTGTAGTAGGCCCCTCTTTTGAAGGTGACGTTACCCTCACCCCAGTAGTTTGAGTCAGCAGGGATACAATCCTAAAGGGGTGGATTATTGGAAGATAATGAATTAAGTTATTAATGCAGTATTGTGGTAGGCCCCGCTTTTGGCGGTGACGTTACCCTCGACTAAGTAGTCTGAGTCAGCAGGGATACAGTCCTAAATAGCCGGGTTATAGTATTAATAGTAGTTAACTTATGAGGGGATCAAAGAGTTTGGACCCCCGCCATCCAATACCGTGAAGTATTGAAGGAGGTCCTACTAAATTTGACCCAGGTCCATTGCAGGACCTCTAAACGCTGAACAATGGCAAGACCTTTACCAAACCGTTCCCTTAACCCCCTACCAGGTAGCCAACATACCTCCATATAGACCGTGGAGATATGAATGGTGAAAATCCTTTATTTTATATAGACAGTAAAATAATGCCAAGACACCACGGACAAACGATAAGGAAAGATCACCTTCAACATAAGTAACTAGTTATTAAAGTCATTAATACAAAACCAAATAAAAAGTGCAAAAGATTAGAAATAAAAAGTATTATACTAGACACTTTGTCTTCACCAAGTGATGTAAGAGACTTAGGCAAACATGGCCTTGATTGTCAAGAACTCTTACGATCAATCTTGGATCCCGAGACGACTCACACACTCTATGATGGATAATGGATGATGGTGGTGGATGATGGTGTTGTGATGCTGGTGGGTGGTGGATGAAGTGTGAGAGAGGTGGTGTGCCAAGGGATGAGTTGCAATGAAACCAAGCACTCCTATTTATAGGCTGAACAGAGGCCTGGGCACGGCCCCGTGTCCGCTGGGCACGGCCCCGTGCCTGTCTGACATTCTCTCTCTTCATTAATTGTAATTCGCAATTACAATTAATGCGCCTGCAGTACTTTCGGCACGCCCCCCGTGTCCGCTGAGCACGGGCCGTGGTGGGCAATAGAAGCTTCTATAGGTTTGTCTTTTCTGCTGCTTCTTGGGCACGGCCCCGTGCTGGCTGAGCACGGGGCGTGTTCAGCCTTCTGTTTTCTCTATTTTGCTTTGGAAGGTGCCGTTGAGGGTCCGGGCAATCCACTAATGTTCCTTTTCTTGTATTTATGTTGGATTTAGCTGTCTTTTTGCTTCTTTTGCGTTTTTGAGCTCATTTAATCCTGAAAATACAAAAGGAAGACAAAAACACTCTTTTTCCAATATTAGTACTAAAAAAGGGTTAGTTTTATGCCTCATTTGATGTAATTTATATGTTGCATTTTACACACATCAATGGTAAAACCTGTTTAAAAAGAGATTCAGATCATTGTTAACATTTGAAAATGTGTTAACACTCCCGACAACAGTGATGCGATAAAATCACATTTGTCATCCTTATATTAGGAATTTTTCAAATCCCTTATTTAGCGTAAATGATTAATAGAAAGCATGGCTGGTAAATGTCGAGCATGATGTACGCATCAAAACATCCAATTAGGATGTGTACCTACGGGAAAAGGTGTATACATGAAAAGATAGTTTTTATTTCATAAATTCTTGTCAGGACAATGAACTATGAAATTATTCCGATCCAAAGGAATCATCGATTATGTTTTAAATTTTCCCTAATGACAAGGCCCCTGTGCCATCAAGAGTCATTGGGAATAAGCTCTTGTGCTATATAAAATGTCGGTACGACATTGACAGTCATGATTTATGTCCCCTGTCTAATAAATACGAAGGATTTTATCCTGTTAAACGCCAAAGATGGTCTATTTAAAAACCTAGGCAAAACATAATCAAATAAATCAAATACTATCTATTGGCCTATATGGTTTATTTACACCATGGCTAATTAGTCATCAAATTCGACAATTCACCATATAATTAAACCAATTATTACTACTTGGTTTGTAGCCTTCAAAGCTTCACCATGGCTGATTCCTCTGAAGCTCACAAACGTCCAGTTGATCAGAATGATGATGTAACACTAAACTTAACCAGCACCGAGCTACAGGCTATGTTAAATAGAGCCATAAATAACGTTATGGATCGAGTACTGAAGGATCACAAACGAAAGGGCAATAATATCCCAATTCAAGGTTGTAAAAAGGGTAAGACCGGTTCAAACTATAACCAGTCCAAGCCAAAGGAGGCTAAACCCGAATGTAAGAATTGCGGGAAGATGAGGCACTTCAGTAAATGCATATATGAACAGATCAGGGGATGTGGTATCTGTAAAGAGATGGATCACAAGACCCATGAATGCAAGGAATTGAAAAACAACCAATAGTCGGGTGAAAAACCCAGATGCAAAAATTGCAAGAAACAGCACTTCGGGAAGTGCAGGTATGAATCGAACTTGCATACACAGTCGAGAACTGTTGCATGTGGGATATGCAAGTCCAAGGGGCATAAGACCTTGGACTGCAAGAAGATGGAGGACGCAACCTGTAACGGTTGCAATGAAATAGGGCACATCAAAACTAATTGCCCTAATAAAACCAAGAAGTCTGGGAAAGATTCGAAGGACAAACCACGGACTGGTAAAAAGCCCAAATGCAAAACCTGTAGGAAGTATCACCTCGGGAAATGCAGATATGAAGTTCCCCCTCTACCCTGTGGAATCTGCAAGTCCAGGGAGCATAAGACCTTGGATTGCAAGGGATTGGGAGACGCAACCTGCTATGGTTGCAATGGAAAAGGGCACATTAAGACCAACTGCCCTAAGTACGCTAAAAAGCATGAGGAAGATAAGAAGACCAAAGCTGGAAGCTCTCAAATGGATGCTCAGGAGATTGTTCAAGATAACAATGTCACCACAGGTACTTTCTTTACCAGTAACGCTCATGCTAGAGTATTAATTGATTCATGTTCAGATAAGTCTCTCATAGACAATAGATATTGTAAATCATTAAATCTGCATGATAAAACTCTAAGCGTTAAGTATGAAGAAAAATTGGCCGATAGTACCTCAGAGACTAATTCCGCAATATTAGATGGATGTTTTATATCCATTAAGATTTACCCTTCTCCGTTGTCCTTGTCCCGTTAATAAGAGGACTCTATATAGTAATAGGTAAGGATTTGTCGTTTTGTGACCAAGCCCATATTGTGGGTGATAAGAAGCAGTTAATTAGCAAGACTGTCATTATGAAGGTTTGCTTCGGATCAGAAGATCCATGCGGCCCGCGTAAGCCCTGGGTGATACCTTACGCGGCCCGCGTAAAAAAAAATGCTGGAACCGGCTGTCCCCGGAATCGAACCTGGGTCTAGGCCGCACCCTTTCGCGCGCCTAGCCAACCGAGCTAGGTGCCTAGTTTGTGAAAATTTTGAATCCGATTAAATATAAGCACATGTACAATAACTTCCTTACTTCTTACTATAAGTCACCTACTTATCCTTCTGCTGTTAACTAAGTATTAGAATCCAAGATTTTATCTCTATGTTTTAATTACTCTTGGCTTGCTTATGTTGACTAAATACTAGAAAGGATGAAATAGAAACCATTAGGTATATCAGCGGCTATGCTGGAAAAGGACATGGTAAAGCATACATCAAAACTATTCGATGGCAATACTTTTAATTAGTGAGGACACTAATAAAATCCTCAAGAAGGATCCTCTTATACATTGTGGAATGGTCCAAGTTTTAAGGACCTTATTAGAAAAACCTATTATCCCCATCACAAAATAGAAGAAGATGAAATAGGAATTTTCTGACTCTTGCCATAAAAGTTATAGACTGTCGACAGTATGTCGCAAATTTTAAATCCATTGGCTGAGTTAGTGCTCTATGCAATTTACCCAAAATCTAAGCTTAATGCAAATGATTATCAGCGGTTAGCATCGGCAATAAGAGGGGGCACTAAGGTTTCAAAACCTACTCATTATAAATCCATTATGGATCTACCTCAGCTACTCACGTTATATAGATTAAGAAACGACCAGTCATAGATGAGACTGCCTAAATTGTCATAGACTTTGCAGCTAAGTTTGAAAGGATTAAAAATGGAGGCGCTTAACCCTCCTGATGAATGATTAGAGGAAAGTCACGGTAATAATGACACTAGATAAATCCCTTACTATGATTTATTTGCTAGGAGTTACGTTAGGATTCAGGTGCTGCTAAGTCTCTCATAAGACCCTAAGCTTGACAAACTTTTGATTTCATAAGAACTTCAGATATTAAAGATAAGATATGATTTACCAATGGAATCTTTAATAACCCTCTCTCCCATCCTCGGAGATAATCCTTTCATAAGAATCTGCAGTACTCTTCCTCAAAAAGAGTACGACAATGTATATTATTTTATTTTATTATTTTCTCATTGTTTTCTATCGCCTGCGAATGCCAAACTATGTTTGATAAAAGTGCCATATGAGGAGTGGCGTATCCTAGTGTGTCCCGTAGATTGCTTTCATGCCTGATCAGTATGGAGGTTTAATGCATGGAACCTCTGAGATATCCCAATAGTCATATCGTACTAAAGTCGACTAGCAGTATTCAAAGAAGATATCCCGAATGAAATTGTCCAAGTAAATGTTCCCGACTAAAGAACTCGTGGACTCGTAACATAAATGTGTCACTTAATCGACACAAACAATGATGGTTGAACTGGAGCCTGAGATTTGGAAAATCTCTGTAACCTCCTTATATCTTGTTTATCTTCTCCTAATATTACCCTGTTACCCCTGAGAGGCAGGTAGAATTAAGAGTTATATCCCATTAAGGTTGTATTACTATGGAATCTCCAAGACGGCTAGTACCATCATTGAAAGAATTGAAACCCTGATTAACTAAGTTAAAATAGAGGGTTCATATAGCCTAACTCAAATATCCTGAGAATTCGGTATAGTTAATGATGAAAGACGGTTCATTTTGCTTATGCATTATTTACCGCAACCCTGATTAGGCAACGATTAAGAACCCCCATCAGCTGCCCCGGATCGTCGATTTGTTCGACTAACGGTAAGGATTAGCTGATCCTTAAGATTGGTATTGAATAGTGATGGGAATGACCATCTCACATTAAGATAAGCTTTTCTATAATAATTGTTAAGTAAGTATTAAGACTACTCCTTTGGAGACCTGGGATAGATAGAATGTTAAACATCGATTGTTAGATAGAGAATTGGTAAGTCCAATTATCAAGATCTGAAAGTTGCCTGGGAGACAACAAATAAGATCATACAAATCCAAAATCGATTGTAGGTTGCCAGTATACGGCAAGAAATCAATGAGTTATGAAAATAGCAAACTTCCTAAGTTCTTGTTAAGGAATATTGTTTATCAAAAGATATCACCCAAGAAGGGTGTACCAAATTGTGAAATTATCAGGCTAGTTAAGCTCTGAATGTATGGAAATTATTCGAAGAAAATCGAATGTATCAAGATCAAGTAGCTTATAAGCTAAGACCTATTTAAGAAGCCTAGCGGAGCTCGCAGTACATGCACACTAGTGACTGAAAGATGTCTTTCGCCAGTAAGTCAAGAAACACTATCACATAATGATATGCAGAATATTGACGTGATGAGCATCATGTATCGATTGAGAATCAACAGGTAAAGAAGCTCCAAAAGGATACATGTACCTAATATAGGAGTCACTTTGGGAGCTTGGAAAGAGTCGAGATATGTTATAGAAGTTAAGTCCACTATGCGACAAAGAGTACTTCCATCATTTTAGCAAATCTCGAGGTCAAGATTTCTTTTAAGGGGGTGAGGATGTAACACCTCGAAAAATTGCGTCCTATAATGTGTTGACACGTGTCATAGATTTGAACGTGTGAAAGAATGTTCTTGAAGGACTAAAGTTGACAAACAATGAAACTGTGTAAATATAAGGGTTCAAAACGTCAACAATGAATAATTAGACTTTACAATAACCCTACCTGATGTTTATAACCTTAGACGAATGGATCATGGATCATACGATGAGAATTGTGAAAGAAAGTGAGAGATTTCAAACTACAGGGGTTAAATGTGTCAACATGTTTAACTTATACCTCTGAGTGACCTTTTGACAAGCCTGAAGCTTTGTAACGATTAATTATGCTCACAAGAATGCACCATAAAAATTTCACCAAGTTTCGTTACCGTATGAGAAAGTTATGATAAAATTTGTGTGTGGGTTAGAATCGTCAACGTTGAAATTTAGGGCTTTTCGGGTGATCACAAAGTTACCCGGGGACTTTACAAAGTGGGTATAAATCTTAAAGCCCCTATATAATAATTACAAAGCCTTAAAATGCAAGAAATTGTGAGAAAACGACCTTTCGGGGGACTAGGGGCCAAAAGTGCAATTTATAAAAGTTAAAAACCTGATTTCAGCCTCCAGGCGGCCCGCGTAAGAATTGATTATATCCCAGGCGGGCCACGTACGACCTGCAGATACGGAAAAAACAGACAGCAGCCTGTTTTGTGCAATTGTGACCCATCAAACCGGTTTTTCTCACTTATAATCGACCACTAGGCATCCCTAAGCACTAGGAGCAGATGTTGATCAGTTGTGGTCACTTGTAGACCTTGTTGTCAACTTCCTATGGTGATTAAAAAACTAGTTATAAGGCCTTCAATGTTCTTGCATACTTGCATTCACTTCTGAGCATTTGAGGAGCACAAGAACTGATCACAAGCCTTCCTAAACATTCATTAGTCACGTGTAAGTATGTCTAACCCTTCTAAATTGAGTTATGCTTAGTTTATAGCCTAGAAATCAAACCGTCGTAACTACGGTTTGACTTTACGATAAATCACAAACGGTCCAGAGTTTTGTCGAAACGAAAGTTGTTACAAGTTGGTAATTTTATGGGCAATTAAACCTTAAAAGGGCACCCGCTGATTTTAATCCTAACTATGTCGTTTGTCGAGTCAAACTTTTTCCGAAAAAGTCAACAGAATCATTAAACCTAAAATTAACGATCCAGAAGGCGTGTAATCTGTTTTAACATACATATAACCTGCAAATAAGTATAAAAACTTGTCTAAGCTTGTTTGGTTCGACAACTTTCTGTTTTGAACCGATTCGGAACCGAAAGACGCAAAAGTTTGACTTTTGCTTTGACCTCAGTTCTGACCCGGCTTTGATAAGTTTAGACATGCCTTAAAGTTCCATTAGGACCTAGTTACATGTTGGTATAACCCTCTGCGTTTATACCACATGAATCCTTAATTGTCCGATGTTTCCGTTAATCGCCTAAATATTGACCGTAATGCCCTTATGATCATAAAATGAGATTTTTGGAGATATGAAAGTAAAATAATCTTAGTTACTGATTATTAAACATGTCTGTAAATTTTCACATCAATCGGAGGTCCAGATTAGGAGTTATGCTTAATGACGTAATTATAGCGATTCTTAGTAATTAAATGACGTCATTAGCGTAACGCCTATCTAAAACCCATTTTTGACACCAAACCTTTTACCCACTGATGTAATATAATATTTTGGGATTTTTGAAGATTTTAATTATTTTTAAACTGATCATAAGCTAGGATTAGTGCCTTAATTCGGTTAATACCGAATATACCCTTTTCGGCCATAAAATGAGTTTTACAAATCCTTTTGATACCAATCCAATTGCTACTGATTTTAAATAATAAATGTAGTGTTTTGAACCTGTTTAAATGATCAGAAAACTCAGAATACTATTTTAAACCGTACGTCGCTTAAAACGGCTTTATACGCGTATTATACGCATAGTTTGGATTTAAAACTATTTTGACATACAAGACTTATAACCTAATGTTATAACCTGTTAAAATAAACTATTTTACTGTTATATTCGGACCCGGTTCACAGAAACTTAATTAACTCCTTTTATAATCTTTAAAATGACCAAAATACCCCTTCGGGGCTTAATATGCGATTAAACTCGATTTGGGCATAACGGAAGGTATCCTACTGATATCATGACATATTTAAGGCATGTTAACTTAGGAAACCTGTTTAGGACTCTTACGGTTACCCGTTACGCTTATCACGCGTTCGGTTCGGTTTATGTAACTAGTTTACATAAATTAGCCGAAACGGGTCAAACCTTATCGGTTTTATCTCAAAATCCAGAATGTGTATGAAATACCCATATTATACAAGTCTTCAAACTTGTCGGGTCTAAATCACATTCTAATCCGGTCTTCGCTTTATCATGCGTTTGAACCGTACCTACCTCTTGAAAACTAATCGGTCTAAGTCAAGGCTTAATTAAAGACCCGTTAGGATTCTAATAGGTTATTAAAAACCTTCGTTCCAGATTTAGGAGCCCAGTAAAAGCTATCTGTACTTGCTGATTTGATACGGCTGGGATTGAATTTATATTTAGCTCAGGTAAATACTTTTAACTTATTTTCCCTATACGGGCTTGGGGTACGGTATATAAAATACCGCTTGTTCCGGCATTGAATCTTTAATCGAATAGAGGTTAAATCGTTGATATGCTATGTTTTGAAATGTTTTGTTTGCTTAAAGCCTCTGGGGGGTTAATGACCATGTCCCGGATATCCCTGGCATCATTTTACGAAATGGCCACGACCTTAGCACTCAGGTGTAGGCGTACACCTGTCAGTGTCTCATTATATAAAGTGGTGTGTCCATTGATCTTTAACCCGGTCTACGGATCGGGCTACTGAACGCATAAGAAACATGTAATTCATTTACAAGTTTATATATTTAAATAATTATCCCAAGTTATAAAATATTATTTGTGCCATGTGCATTCAAATCAAACATTTTCTTAAACCCTTTCCAAAATGAGTCGGTTGATTGTATTTACCAGTGTAAACTGACGTATTTTCCCAAAAAGGCTAAGTGCAGGTACTAATTGGAATTGGCTGGCTACTCCTAGCATCAATAAAGAGTCTCGCAAGCTTAGATGCCTAAAGTCTGTTGAACCATGTTATTTTATTTGCGATCCGCCTGTGGATCCTTTACTTCCGTTGTAATACTTTGATGTTACACTATTACGGATTGTAATATATTTACCCTTTTGCTTCCGCTGTGCATTTATATATTGTGTTGTTTGACTATGATGTTGCCAACCACGTCACGTTACTCCCCTACCGGGCGCACCGGTAACACGTGAAAATTTGGGGTGTGACAAATAAGGAGGCTGAGAAGCGAAAACGTGAAGATGATAGTTCACGGAGGTCGAACAAGAAACACCGTGGGAACGGTGACAACAAGAAAGGATCTGAGTCAAGGAAAGATGGGCATCATTCTGTTGAGAAGCCCAAATGCAAAATTTGCAAGAAACAGCACTATGGAAAGTGCAGACTCGAGTCGAACTCGCAGACTCAGTCAAAAACCTTTGCATGTGGAATATGCAAATCCACGGATCACAAGACCTTGGATTGCAAGAAGCTGAAAGACGCAACGTGCTACCGTTGCAATGAAAAGGGGCACATTAAGACCAACTGCCCGAAATACGCCAAGAAGCCTGAAGAGGCCAAGAAGACCAATGCTAGGTTCTTCAGAATGCACGCAAAGGAAGCGGTTCTAGACGACAACGTTATTACAGGTACTTTCCTTGTAAATGATGTCTATGTAAGAGTACTTTTTGATTCAGGCGCTGATAAGTCTTTCGTAGATAATAAGTTTTGGGAATTGCTGAAATTACCTGTCAAAACCTTAAATGTGAATTATGAGGTGGAGTTAGCAGATGGCACCCTAGAAACCGTCTCTACTGTGTTAGATGGGTGTGTTATATCCATTAAGAACCACTCTTTTCCTCTGTCCCTACTTCCATTTAAGTTGGCCGGTTTTGACATAGTATTGGGTATGGACTGGTTATCTCATAACCAGGCCCAAATCGTCTGCAACAAAAAGCAAGTGGTAATTAAGACTCCGTCTGGTGAATCACTTACCATTCGGGGAGATACCCAATATGGACTGCCTGAGCAAGTGACTATGCTCAAGGCTTCCAAGTGTTTAAAGAAAGGTTGTGTCATTTACATGGCACAAGTGATTATTGATGAGCCTAAACCCAAGATTGAAGACATCCCAATCATTTCTGAATACCCAGAAGTTTTTCCGGAAGAACTACCCGGTTTGCCACCAGATAGGCAAGTGGAATTCAGAATTGACATCATCCCTGGAGCAGCACCAGTTGTTAGAGCACCTTATAGGTTGGCGCCAACGGAGATGAAGGAATTAAGAACACAACTAGATGAATTGCTAGCCAAAGGTTTCATTAAACCTAGTTCGTCTCCATGGGGAGCACCAGTCTTGTTTGTCAAGAAGAAGGATGGATCGATGCGTATGTGCATCGATTACCGTGAGCTTAATAAAGTCACGATAAAGAATAGGTATCCTTTGCCCAGGATCGACGATTTGTTCGATCAATTGCAAGGAGCAAGTTATTTCTCGAAGATTGACTTGAGGTCAGGCTACCATCAACTGAAGGTTAGAGATGAAGATGTACACAAAACTGCATTTAGGACTCGTTATGGTCATTACGAGTTCCTAGTGATGCCTTTTGGGCTCACAAATGCACCTGCTGCGTTCATGGATCTCATGAATCGTGTTTGCAAGCCGTACTTAGATAAATTCGTCATCGTTTTCATCGACGACATTCTTATATACTCGAAGAACCAAGCTGACCATGAGAAACACCTTCGATGTATTCTCAAACTCCTGCATCATGAGAAACTCTATGCCAAATTCTCTAAGTGTGAATTCTGGCTTCGAGAGGTCCAATTCCTTGGACATGTGGTGAGTGAGCGTGGTATCCAAGTGGATCCCGCTAAGGTCGAAGCTGTTATGAACTGGCAAGAGCCAAAGACGCCTACAGAAATTCGTAGCTTCCTGGGATTGGCAGGATATTACAAGCGTTTTATCGAAAAATTTTCAAGGATTGCTGCACCCCTAACCTCCTTAACTAAGAAGAAGGTTAAGTTCGTTTGGGGCCCTAAGCAGCAAGAGTCCTTTGATATTCTGAAGCAAAAGTAGAGCAACGCCCCAGTATTGACGTTACCTGATGGAATCGAAGAATTCGTAGTTTACTGCGATGCATCTCACACTGGCATGGGGTGTGTGCTTATGCAGAAAGGCAAGGTTATTGCCTATGCATCACGACAGTTAAAAGTGCATGAAAAGAACTACACCACCCATGACTTGGAGCTGGGTGCCGTTGTATTCGCACTAAAACTGTGGAGGCATTATCTATATGGAATTAAGTGTGTGATCTATTCTGATCACAAGGGCCTCCAGCACCTGTTTAATCAGAAGGATTTAAACATGAGGCAACGCCGTTGGATGGAAACTTTAAATGATTATGATTGTGAAATCAGATACCATCCCGGCAAGGCGAATGTAGTCGCCGATGCCTTGAGTCGAAAGGAGAGGGTGAAACCCATCTGAATCAATGCCAAGCGCATGGAGATAAAGAACAGTTTGACTGAAAGGTTGTTAGCTGCACAGAAGGAAGCTGTGTTGGAAGCTAACTATCCTAACGAAAAGCTAGGGGTAACTGAGGAGCAGTTAACTCTTAGCAAGGACGGAATTCTAAGATTAAATGGACGAATATGGGTTCCAATTTATGGAGGACTTCGAGATGTCATCCTCCAGGAAGCCCATAGTTCCAAATACTCCGTTCATCCTGGAGCTGATAAGATGTACCAGGATCTAAGGGCAAATTATTGGTGGATAGGCTTGAAAAAGTCTGTAGCTGCCTATGTAGCTAAGTGCTTGACTTGTGCGCAAGTCAAAGCAGAACATCAAAAGCCGTCAGGCTTGCTACAACAGCCTGAACTTCCTACGTGGAAGTGGGAAATGGTAACTATGGATTTTATCACCAAGTTACCTAAGACAAGGAAAGGAAATGATACCATATGGGTTATCGTTGACAGACTGACTAAGTCAGCACATTTCCTACCCATTAAGGAGACTTATAGCTCCGACATGTTAGCCCAATTATACGTCGATAAGATTGTAGCTTTACATGGCATACCTGTGTCTATTATTTCCGACAGGGATACTAGATACACGTCACATTTTTGGAAAAGTTTCCAACAATCTTTGGGCACGCGTTTGAATTTTAGTACGGCTTACCATCCTCAGACAGACGGTCAGAGTGAGCGTACTATTCAAACTTTGGAAGACATGCTACGTGCATGTGTGATCGATTTGGGTGGTAGTTGGGATAACCACCTACCACTAATTGAGTTCTCCTACAACAATAGCTACCATACCAGCATCAAGGCTGCGCCTTTTGAGGCCTTGTATGGTAGAAAGTGTAGAACGCCCGTTTGTTGGGCGGAAGTTGGAGATGTCCAATTATCAGGACCGGAGATAGTGTTCGAGACGACGGACAAGATTGTCCAGATTCGTGACCGTCTCAAAGCTGCCCGAGATAGGCAGAAGAGCTACGCTGATCCAAAGCGTAAAGCTTTTAACTTCGAAGTAGGCGACAAAGTGTTGCTTAAAGTATCACCCTGGAAGGGAGTGATGCGATTTGGTAAGAAAGGCAAGCTAAGCCCGAGATACATAGGACCTTTCGAGGTTATCGAACGTGTCGGGTCAGTTGCCTATAAGTTAGACTTACCTGAAGAGCTCAGTGGAATTCACATTGTGTTCCACATCTGCAATCTGAAGAAGTGCTTCGCTGATGAATCACTGGTTATACCACATACAGATGTGCATATAGATGAGAGCTTGAAGTTTGTGGAAAAACCATTGTCGATTGAGGATCGACAGGTTAAGAAGCTCTATGCCAAATTCTCTAAGTGTGAGGATGTAACACCTCGAAAATTCACGTCCTATAATGTGTTGACACGTGTCATATGTTTAAAACGTGTGAGAGAATATTATAGAAGGACTAAAGTTGACAAACATGGAAAGTATGTGAATATACGTGTTTGAAATGTCAACAGTGAATAAATATATTGTACATTAACCCTACATGATGCTCATACATTCAAACGAATAAATCATGGATCATACGAAGCTAAATATGAAAGAAAGTGAGAGATTACAAACTATAGGGGTTAAATGTGTCAACATGTTTAAATTATACCTCTGAGTGACCTTTTAACAAACCCGAAGCTATGTAACAGTTAACTATGCTCACTAGAATGCACGATATAAATTTCGTAAAGTTTCGTTATCGTATGAGAAAGTTATGATCAAATTCGTGTGCGAAGGGTTAAAGCGTCAATGTTGAAAGTTAGGACTTCTCGGGTAACAATAAAGTTAACCGGGGACTTAACAAAGTGGGTATATGTTTTAAAGCCCTTATAAATCAATTTGGAAGGTTCAAAATGCAAGAAAATGAAGTCTAAACAAAGTTTGAAGAGCCAAGGACCATTGCATAAAAAATCAAAAATTGAAGATCTGATCAGAAGAGCCTCGCGCCACGCGAAGCCCCAGGGGGGGTCCTTCGCGTCACGCTAGGGACTACCAGCTCCGAAAACTTTGGGTTTTGCCTGCTAAATGCTTTTTGCTCGACCTTTAACCGAATTTCCTCATCTTGGACGACCCCTAGGCACCCCCTAAGCACTAGGGACACTTGTGGATGAATTGTGGGCAGTAGTAGACTTAGATGTCAACATTTTGTGGTGATTAATTCACTATAAAAGGGCCATGAGTTGCAACCAAGTTCTTCACACTTTCCTTCAGCTTTCTGATCATTTCTGGAGCTCAAGTCTTCTCTCAAAGTGATCACTAATCAAGCTTAGGACTTCAGTAAGTTTGCTAATCCTTTCTTAGTTAAGTTTTGCTTAGTTATAGCTTAAAAGTCAAACCGTCGTAATTAACGGTTGACTTTAAGATTAATCACTAATGGTCCAGTGATTAGTCGAATCAAAAGTAGTTATAAGTTGGTAATTATGTGGGTAATAAACCCTCAAAAGGGTTCCCCCGGATTCCCACTCTAACTAGGTCAAATGTCGGGTCAAACTTGTTAAGAAAAAGTCAACAGGATACTTAAATTCTAATTTATGCATAATTAGCCATGTAGAACATATACAACCTGTTTGATCATTAATATAACTTGGTAATAAGTGTAAGAACATGTCTAAACATGTTCAACCCGACAATTTCCTGTAAAGACCCGGTTCGGAACCGAAAGTCGCATAGTTTGACTTTTGCATTGACTTTCAGTTCTGACCCGTTTAGGCATGTTTTAGAAATGCCTCAGAGCTTTAATTGGACTAGGTTACTTGCTAGTATAACCCTCTGTGATTATACACCTTGGTTCATTAGTTAACCAATTAATATGCATGATTCCGTTAATTGCTCATATGTTGACCATTATGCCCTTTTCACCTTAAAACGTGATTTTTGAAAATGTAAAAGAGTAGAAACCTTTATTACTGATATATATACTTGTACCCAAAATTTGAGATCAATTGGTGGTGTAGATTGAGAGTTATGCTCATTAGCGCAAAATGAAAGCTTTATGTTAATTAAATGGCGTAATTAGCGTATAGTCTAGTTAAGCCTACTTTTTGATATCAAACTTATTACCCACTGATGTAATATATTATTTTGGGATTTTTGAAGATTTTTAATTAATTTTAGGCTGAGCATAACTTATAGTCGTAGGCTTAATCCGGTAATTGTCGGTTTTGCCCTTACGGGCCATAAAATGAGTTTTACATATCTAATTGACTCCAAACCTTTTGCTACTGATTACATATGATAGATAAATTATTTTAAACGTCCTGGAATAATAAAAATATCAGATTTCTATATAGAACCCGGAAGCGGCTTCTAATCGCCTAATTAAGCGTTTTTAACGCCTAGTATGTACTAGAACTATTTTAAACATACAAAGGGTGATACCTACTGATATTAGAAGTAAATTATAATATTTTAACAGTAAGCAAAAGTTGTTTAACTCAGACTTCAGTTTTGAGCTTTACGGCTTATGTGAAATTACCAAAATGCCCCTACGGTGCATAGTTTGGTTATAATTGATAAATTTCGCATATATACTTTACCCTACTGTTATAACTTAGTAAACTAAGTATTTTTGCTGATTATATCAGACCTGTAATTCAGGTTAATACTCAGACTCTTTTATAACCTTGTAAATGACCAAACTACCCCTACGGGGCATAGTTTGTGTTTAAATTCGTTTCGGGCATAATAAAAGACATCTTACTGATGTCACAACATATTTGAATCATATTAACTTAGGAAACCTATATATGGCTCTAACAATTACCCGTTACGCTTATTACGCGTTCGGTTCGGTTTATGTAACTAGTTTACATAAATTAGCCGAAACGGGTCAAACCTTATCGGTTTTATCTCAAAATCCAGAGTGTGTATGAAATACCCATATTAAGCAAGTCTCCGAACTTGTCGGGTCTAAATCACACTCTATCCGGTCTTCGCTTAATCATGCGTACGAACCTTATCTTTGAAACTAACCGGTCTAAGCCTAAGCTTAATTAAAGACCCGTTAGGATTCTAATAGGTTATTATAAACCTTCGTTCCAGATTAGGAGTACCAGTAAAAGCTACTTGCATTTGCTTATTGTGATTATTACATTGCTTAGGTAAATACTTTTAACTTATTTTCCCTATACGGGCTTGGGTTACGGTATATAGAATACCGCTTGATCGGGCATCAAATCTTCCATCGTTGGGTGGTTAATTGAATAATTTGATCGGCTCGTTTAAACAATCTTGTTGCTTAAAGCCTTTGGGGGGGTTAATGACCATGTCCCGGATATTCTTGGCATCATTTTATGAAATGGCCACGACTTAAGCGCGGGGTGTAGGCGTACACCCGTCAGTGCACAAAAGAATAATGTGGTGTGTCTATTGATCTTTAACCCGGACACGATCCGGGCTACTGAACGCACAAGGAACATGTAATTCGTTCACAAGATTATATATTTAAATAATTCTCCCAAGTTAAATAAAATGTTTATGCCACGTGCATCCAAATCAATTTTCAATCATTTTTAAAATGAGTCAGTTGATTGTATTTACCAGTGTAAACTGACGTATTTTCCCAAAAAGATTAAATGCAGGTACTAAGCGTAATTGGCTGGGATTTCTCCTTAGCATCACTAGAAGTCTCGCAAGCTTAAGATGCCTACCGTCTGTTGAACTACTATTTATTTTTGATCCTTTTGGGGACAAATCTTCAACTGTTGTGATACACGATATTACAATATTAATAAAGTTGAAATATATTTCTCAATTGCTTCCGCTGTGTATATTTATATATTGTGTTGTTTGACTATTATGTTGCCAACCACGTCACGGTACTCCCCTACCGGGCCCACCGGACACGTGCAAATCGGGGTGTGACAGACCTCAAGATCACTTCTCCCAGGAGATTGAAATGGACGACGAACCCGGCCCGGAAATGCAAACCGGAACCCCGAGCCACCCTATCAGTATCTCAAGTGGTTCTTCGTATCAAGGATCGCCGTATCGAGGGCCCGATCCATTTAAGGGATGGTGGTCAAGGTATGAATGGGAATTCACCCCTTCATATCATAACTCTCCTGCTCAACCTCCTTTAATTTACCCGCAACTTCAAGCAGTTACCCCACCACCTTTACTAGTTGAGGAACAACCTCAACCGCCTCCCGAGCCGCCAAGGCGAAGGAGAAATGCTCGAATGTCTGTGCGTGGGGGACCACGGTTCGTATCCCCTCATGGTTCAAGTTCTTACCCTCCTATTCCCGAGGACTCCCAAATGGGTGGACCCTCGCACACGGTGCCGGAGGTCAACCCTCCGCCAGTTTCTCATGCACCACCACAGCCGCCAGTGGGTTTTGACAACCCGATACCTACATACCCAGGTTCGTCTGGGTATAACCCATCAGGGTATCCAACCACTGCGGAATATGGAGCCCATGACCCATACCTTACTGCAGCACAATACAATGCACTTTATCCTTCGTCTTACCCACCAGTTTACCCAACTGGATATCCAGTGCAAGGGTATCAATGCCCACCATACCATCAACCTCCTCCTCCTCCCCAACAGGAGCAAACTCAGGAGATTTTGCAGAGGTTAGACCGGGTTGAGCGTGAACCCGATGAAACTAAAAAGAAGCATAATGGTTTTCTCGAGGGCCTTGCGAACCTTATTAAAGGCAAGAAGAAGTAGGAAGTTGTTATTTTATTTTATTTTGTATTATCTTTCAATCAAGTCCCTGCGAGGACATTATTTTATTTTCTGTAACCCCTGCGTGGGCAGTGTGTTGTTTCAAGTCCCGTTTAGGGCATCGTTGTACTAGTTTCATGGTTTAATGAAGTTATTTTCAATTTTTAAATATGTATTTTATTACATCATCAGGCTATCTCCTTTCAAATTTAAATTAATCTGCCAAAGGAATTCTTAGAGGTATAACCTAGCCAAAAATATTAATGGCTATGATGGTACAACCTTTTTAAGAAAATAACTCCACACAAGTTTCCAAATGTACTTGGACTTTCCCAAGTCACTATCATAGCCTATATGATCTATATGAATCATGGTTAATAAACATCAATATGATGTATACACCTAAAACATCCATTGGAGATGTTTTATAATGACAATGACAGTTCTATTTTATAAACTTCTTGTCAATAAGGCGATGAACTAAGTTCAAACCTTAAAAGATCACTGATCCAGGAGATCATTGATTATAGTTTAATCGTCCCTGTGACATGGCCTCTTGTGCTGTCTAAATGTCCTTCGAGACGAGCCTTGTGCTAAATTAAAAATATATTTCATGACATTGACAGTTGTGATTTATATTTCCCTGTCTAATAAAATATAAAGAATTATATCTCATTTATTATTATTATTTTCTTAAAATGGTCTATATGGTTTAATAATACCATGACCATCTAATCATCAATATGATGATTTATTGCATAATTTAAATATACCATTATTGTTTAATATAGTACCCAAATCATGGCCGGATCTGATGACGTAAACAGTCATCCACGGGAAGGAAACAATAATGAGACCAAGATAAATCTTACAAACGCTGAACTGCAAGCTATGATTGACATCGCGGTTGCTCAAGCGGTAGATAAGATATTCAAGGAACCGAGTAAGGTTCAGTCCAAAACTCACTCAAAACCCTTATCACAGTCACATGCATCAAGAAGGGATGAATCTCAGCATTCATCCAATCAAAGATCTGAGTCTCATAAAGTGGTGCTAAACCAGGCTCCTAAGTACAAAAAGAGTTGTACTTATAAGTACTTCGTCTCTTGTAAACCGAGGGATTTTACGGGAGAAAATGGAGCAATTGACTGCATGAAATGGTTAGACGAAATGGAGACTGTGATTGACATCAGTGGATGTGCTAAGGAAGACATAGTCATGTTTGTGTCTCAATCTTTTAAGGGCGATGCCCTCACTTGGTGGAAAGCGTTAGTACAGTCCACTAGAAAGGTTCATCTGTATAACCTTTCATGGAGTAAGTTTGTAGATCTTGTAAAAGATACATATTGTCCTCAGCATGAGGTTGAGAGGATTGAAACTGACTTCCTCACCTTGGTGATGAAGGATTTAGACTGTAGGTCCTATGTGACCAGTTTCAACTCAATGTCAAAGCTTGTACCATATTTAGTCACTCCTAAACCCAAAAGCATTGCGCGTTTCATAGGTGGTTTAGGCCCTGAAGTAAAAGGAAACGTCAAGGCTTCCAAGCCTACTACTTATAGATCTGCAGTGGATCTATCTCTGTCCCTTACTCTTGATATTGTGAGGAGTAGGGCAAAGGGAACTACCGATGACGGGAAGAGGAATAGGGAGGAAGACGAGTCCTCTCAATCAAACAAAAAGAACAAAGGGAACTTTGGTTTTAAGAAAGGACAGTCGAATGACAAACCCAGGTGCAAGACCTGCAACAAAAAGCACTTTGGAAAGTGCAACCAAGACCCACAAGCTAAACCATGTGGGATTTGTAAAAAGAAGGGGCACAAGTCTGTGGAGTGCCGGAACATTAAGGATGCAACTTGTTATGGTTGCAACGAGAAGAGGCACATCAAGACAAATTGCCCCAAGAATGCTAAGAAGCCCGAGGAGGCGAAGAAAAACAATGCGAGAGTTTTTCAGATGTATGCAATGGAAGCGGTGAACGACGAGAACGTCATAACAGGTACCTTCCTCATTAATAATAATTATGCTAGAGTCTTATTTGATTTAAGTCTTTTGTAGACCATAAGTTTTGTAAGTTACTGAATCTGCCTATTAAGACTCTAGACATAAAATATGAGGTAGAGCTTGCCGATGGTACCTTATAAACAGCTTCAACTCTTCTTGATGGATGTTTCATATCCATTAAGAATCATTCTATCCCGCTATCCCTCTTGCCAATGAAATTGGCTGGGTTTGATATAGTTTTGGGCATGGATTGGTTATCGCATAACCAAGCCCAAATTGCCTGTGATAAAAAGCTAGTTATTATCAAAACCCCTTCTAGTGAATCCGTCACTATCCAAGGAGACACACAATATGGTCTGCCCAACAATGTGTCCATTCTCAAAGTATTGCAATGTCTGAAAAGCGGATGTGTCATCTATATGGCACAAGTGTCAGTAGACGACCCAAAACTGAAGATTGAGGATATTCCTATTATCTCTGAGTATCCTGATGTCTTTCCTGACGAATTACCTGGTTTACCTCCGGAGAGGCAAGTTGAATTCCGGATTGACATTCTCCCAGGATCTGCACCAATTGCGCGAGCTCCTTATCGTTTAGCGCCCACTGAAATGAAAGAGCTCAGGACTCAATTGGATGACCTACTGGAGAAAGGTTTCATACAACCTAGCTCTTCGCCTTGGGGAGCTCCAATATTGTTTGTGAAAAAGAAAGATGGATCAATGCGCTTAGGCATTGATTATCGTGAGCTAAACAAGATAACGATTAAGAATCGATATCCCTTACCCAGGATCGACGACCTATTTGATCAGCTCCAATGGGCGAGCTTCTTTTCAAAGATTGATTTAAGATCCGGATACCATCAACTTAAGGTCCGAACTGAAGATGTGCCTAAAACGGCGTTTAGTACGAGGTATGGACATTATGAGTTTTTAGTGATGCCTTTCGGGCTCACTAATGCGCCAGCAGCTTTCATGGACCTCATGAATAGAGTCTGCAAACCATACCTAGATAAGTTTGTCATTGTCTTTATAGACGACATACTTATCTACTCTCGTAATCAAGTTGATCATGAGAAGCACCTTCGATGTATCTTAGGATTGCTTCGACAGGAGAAATTGTATGCTAAATTATCCAAATGCGAATTCTGGCTTCGTGAAGTCCAATTCCTTGGACATGTTGTTAGTAAACATGGCATCCAAGTAGATCCCGCCAAGATAGAAGCCATTATGAATTGGGAAGCACCGAAGACGCCAACGGAAATTCGCAGCTTTCTAGGTCTAGCTGGATATTACAGAAGATTCATTGAGAACTTCTCAAGAATAGCTGCACCATTGACTTCTTTGACCCGTAAGAATGTAAAATTTGATTGGGGTCCAAAACAACAAGAATCCTTTAAGATTCTTAAGCAGAAGTTGAGCAATGCTCCAGTATTGACATTACCCAAAGGAATCGAAGAGTTTGTCGTTTATTGTGATGCATCACACACCGGTATGGGTTGCGTACTTATGCAAAAAGGCAAGGTGATTGCCTATGCATCACGACAACTAAAGGTGCATGAAAAGAATTACACCACCCATGACTTAGAGTTGGGTGCCGTTGTATTCGCACTAAAGTTATGGAGACACTACTTGTATGGAACAAAGTGTGTGATCTATTTGGATTACAAAAGTCTTCAACACTTATTTAATCAAAAAGAGCTCAATATGAGACAGCGCCGCTGGATGGAAACTTTAAATGACTACGATTGTGAAATTCGCTACCATCCCGGCAAGGCGAATGTAGTCGTCGATGCCTTAAGCCGAAAAGAGAGAGTTAAACATATCAGGATTAATGCTAAGAGCGTTGAACTGAAGAATAGCCTGAATGACAGGCTATTAGCTGCACAGAAAGATGTTGTTTTGGAAACTAACCTTCCAGATGAAAAGTTAGGTGTGACTGCTGAACAGTTAACACCTGGCAAGGATGGAATTCTCAGACTGAATGGAAGAATCTGGGTTCCCATTCATGGAGGACTTCGAGATGCAATTCTCCAGGAAGCTCACAACTCCAAATATTCAGTTCACCCTGGAGGTGACAAAATGTATCAGGATTTGAAAGCTAATTATTGGTGGATATGATTGAAGAAATCTATTGCCACCCATGTAGCTAAGTGCTTGACCTGTGCTCAGATTAAAGCTGAACATCAAAAGCCATCAGGTCTGCTTCAACAGCCAGAACTCCCCACATGGAAGTGGGAGATGGTAACTATGGACTTTATAACCAAGTTACCTAAAACAAAGCACGGAAATGATACCATATGGGTTATAGTTGATAGACTGACTAAGTCAGCACATTTCTTACCCATCAAGGAGATTCATAGCTCCGACAAGTTAGCCCAGTTATACGTGGATATGATTGTATCTTTTCACGGAGTGCCGGTGTCTATTATCTCTGATAGAGATACTAGATACACCTTGTCACACCCCCAAAATCCACCATGCGGAGTATCACCGCTTGGAGGCGTGACATGACCAGGATCGAGCCACCAATCATATTGAACAACTCAATTAAGTAAATAAAACCAAACATAATACGATTGGTGACCAAAGCTAGTTAACCTTGTTTGGTTTAAACAGCGGAAGCATAAACGTGAGTTCAAAAGCATAAGTCCATAGTTCATAAGTTAAGGTTTCAAAACACAAGTTTAGTAAATTCATAAGGATTTAAATATTAAGCACGGAACATAACAGTCCGTACACCACAACGACTCCTTCCCCGTGCAAGCTCCAAGCATTTAGCGACCTGTAAGGCATGTAACAACGAGTCAACAACAAAGTTGAGTGAGTTCACGTTTGGTTGTTTAGTTTTAAGTTGTTTTCTGAAAAACGTGGTCTGACTTTCGTTGGCGTAATTGCCGTGGGGGTTACCCCATAGTTGAAAGTATGTTTAACCATTTCCTTTTTTCTTTACCCAATCCATAACCATGATCAGTGGGGGTTTTCCCCGTGTGAACTACTAGACGGTGTGATATCGACTGCTACGCAAATAAGTTGTGCCCTATATCAGTGTCTATCATCACTGACAATCTGCCATAGTCCATTAGTACACGCCCGTCCTACCGGCACGGTGTGATGTTTGTTAAACCTAATAGCGCTATTAACTAATGACCCGCTCGCCATTGGCCTCGGCGATTAAGTCGATATAAATTGAGGGACTTCATGATAGAGTTTTGTCTAGCTAGTTTTAAGGTTGTTGTCCTGCACCAGGAGGACCACAACGTACGTATTCTGCACCAGGAGAATTCGTAGGATTAATAATGGCATCCAATCTTTGGAGGATGGCCGTACATATCCTACCCAAGGAGGATATGTAGATTTAGTTTTAATTCTTTAACCCATTCCCAAACCACCGGGAATCCCATGCCTTAGAAAGTGTGTGAACTCACCTCGGTTTGCTCGGTTAGATTCTCAATATAGCTAACAGTCAAGGTCGGTCAATCACGTCCTAGTATGATTTACCAGTTAGTCATTTAGTGGCTTTCAAATAGAACACAAAGTTCCTACACGTATCTATCACACAACATGCATCACTGTAACGGTTTATGCCCATCTAAGTTTCCCGTCCATTCCCCACTCAAAATCAAACATACGATAATGCACATAACATATATAACATGTTAAATCATTCACAGATAGCATACTCGACATTTAGACACGCAAGTCACAACTTATGTCAATTCAGCATTAATACTCAAAACCGGCTGTTTTCGGACATTTAAATAAAATAGTTAGATTATTCCAAAAATTCCCAAATTTTTATAGAATGTCATAAACATTCCATATTTTATTGTGTAAAAATATCGGGGTCCGGTTCATTACCCATATTTTATAAAAATTCATATTCGGGACTGAACTCAGATTTATGTATTTCTGACCTCAGTCCACGAAACAATTTATTAAAAATTCATCGTAAGTCAGATTTGCGAAATTCCAGTGGGGTAATTACAAATACATCGGTTTTCATCTACTGTACAAATTTCATGGTCCGATTCATCACAAAACTCAGGTTATGACTGAAAGTATGACACCCATTTATTGCTGTCAAAATTCAGCTTAAGTTGCTGTTACAATTTAACACTTTAAAAATAGTAAACGGAGTCCAAAAATTACGATTCCAGTGCCATTAGAACCGTATTTCATAATAACATATTTTAGATTCAAAATATCGGTTTTTCGTTAAGTTTAAGACCTGTTTACAGCCAACTGAAGTTGGCTGTAAAACCAGGACAGATTCTGATTTTCAATGTTTATCCTTCTAAATCGTGTTCGAATGATTCCGTTAACAAGTTTAGTGACCGCAACAACATCACATATTAATATTAATCAGCAAATCATCAAATAATCAACCAATAATCATAATAACACAAGATCTACATGATTTACACACATAACTTCTCTTTATCCACACCTTAACACATTATGTTCAAGACTTGTTCATGAGCTTTAAAGTTTCTTAACTTTTTATCATTCTAACATCTATTAACCACTAAAATAACATAAAGAATGAACGGATCTAAGTTCTTACCACTAGCTCAAGGCTAGGGAAGTTCGAGTGAAGAAATGTGGTGGTTAATAGCGAATGGAGGAGGTCCTTCCACTTCCGAGAGCACCGAGCTTCGTTGTTGGACCTCTTACACCTTTGTATGTATGAGGAATGATTGAAAAAGAGCTTGATGATGGTGGTAGTATGGTGGAAGGTGGCTGCCGAACAAGGGAAAGGAGAGGGAGAGAAGAGAGAGCTTGGTGGAATGGTGGTATTTATAAGATCTTCCATATAGCATATTCCTAGCATATTCCAAGCATATTCCTAGCATATTCCTAGCATATTCCTAGCATATTCCTAGCATATTCCTTAGCATATTCCTAGCATATTCCTAGCATATTCCTTAGCATATTCCTAGCATATTCCTAGCATATTCCTTAGCATATTCCTTGCATATTCCTAGCATATTCCTTAGCATATTCCTTAGCATATTCCTTAGCATATTAACAAATACGTGTAAGCATAACACAGATATCAGAAAGCAGTTAAGTAATTCCACACAGTCGTCAGACACTTTAATTATCATTAATAATTTGTACGGAAAACATGGGATTTTGAGGGTTGTCACATTCTCCCCCTGTTAAGAGAATTTCGTCCCGAAATTTAGCGCGTGGTTACTGAGGAGGCTAGTTAAGTTGCGTTGTTTTCCATATTTTCTTGGGGTGTCACATCATCCCCCCGTTGATTTGGAATTTCGTCCCAAAATTCTGCAGTAGCTTCAGCCTCAGTAGTGGTTGCGTTTTTCTTAAACAGTTGGGGATACTTGAGTTTCATCTGGTCTTCTCGTTCCCAGGTATACTCTGGGCCACGACGAGCATTCCAACGAACTCGAACGAGAGGTATTCTTGTGTGCTTGAGAATCTTAACATCTCGATCAGTAATCTCTACTGGTTCCTCGACGAATCTCAGCTGGTCGTCGATTGTGAGTTCTTTGAGAGGAACTATGAAGGTCTCATCTGACAGACACTTCTTCAGATTTGACACATGGAATACGTTGTGAACTCCGCTGAGTTTTTCGGGTAGATTCAACCTGTAGGCTACCGTACCAATTTTCTCAATGACTTCGAATGGTCCGATATAACGCGGATTGAGTTTTCCTCGTTTGCCAAAGCGGACTACACCTTTCCAAGGTGAGACTTTGAGTAGCACTCGATCCCCAACCTGGAGCTCGAGTGGTTTTCTTCCCTTATCAGCATAGCTTTTCTGACGGTCACGAGCTGCCGCCATTCGCTGTCGTATCTGAGCAATTCTCTCGGTGGTGTCTACCACATGTTCTGGGCCAGTGATTTGACTGTCACCAACTTCTGCCCAACAGAGAGGTGATCGGCATTTGCGTCCGTACAATGCCTCAAACGGAGCGGCTTGTATGCTGGTGTGGTAGCTGTTATTGTATGAAAACTCCACTAGCGGGAGGTGCTTTTCCCAGCCATTACCAAAATCGATTACACATGCCCTAAGCATGTCTTCAAGGGTTTGGATGGTGCGTTCAGATTGCCCATCCGTCTGCGGGTGATAAGCGGTGCTCATATCTAAACGTTAGCCAAAGGACTTGTGCATTGCTTGCCACAGTTCAGAAGTAAAACGTGCATCACGATCAGATATAATAGAGATTGGCACTCCGTGCCTTGATACCACTTCCTTTAGGTAAATGTCTGCAAGAGTAGAAAACTTATCCGTTTCTTTGATGGCCAGAAAATGTGCAGACTTGGTTAGTCGATCTACGATCACCCAAATGGTATCGTTTCCGCGTTGAGATCTGGGCAGGCCGGTAACGAAATCCATGGAAATTTGCTCCCATTTCCATTTCGGGATCTCCGGTTGTTGAAGTAGGCCTGATGGTTTCTGATATTCAGACTTGACTCTCGCACAAGTCAGGCACTTGCTGACGTAGGTTGCTATGTGGGCTTTCATGCCAGGCCACCAATACGTAGTCTTGAGGTCGTGGTACATCTTGTCTGAACCAGGATGTACCGAATAACGAGACTTGTGCGCTTCGTCCATCACAAGCTCGCGTAAGTTTCCATAAAATGGAACCCAGATGCGTCCGTTAACATAGTAGGCACCGTTTTCCTTTAGTTCCAGCCGCTGCCTCGATCCTCGTAGGGACTCAGCCCTGATGTTCTCTGCTTTCAATGCTTCGACCTGGGCATCTCGAATTTGAGCGGGAAAGTTGGATTGGATGGTCAGCTATAAAGCACGTACACGCTTAGGTAAAGTATCCTTTCGACTGAGGGCGTCAGCCACAACATTGGCTTTGCCCGGATGATACTTGATAGCGCATTCGTAATCATTCAAAAGTTCGACCCATCGGCGTTGTCGCATGTTTAACTCTTTTTGCTTGAAGATATGCTCGAGACTCCTGTGGTCGGTGTAAATGGTGCACTTTGTACCGTACAGGTAATGTCTCCATATCTTTAGCGCAAAAACAACTGCTCCCAGCTCCAGATCGTGAGTAGTGTAATTCCTTTCGTGAACTTTAAGTTGGCGCGATGCGTAGGCAATGACCTTGTCACGTTGCATCAATACGCAACCAAGTCCTTGGATGGAAGCGTCGCAATAAACCACGAAATCATCGGTGCCTTCAGGCAATGAGAGGATAGGTGCGCTACAAAGTCTATCTTTCAAGTGCTGAAACGCAGATTCCTGTGCATCACCCCAGCGATAGGTGACACCCTTCTGAGTCAGTGAAGTGAGAGGTTGCGTAATCTTGGAGAAATCTTTGATAAACCTTCTGTAATATCCGGCCAATCCCAAGAATTGGCGGATTTCTGTTGGTGTACGGGGTGCAGGCCAATTCTTGATCGATTCAACCTTAGATAGATCCACATGAATCCCATCCTTGTTTACCACATGGCCTAGAAAGTGGACTTCGTGAAGCTAGAAGTCACATTTCGAAAACTTGGCATACAACTGCTCTTTTCGAAGAAGTTCCAGCATAAGTCGTAGATGCTGCTCGTGTTCCTCCTGACTCTTAGAATAGATCAAGATATCGTCGATGAACACAATAACGAACTTATCCAGGTAAGTCTTGCACACTCGGTTCATGAGATCCATGAAGACCGCCGGTGCATTCGTCAGCCCGAATGGCATAACCAGAAACTCGTAATGGCCATAACGAGTTCTGAATGCTGTTTTGGAGACGTCCTCATCTCGGACCCTCAGCTGATGGTATCCCGATTTCAAATCAATCTTGGACTAATAGCTCGACCCTTGCAACTGGTCGAACAAGTCGTCAATACGTGGAAGAGGATAACGATTCTTCACGGTCACCTTGTTAAGTTCGCGGTAGTCAATACACATTCTGAAAGTACCATCTTTCTTCTTCACGAATAGTACCGGAGCTCCCCAGGGCGAAGAGCTAGGACGTATAAAACCCTTTTCCAAGAGTTCTTGTAGTTGTGTGGACAGTTCTTCGAGTTCTGATGGAGCAAGACGATATGGTGCTCGAGCTACTGGCGCTGCTCCAGGAGCTAGCTCGATTTGAAATTCAACTTGGCGGTGAGGCGAAAGACCAGGTAATTCCTCAGGAAATACCTCAGGAAGGTCGCGCACTATAGGAATGTCTTCAATTCTCTTCTCTTCTGTGGATGTGTCAGTAACGAGTGCTAAAATGGCAGTGTGGCCCTTTCGTAGACACTTCTGGGCCTTAAGGAAAGAGATGATGCCTTCGACAGCACCACTCTTGTCACCACGAATCACGAGGGGTTCTTTATCAGAATGAGGAACGCAGGCGATTTTCTCCTTGCAAACAATCTCCGCTTGGTGATGAGATAGCCAATCCATCCCAATAACGACGTCGAAACTACCCAGTGTGATAGGAATAAGATCGATGGAGAAAGTCTGACCAGCTAAAACGAGGTTACAACCTTTTACTACGCGTGTGGCTTCAAGACTTTTACCGTTTGCTAACTCTACGATGTGCTTGGTGTTCAAAAGTGTTGGGTACGCTTAAGCATCTGACTAACTTTTAAGGACACGTAACTAGTATCGGCACTCGAATAAAATAAAACAGTAACAAGGAAATCATCCAGAAGGAAACTTACCCATCACAACGTTGGGATCGTTCCTTGCATCATCCTGCTCAATCACAAACGCACGTTCCCTGGCTCCATTACCATTATTGTTGCCCCCATTATTGTTTTCGTCTCCTTGGTTGTTGTTGTTGTTCCGTTTCCGGTTCAACTGGGGACAGTTTCTCTTGAAGTGACCTTCAGCACCACACTGATAGCATTCCTTGTTACCCTGCTGTTGCTGTTGGTTCTGTGGGGCTTGTGGCTGCCGTTGCCGATTCTGATTCGCAGGACGTGAGCTCCTGCAATCTCTGGCTTTATGTCCAAGCTTGTTACATTTCTGACAACGATCCTTGTTGCACGGCCAGCTGTGGTGCAAACTACATCGTTTGCACTTAGGGTGATTTCCCCTGTATCCACCCTGACCTTGTTTTCCAGAAAACTGCTGACTGGGGCTCAGGTGTTCATTTGCCTTTCGTCGCTGGGGCTGGGACTGAACTGGAGTGGAACCCCTGCCTGAATTTCCATCCCACTTGCGCTTGTCATTGCTGGGAGCACCTGTAGCAGTAGTGCTAACGCGCTTGGGCAGCTTGCCCTCTCCCACCGCCTGATCGGTGAGTTGGTGCGCCAAACGAATGACTTGCTGGATTGTGGGAAGGTTGGCCTCAATTACAGACCCTTGGATCTCCGGGACTAAGCCTCTGAGGTATAGCTTGATCCGTCTAGATATGGGTTGTGACATGTTAGGGCATAAGGCTGCCAAGTCGTTGGACCTCTTTGTATATGCCTCAATCTCTGATCCTTCCATCTTCAAACCATAATATTCTATCTCAAGTTTCAGAATGTCATCCAGGTGGCAGAACTCTTCCTTAACCCAATCCTTGAAGTCGTTCCAGAGGATGGCATTCGCGTCTGCCAACCCGAGCATCTGAACTTGTGCGTTCCACCAAGAATACGCTTTCCCTTGCAACATGCCAGTAGCGTACTCTACTCGTTTGCTGGCAGGGCTTTCACTCACTTCGAATGTATATTCGATTCTTCGGATCCAGTGCAGAAGGTCGATTGCTCCTCCAGTGCCGTCGAAAGTGGGAGGTTTGCATTTCAGGAACACCCTGAAGGTGCCCATGCGTGTTTGAGAGTGCATGGGTTGACTCCCTGATTGGGTTGCTAAGGCTTCAGCAATCCGTTCGTCAATCAAGGTCGTCAGCTGACCCAGGGTCATGTCGAGACGTCCACTCATGATCTTCACGTCGAAGAAACTTACGTAAGAAAGGTGTCGCAAAGTGCGTAGGTGTGGAGTGACAGAAGGGAGTAAGCACACAAGGTTCAAATAGCAAATATCACATTATCTAATGCACAGTGAGAACTATCTAATCGACAATATAACATAAATCATACCACTTATGGTGTCGAGTCTTGCACGTGGAGCGAAGCGTCGTTGTGGATCGTTGAGCACTGTACTGGTTATAGTCTGGTTTTATCAAAAAATTTTCCCTTTTTAAAACCAAGTTCACTATAACCAATGGCTCTGATACCAATCTGTCACACCCCCAAAATCCACCATGCGGAGTATCACCGCTTGGAGGCGTGACATGACCAGGATCGAGCCACCAATCATATTGAACAACTCAATTAAGTAAATAAAACCAAACATAATACGATTGGTGACCAAAGCTAGTTAACCTTGTTTGGTTTAAACAGCGGAAGCATAAACGTGAGTTCAAAAGCATAAGTCCATAGTTCATAAGTTAAGGTTTCAAAACACAAGTTTAGTAAATTCATAAGGATTTAAATATTAAGCACGGAACATAACAGTCCGTACACCACAACGACTCCTTCCCCGTGCAAGCTCCAAGCATTTAGCGACCTGTAAGGCATGTAACAACGAGTCAACAACAAAGTTGAGTGAGTTCACGTTTGGTTGTTTAGTTTTAAGTTGTTTTCTGAAAAACGTGGTCTGACTTTCGTTGGCGTAATTGCCGTGGGGGTTACCCCATAGTTGAAAGTATGTTTAACCATTTCCTTTTTTCTTTACCCAATCCATAACCATGATCAGTGGGGGTTTTCCCCGTGTGAACTACTAGACGGTGTGATATCGACTGCTACGCAAATAAGTTGTGCCCTATATCAGTGTCTATCATCACTGACAATCTGCCATAGTCCATTAGTACACGCCCGTCCTACCGGCACGGTGTGAGGTTTGTTAAACCTAATAGCGCTATTAACTAATGACCCGCTCGCCATTGGCCTCGGCGATTAAGTCGATATAAATTGAGGGACTTCATGATAGAGTTTTGTCTAGCTAGTTTTAAGGTTGTTGTCCTGCACCAGGAGGACCACAACGTACGTATTCTGCACCAGGAGAATTCGTAGGATTAATAATGGCATCCAATCTTTGGAGGATGGCCGTACATATCCTACCCAAGGAGGATATGTAGATTTAGTTTTAATTCTTTAACCCATTCCCAAACCACCGGGAATCCCATGCCTTAGAAAGTGTGTGAACTCACCTCGGTTTGCTCGGTTAGATTCTCAATATAGCTAACAGTCAAGGTCGGTCAATCACGTCCTAGTATGATTTACCAGTTAGTCATTTAGTGGCTTTCAAATAGAACACAAAGTTCCTACACGTATCTATCACACAACATGCATCACTGTAACGGTTTATGCCCATCTAAGTTTCCCGTCCATTCCCCACTCAAAATCAAACATACGATAATGCACATAACATATATAACATGTTAAATCATTCACAGATAGCATACTCGACATTTAGACACGCAAGTCACAACTTATGTCAATTCAGCATTAATACTCAAAACCGGCTGTTTTCGGACATTTAAATAAAATAGTTAGATTATTCCAAAAATTCCCAAATTTTTATAGAATGTCATAAACATTCCATATTTTATTGTTTAAAAATATCGGGGTCCGGTTCATTACCCATATTTTATAAAAATTCATATTCGGGACTGAACTCAGATTTATGTATTTCTGACCTTAGTCCACGAAACAATTTATTAAAAATTCATCGTAAGTCCGATTTGCGAAATTCCAGTGGGGTAATTACAAATACATCGGTTTTCATCTACTGTACAAATTTCATGGTCCGATTCATCACAAAACTCAGGTTATGACTGAAAGTATGACACCCATTTATTGCTGTCAAAATTCAGCTTAAGTTGCTGTTACAATTTAACACTTTAAAAATAGTAAACGGAGTCCAAAAATTACGATTCCAGTGCCATTAGAACCGTATTTCATAATAACATATTTTAGATTCAAAATATCGGTTTTTCGTTAAGTTTAAGACCTGTTT
This sequence comes from Helianthus tuberosus, assembly GCA_030545235.1. NCBI lineage: Eukaryota > Viridiplantae > Streptophyta > Magnoliopsida > Asterales > Asteraceae > Helianthus > Helianthus tuberosus. The sequence continues at coordinate 55,038,004 of CM060404.1, forward strand.
ACAGCCAACTGAAGTTGGCTGTAAAACCAGGACAGATTCTGATTTTCTATGTTTATCCTTCTAAATCGTGTTCGATTGATTCCGTTAACAAGTTTAGTGACCGCAACAACATCACATATTAATATTAATCAGCAAATCATCAAATAATCAACCAATAATCATAATAACACAAGATCTACATGATTTACACACATAACTTCTCTTTATCCACACCTTAACACATTATGTTCAAGACTTGTTCATGAGCTTTAAAGTTTCTTAACTTTTTATCATTCTAACATCTATTAACCACTAAAATAACATAAAGAATGAACGGATCTAAGTTCTTACCACTAGCTCAAGGCTAGGGAAGTTCGAGTGAAGAAATGTGGTGGTTAATAGCGAATGGAGGAGGTCCTTCCACTTCCGAGAGCACCGAGCTTCGTTGTTGGACCTCTTACACCTTTGTATGTATGAGGAATGATTGAAAAAGAGCTTGATGATGGTGGAAGGTGGCTGCCGAACAAGGGAAAGGAGAGGGAGAGAAGAGAGAGCTTGGTGGAATGGTGGTATTTATAAGATCTTCCATATAGCATATTCCTAGCATATTCCAAGCATATTCCTAGCATATTCCTAGCATATTCCTAGCATATTCCTAGCATATTCCTTAGCATATTCCTAGCATATTCCTTAGCATATTCCTAGCATATTCCTTAGCATATTCCTAGCATATTCCTTAGCATATTCCTAGCATATTCCTAGCATATTCCTTAGCATATTCCTAGCATATTCCTAGCATATTCCTTAGCATATTCCTTGCATATTCCTAGCATATTCCTTAGCATATTCCTTAGCATATTCCTTAGCATATTCCTTAGCATATTAACAAATACGTGTAAGCATAACACAGATATCAACAAGCAGTTAAGTAATTCCACACAGTCGTCAGACACTTTAATTATCATTAATAATTTGTACGGAAAACATGGGATTTTGAGGGTTGTCACACACCTCACACTTTTGGAAAAGTTTCCAACAATCTTCGGGCACACTTTTGAATTTTAGTACGGCCTACCATCCTCAAACCGATGGACAAAGTGAGCGTACAATTCAAACTTTGGAAGACATGCTTCGAGCATGTGTAATTGATTTGGGAGGTAGTTGGGATGACCATCTACCATTGATTGAGTTCTCCTATAACAATAGCTACCATACTAGCATTCAGGCTGCGCCTTTTGAGGCATTGTATGGTAGGAAATGCAGAACGCCGGTTTGTTGGGCAGAAGTAGGAGAAGCTCAGTTATCAGGACCTGATATAGTCCTTGAAATGACGGACAAGATTGTCCAGATTCGTGATCGCCTGAAAGCTGCCAGGGATAGGCAGAAAAGTTATGCTGACAAGAGGTGAAAACCTCTAAAGTTTGAGGTCGGTGATAAAGTCTTATTGAAAGTATCACCCTGGAAAGGCGTGATGCGTTTTGGTAAGAGGGGCAAGCTATGCCCTAGATATATCGGACCATTCGAGATTATCGAATGTGTCGGCAGTGTAGCTTATAAGCTAAACTTGCCTGAGGAGCTCAGCGGAATTCATAATGTTTTTCACATCTGTAATCTCAAGAAATGCTTAGCTGATGAATCACTAGCTATGTCTCATAAAGACGTACAAATTGATGAAAGCCTGAGGTTTGTTGAAAGACCTATATCGATCAAGGATCGTCAGATTAAAAAGCTCCGAAGAAAGCACGTGCCTATAGTAAAGGTCAAGTGGGATGCCCGTAGAGGTCCCGAATATACGTGGGAAGTCGAATCCACTATGCGACAAAAGTACCCTCACTTATTCCAGTAAATCTCGGGGTCGAGATTTCTTTTAAGGGGGTGAGGATGTAACACCACGTAAAAACGTGTCCAATTATGTAAAGACACGTGTCCTAAACTCTGGATATGAGAAAGATTGAGTTTGAAGGGCTATATTTGCCAAACGATAAAAATATGAAACAACAGGGACTAAAAGTGTCAACATGCCAAACTTGAGCCTCTGAAATGACCATACATGAAGAATATATTCTTAAACGAGTGATTAATTGGATATAAGAAGCCGTTTGTGAAAATAATCGGAAGATTATAAAACTACAAGGGTTAAACGTGTCAACATGTTAATTCTGACCTCTGAGTGACCTTTTAACGAACCCGAGGCTTCGAAATATTCAAATATACTCTCAAGAATAAGTGGTATAAATTTCACGTGGTTTCGAGATCGTTAAGCAAGTTTTCAAGACTTTGGGTGAAAAGTGTCAACTTGATGAAACTTGCATTTATAGTGATATTTAATGAAACCGAGCCTAACGAAGTTTGGTTATACTTCCTTGAGCCCCTACAAACTAACTACAAGGGCCTATATGTCAAAAATGAGGTTGTATAAGGTTTTAAACGGCCAGGGACTAAAGCTGCCATGTTTGAAAGTGTTTTAACCTGGAAAACAGGCCTACGCGGCCCGCGTAAGACCTTACCTGACTCTTACGTGGCCCACCTAAAAGTCCCCAGCGCAGAAAATTCAGGACAGGTGCGGGTTTCAGCTGTTGCACCGCCTTATTTTCATTTGTATCGATCCTAGGGGCTGTTAAACGGTTTTATTAATCCACTAGGACACCTGGGGTGATCCTAGGAGGTCCCATAACAGATGTAGATGATCTAAATACTTGGAAATCACTATATAAGGAGAACTAGTTCATGTTTCATGAACTCACATTTGCAACAACTTTCAATATAACTCATCTCTAGAGCAAGCAAGCACTAGGAGAAGAATTAGAAGTGTAGAAAAGATAGCAAGGACCATAAGTAAGACTCTTAACCCCTGCTTAGTCCTTTTAATTAGCTTAATTATCGAAAAGTCAAACATATCGTAATTTAGCTTTGACTTTCGGTTTAATCATAATTGGTCCAGCCACTGATTGAAACGAAAGTGGTTATAGAACCATATTAATGTGGGTGATTAACCCTAAAAAGGGCACCTCCTAATTATTTCGTTTGACTAGTTAATTGTCGGGTCAAACTAGTTTAACAAAAAGTCAAACTGGACAGAAAGTTTAAAAATAAATTAAATTAATAAAACAGAGGTTCTAAATTATATTTTAACATTCTAATGACTTGGTAATTAATATTAGAACATGTTTAATCAGGCCTAACCCGACAATTATCAGTCTAAGGTCAGTTTATAACCGAAAGTCGCAAAAGCTTGACTTTTGCTTTGACTTTCAGTTCTGACCCGTTCAAGCTTAATTCTCCCATGTTTTAAGCTTCCATTAGGACCACATCACTCAGTAGTATAACCCTCTGGAGTTATAGTGCATGGTTCATAATGGTTTGAATTATATGCTATTGATCGTTAATATGCTTATAAATGCCATAGATACCCTTTTTACATAAAAATGAGATTTTTAGAAATGTGAGAGGACAAAAACCTTTGTTACTGATTTATAAATGTGAGAGGACAAAAACCTCGGTTTGAGGTGTAGATTAGGAGTTATGCTCAATATCGTAATTAAGAGGCTTTTTATTAATTAAACGGCATAATTAATATAAAGCCTATCTAAACCCAAATTTTGACACCAAATTTTTTAACCACTGATGTAATATAATATTTTGGGATTTTTGAAGATTTTTATTTATTTTTAAACCGATCATATCATAGGGTTCTAGCTTAAATTCGGTAATTGCCGGTTATACCATTTTCTTGAATAAAAGGAGTTTTACAATTACCAAAATCTTTTTTTATAAGTATTAAAATTACCAAAATGCCCCTACGGGACTTAAATTGGTTTTAAATACTTTTTGGGTTTGACTTCAGTAACACGGGTTTTTACAGCTTGGGTCCAAGAGCCACGGGAAACGGCTCGGCTGAGATCTTTTATCAAAGTTGGTCGCCTGAAACGGCTCGGAGACGTTTCAGGGTTTGTCGGACGCGTGTCTTCTTCTGATTGGCTGGCATTGAGGGGTTTTTTTTTGTGCCGTTTCAGTAAATGGCTCGTTGAGAGGTGTCAAATGGCTATCCTTGAAATGACTCATCATGTTTTATGAAGCTCTAACTCGGCTTGCGAGTAAAACCCAAAGCTCGAGCTCGGCTCAAGCTATTTTGAGAACAAACTCAAACAAGCTAAAAGCTCGGCTCGCCAAATTTATCATCATTATTATATTATATATAAAAAAAACTAAAATTTTGTTTGGGGTTGTTTAGGCTACGAGCTTTGTATTTTGAGGCTCAAGCTCAAACTCGATAACTAAACGAAATGTATATTCGCGTTCTAAATCACCCGAAATTCTCAAAAAAAGTCGGCGACTCATACAAAAGCAAAGTAGGAAGTGTGTATCGTCATACAAAGGGTTTTGAGCAAAGTAATAACCTAACAACGTTGATAGGCACCCAACCAATATCGTTCAAGGGGTCTTTGTCTTATACGTGGCTCGGACGATTTAACTTCGTCTCTTAAAGACAAAGACGCCTTAGCGTGTAAGTGCACTAGCCGGTGATGAACACATCGAAAATTCAACACTTAGAAATATTATGTATATATATTTGGTTAAGTGTTTGTTTGGTCAGGAAATATAGTATTTCCAGACACCTTTGTAAACATAAGGGGGATGTATGTCCGGAAATGTTAGCATTTGTGTGTGCTATGTTTAGTCAGAGAATATGTTATTCCCTGATCATATGTTAGTCCGTATTAGTAGGAACATTTTCGGATAAGGTGTGGGTGTCCGGAAATGCAGAGCCGTCCCCGAGAACTCTCAAAAAAATTTAGGCCTCGAACGATATAAAAAATTGGGCCCAAAATTGTGGTTGGGGAAATGAATTAAAAAAACAAACACTTGGTGGTGGAGTCAAGACTTAAACTTAAGACCTTTACATTATCTTGAGATGGTTTTTCCACTCCACCATCAACACTTCTTTTTCATAACGAGTAGATGCATATATTAAATATATAATTAAGTATATATATAAAAGCTCATAGAAACCTTTCGGGCCCTTTAAAAATTTGGGCCTCGAGCGACAGCATGGGTTGGCCGGCCCAAGAGCCGGCCCTGCGGAAATGATGTCTAGTCTATAAGTATGTGGGTGTAAACTGTGTGTTTTCAAGGTGTTTTAATACAAGTGCATGTTTGTTGGTGAATTCTCTGTCTTCTACTCATTCTATTGTTTACAGTGTTCGTATGATAGATTCCACACATCATATCGAGGTTTTTTTTATTTGATCCTGATTATTAGAGGTTAGGTGACCTTACATAGCGGCTTGGATAATCAAGTTGTTGAGCACTCCCGCGTTTTCATGAGATGAGTCGGATGACGAGTCAGGAGACATTCTTACAAAAAAAATAGAGAGAATTGTAAGTGTTGAAGGTTTAGAATGTTGTGACTTGTGATTGGGTTGAATGAGATTTGACTGAATTATTTATGTTTAAATATATAAAGAATAATTTTTTTTAAATTATGACTGTTGGCAACGGTCATCAGCATCAAACTCACCTATTTTCAAGTTTTGGCGCTCGCCAAGCAGAACGTGAAGTGGGCTATAGCGTCCCCCTTTAGCGGAAACGGGCCAGTGTTGGGACGCCATCGTGGCATGGCGCGCTACCCCAAACAGATATGAAAACACACAAACAAATCATGAAATGTGAAAACATATAAATAAAATAGATACTAGTAGAACTTGGAAAATTTTCTTATTACGGTCAGTGTACTATGGAAGCTTATACATACTAGTAAAAAGCATGAAGAGTGTTCTTAATATTTTATACTTGTTTATCAAATAAGTTTTATAGTGAAAATTGAACTAAATGTTGATTAGCTCAATTTGCTTTAGTCTTGGCCCCTATACAGTTTATAAATTCGAATCCCCCACCTTTTTTGCATCCAGTTATGGCCACATTTGTTGTGATTTTTGTAACATTGTTGAGATAATAATTGTTTTGTATTTAACTATTTACTCGCTTATATGAATATATGTGATTCATGATGGACACCAGTCGTTTTTTATTGATGTAAAATAGATGTTGATATCATTTAGGTTATCACAACTTTATTTTTTGGTTTTTCTCTTTCGTTTGCTATCCTGTAACACCCCAAAATATGCAATTTATTTATGTTACCTAAAATGTCTAGTCATGTTATATTTAACCTAGTTAAGTACATATGTTAGTAACTTAATTAGAAAGAAGGTTATATGACAAATAAACAATCTAAGTAATTAGAGGGACTAAACTTGTTAAAAAGGATGGAAGTTTTAATTAAAAACAAATAAAAGAAAAAGGAAAACACAAACACACACTCTGGTGTGTTTGTGTGGATCGACCAGAGCAAGGAACAAAAGGGAAGAACCCTAACTTCATGAAATTTTCAAAATCAAAAGGGAATTAAGAGCCCAAATGGATGCATGAACTCAAAAATCGAATAATCTAAGCTTGCTCATCGATTGGTAAGTAGAAATTTCTGATTTTAGTGATTCGGAGAAAGTGGGTTTTAACCTAATCATGAAATTATGTGGAAATCTTATGTAGTTGAGAGTTAGGGTTTCATAATGGTTCGAACATGTTGCTTGATTCCTGATTGTTTGAATGATTAAAGCTTTATACCCAATTGTTGTGAAAGTATGATGAACATGATGACTTAATGAAAAGCTAGTAGGTGAAAATTGCTACATGATCTTGAATAGAGATAGAGAAATTTAGTTAAGATGGTGTAGGATGAAAGAAAGCTATGAACTTGATTGATTCTTGTTAGAATAGAAGGTGAACAAGTAGAATTATGCTATGAATACTTGTATCTTGTGCTTTGTTGATGTTGTGCACACCAAGTGTTTGATGAAATGCCTTAACAAAGATTTCAGCCTTGTTAGTTATGAACTCCATATAAGTTGAATGTATTTTTTTTAAGTAAGTGTAAGTTTATGATGTCTTATCCATTGGTGTGTGTAAACGGGTATGAGTCATAAATTAAAAGTATGAATGGTTATGTATAGGTGTTAAGGAAGAGAGTTCAAGTCAAGCGAAGCAACAAGGGAATCAAGATCGAGGTACGCTATTTGTACAATTCATGAATTTATTATATTGTTGTTTCAACATAAGATGTGATGAATTTAATCGGTTCTGAAAAAGTATTTATGTGGACCCTTTTATGAACGGGTTGAAAGAATAGAATGTAAGAATGGAAGCAATGGTATGAAGTTCCATTTGGAACATACTTATGTGTAAGAATGAAGGTATTTAGCAATTTACAAGTTGCGATGTCATAATGGCTATAATTTCGTAAGTTGAATTCTCGTGTTAAAGAAAGAAACTTTAGTTCTAATGAGTTTACTTTGTTGTGGCGATGTAGGTAAATCTCAAGGTTAGCTATCATGCTTCGTCCGGTTCGAACACACTTCAAGGCCCGTTTCATGTTCCGCTACTTTTGTAAAGAAGTCAATGTTTAGTACTTTTGTCACTTTGTCTATATCTAGTAGTTAAAATCTAGTTCTTGTATGTTGTCGGGTGAAAAGCTTAGTAGGATGTTTGTATCTTAAACTTAATGTTTTTCGTATGTGTGTCAAAGTTGTTTGGTGGCATACATTATGACTTTTAAAATGTGTCGTGTTAAACATAGATTTTGAATGTGAAAAACAGGGGATCGCTCATTGTACGAATGGGTCATGCCCAAATTTTGTTAGATATAGTATGTTGTCGTTAAAATTTAAATGGAAAAATTTCTGTGCGTTACAAGTTGGTATCAGTGCCTAGGTTTGAGGGATTTAAGCATCAAATGCTTGAACTCAAACCGAAAGCTCGTGTGAAGTATATGTTCGTTCCGCGGCGCGAAGCAAGTAAGTACCTTTAAAATTTGAAATTTTGCATTACGAATAATTTAGTTATGGAATGTTATGGAATTGTTTCGGGATGATGTGGAAAGGTGTGGGATGAATCGGATCAGTTTGGATTAGAACGGGTCGGAAAATGGCTGCAAAAATATAAAAATTCACCATAGTATGTTGGGCGTCACCGTAAGCTACGGTGGCTAGCGTAGCTTACGGTAGACCCTGGGACAGAATTCCTACCGTAAGACAGTAGCTTCGTGGCGTAAGGAAAAAGACGCCACCGTAAGCCACGGTGGGGACCGTTTTCAGCCTATTTCAATTGTAATGTTTTGTTTGATGTTTTCTATCATACGAGGAGTATTGAAAACGTTATAATAAGACTCTAAAGAATGATATTATGTATGAATGTTGAGTTTTCAAAGGAAGTAATGTGTTATTAGCATGATTATATGATGGAAAGGACGAATGAATGCTTGAAATAAAGAACGATGTTTATGTGTAGATGGCGGATACGAATGAGAATGAAGCGACACAACAAGAACAACTGAAAACTATGATTTCGGAAGAGATTGGAAAGGCAATGCAGGCAAATATTCCTCATTTAGCCCAAGAAGTGGAAAGTCATGTGTTGAAAGTGGTGGAAACAATGATGGCGAGTAAGATGGACGAGTTGAAGGGAATGATTGGAGAAATGCAAGGAAAGAAGGGAACTTGCAAATGCACTTACAAAGAATTTATGGCGTGCAACCCATTACCTTTCAAAGGAGAAATTGATCCTATAGCATGTCAAAGGTGGATTGCAAGTACTGAGGCGGTGTTCGTAAGGAGTCATTGTGAAAAGGAGGATCAAGTGATGTTTTCCACCGGTTTGTTACAACTCCAAGCTAAAGACTGGTGGGATTCTTATAGTAAAGAGATTGGGGAAGACAAAGTTCAAGTCTTGACGTGGCAAGAGTTCAAGGAACCTTTTCTAAAGTACCACTGTCCGCAATCTGCCATTGACAGGATCCAAGAAGATTTCTTACATCTCCGTCAGAAAGACGAAACCATTGATGAAATCACCAACACTTTTCTTGACAAGCTGAAATTCTGTAAAGAAATAGCGGGAACGGAAAGAATGAAGATAAACCGCTATCATGGTATGTTGAAGGCTGAATATCGGGAGTTCATAATTCCCGCTAAATGTGAAACCTTGAATGAGCTCATTAACTTAGCCCGAGATAGGGAGATTGAACTAAGAAGACAGGCAGAAAGAGGTGAGAAGAGAGTGTCTGAGAATGTTACCAGCTCAAGCCCGTCGAAGAAACAGAAATTTCAAGATCAGAGCAAGAAGGATAAGGCAATGCAAAACGTGTGGGAAGTTACACACGGGGAGTGCTTGAAAGGGAAGAAGGGCTGTTATAATTGTGGTCAAGAGGGACATCCATACTATAGATGTCCTAATCCTACCAGAACGTGCTATAACTGTTTCCAACCAGGTCATATTAAGGCTGAATGTCCCAAGCTTCAACAGAAAACCGATAAGGAAGCAAGAAAGGAGGAAGCCCCAAGAGCTAAGGGGAGGATGTTTCAGATCACGACTGAAGAAGCAAAGGACCACCCGAATGTTGTATCAGGTATATTCTTATTGAACTTGATGCCTACGTACGTGTTATTTGATACTGGAGCTAGTAGATCGTTTGTATCAAGTGAATTAGTGTCACACCCCTCTTTTAGAATCGAAAGAATGCATGTGCCATTAGAAGTAGAGATAGCGGATAGTAAGAGTTATTTGCTGCACGAAGTTTGTAGAAATTGTGAAATTATCATTGAAGATGAGAAGTTTGCCAATGACCTTATTCCCATGGTATTGGGAGAATTTAAGGTTGTAGTTGGCATGGATTGGCTAGCTAAACATCATGCCAAAATTCAATGCGAGAAAAAGGTAATTCATGTGTTAACACCGGGATGAATGTTGGTACACTGAATGTCTGCTGACTACGTATTATCGAGTCTTATGTCTAGATAGGTTAAATGAGTGCACAACAGTGATTAAATTAGGGTTTAGTCATGTTTTAGGTAGTGAGTCCGTTTGAACAGGTCCATCCGTTTGAACATGTCCAGTCCGTTTGAACCAGTCCGTTTGAAGATGGCTGTGTCACTTTCAAACGGAATGGCTTAGTCTATATATAGGTGTTGTGCATGTTCATTTGAAACGGACCAGATTGTGTATAAGAGTCGAGGTGCTGCCAAAATTTCATCAGAATTCATTGTAAAGACTCAGAAATCAGTAATAGAGAAGAAAGTTAAAAGGAACAAGCTGTGTGACGTTGTTTACTTTGATTCCGCCTCTGTAAACAATGATGAACTACCTTTACTGACTATTTAGCATCACGGAACCGATCCAACAAGTGGTATCAGAGCTCAGGACGAGGAGTTCATACTATTGCAGCTTGATTTCACCGGATTTTCTCATTTCTACTCTCTTCTACTCATACTTTTCTGTTTTGGACATATTTTTACGGTTGAAATGGCTTAAAACTCTCACATAACAAGCGAAACACATTGATAACGAATCCTTGAAAGTTTTGAACTAAAATTCGACTTAAAACTGATCGAAAACATCTAATCCGTTTGAAACTGTTCGTAAAATGCTGACATCATCCGTTTGAACGAAGCCTGTTCCGTTTGAACGAAGCCTGGTTCCCGTTTGAAACTGACTTTTCGTTTGAAATTGGTGTTAGTTCCGTTTGTACATCACCTTTCCGTTTGAAAACTGACATTATGTTTGAAAGTTCACGTTTGAAAGAGGTTCGTTTGAAAGTTCACGTTTGAAAGTTCCGTTTGAAAAGACCTTATTCTGTTTGAGTTGCTATTGCATGTGAAACAGGTTGTTTGAATATATGTGAAATTGAATTGTTGACTGCCACATACTAATCGGCCCAATAGAATTTATGAAGAGTTAAATTGCTGTCGGCTGCATGTGACCCAAGAGAGTCTCGAATTGAGAATATCACGTGTATTCTGAAAAGATAAATTGAAGGCCCAATCAGTAATTGTGCACGTTTTATAATCGGTCCAATCAATATTGGCGGCCCAATCATATTCATTTAAAAATTGAAATTGTCGGATTAGTGTGTTGTCAGTCTATTAAATCAAGTGTGGCCCAATAGAATTAAAGAGTAGATTAAAAGTCATCGGCCCAAAATTGCATTTGATCTGCTTAATTGTCACTCGGCCCATTGACAGATCTCTAGGCCCAATTGGATAGCGCATCAGTGTGAAGATTCTTTTGGCCCAAATCATTCTAAGCCCATTCAAAGGACGTGTCACATCTGTCCATCTTCCGGTTCTTTCATATACAAAGTGTTCATCTGAACAACATTGGAACGAATCCGCAAATCTTCGACATGAGTCTTAGATTGATTTCATCAACGCACACTTTCATGTATTCAATCCGTTTGAACTGATTGTTTGTTTGTTTGCAAGTGATTCGAGGTGATTTACAAGGCGCAAATACCGAGAAGTTGAAATATTGTAGACTTTGAGATAAAAAATTTTAAGTCACTTAACAAAGAAGTTGTGGTCAAAATGTTTGACGAAAAGGAAAACGCTAAACTTGAAAGAATTAATGAATGGTTTGATATGAATTGGCAATATAGGAAAGATGATGGGAAAAAGGATGCTTGGATTAAAAGATCTCAATACTTTTTGTGTAAAAAATTTGAAAAGTTTGATGATTTGAAAACAAGGTATTTTGAATTGCTTGATAAGTTGGAAAGGTATGGGATTAAGATGACAAATGTTGAAAAGATTTCAAAATTTGCTGATGCATTACCTTTGGATTGGGATGAATTTTTGTGTAAGCTGAAAAAGGATTCTAGGTTCTCAAAATTTAGTCCAGTTGACTTTTTCAGAGAGCTTATAATATACAATTGTGAAATTGAGAGGAAAAAGAAAGAGTTGATAGAGGAATTAGAAAGAAGCTCAAAATATATAAGTTTGGATGTGATTCTTGAAATAATCAAAAGAATTAGAAATGGTCTTGATGTAAGAAGTAGGATGAAATATGATTTCAAGAGAGGTTGGTTTTTAAATGAAGATTTGAATCCTGCTGATATGGTTAAAATTTTTCTTGCAGGAACGTCAAAGATTGAAGAATCCAAGAAAGATGAAACTTCAAAATATGAAGTGGTGTGCTCAAAATGCAAAAAATCCGAAGCAGAAAATGTCAATCTCTTGAAAGATGTGGAGAATTTGACATTGGAAAACAAAGCTTTGAAAGACGAGAAGAAAGCTGATAATGAACAGATTCTGGAGTTGCGCTTGAATTGTGAAAAACTGAGATCTGAAAATAACAAACTTTTGAAGAATGTTGAGAGTTTGTCATTAGAAAACAAAAATTTTAAAGAAAAAGAAAAAGTTTTTGAAAATGAAAAATTAAAGATTGAAAAAGATTTTCAAAGTCAAATAAAGGTTTTAGAAGATGAGAAATCTGTTATTTTTAAAAATAATCTTGAAAAACAGATTGAAATAAATTCTCATCTTCAGAAAATCATTCGGCTTGAAAATGAAGCTGAAATTGCTCGAAATAAAATTGATGAGCTTGAGATTAAATTGAAAGGTTTTGTGAATTCTACATCACATGTTTGTCCAAAACCTATCAATTCTGTTCCAATAAGTGACAATGTCACAAATTTTAACAAAGTCAAAATTGAAGATTGCGATGACAAAGCTGATGATGAAAAAGAAAAAGAAAAGAAAAGAAAAATATTTTTAGAATTACAAGAAAAATTTCAAAATACTGTTTTGCAGTCTACTGAAATAGGTGAATGCTCAAAGCAAAAACCTGTTAAGAAGAATGTAGAACAGAAACAAAAAGTTAAAAATTTGAAAAATTTTTAAAATGAAAATAAAAGCTCATCAGTTCAGTCATCCAATCATTATGAAAAACCACAAAAATTTAAAAATCAAAACTCACAAATAGTTGGTAACCAGTGGTGCAGGTTTGACCACAGTGCTCAAATGCCAAATCAAGGATACAAGAGGAGACATGAGTACCACAAGGCAAATCAATGCTTTGATCTAAGTGTGTGGTATGAAGATGGTATGTGGTATGAAAGTAGTGAGAGGTATGATAACAGAGTGTGTTACACTTGTGGCTATCAAGGACACATTGCTGTTAACTGCCAAAGTCAGAGATTCGAAACAAGAATGTGCTATGAATGCCACATCAGAGGACACATTGCCAGAGATTGCCTAATGAGATCAAAGGGAAGATCGAGGGCTGAATCTCAGAAAATGGCAAAGAAATCAGTCAGTGTCAAGTCCAAGGAACAGAAAGTTCAAGAACCAAAAGTTCAAGAACAGAAAGTTCAAGAACCAAAAGTTCAAGAACAAAAAGTTCAAGAAAAGAAAATTAAGCTTTCACAAGGGCAAAAAGACAGACTGAGGAAGAAAAGAAAGAAGGCAAGAGAATACTTGGAGAAAATTTTGTCCTCGGATACAGTCGTCAAAGCGAATAACAGTTCTGATAAATCGTTTTGCTCTCCCAAGACTGATAAGTCAACCGAAACGAATTCATCAGATGCAAATCTGAGGACAAAAGAGAAGAAAAAGAAAGTTGTTAGTCATGAATTTGTTTCTTCAGAAACAAAGGAGCAACATGTTGGCGATGAATTTGACTTGTCAAAGTCAAAAGAGCCACATTCTGGCAATGATTCTGACTTGTCAAAGTTAGAGGAGCCACGATCAGGCAATGATTCTGGTTCGTCCAAATCAGAAGAGCCATCTGTTGAGGTAAAAACTGTCAAACCCAAGAATGGTCAGGCTTGGGTAGATCTTTTCAAATGAAAAACCTGACTTGCCGGAGTTCCCAGGTTGGTAAGTAAGGAACAGGTATCGGCATCTTTCTTGAGAAATTCACAGGTTGGTAACTGTGATATTTCGAATTACAAAAGATTAATCAAGGACATTAAGTTGTACTTGATTTATCTTTCCGACAAGTGATTAAAGGAAAACAATGTGATGAAAGAACCCTAAGTTTGTGAAAAGACAAACAAAACTAATTTTCCGGAAAAACCATTTTTGATTAAAACAAACTTAAGTGTTTTGAAATCATAATGGGAAACTAGTTTGTTGTCAGGGGGAGTTCTGAAATGGCGAATTGAAGCGATTTGATATCATGTTGTCATTTTATTTGTACAGTTTGTTTTCAAATTTTACTAGAAAATCAAAATTGAAACATATTTTGATTTTAGGGGGAGAAAAATTTTTAAAAAAATTAGAAAATTTGAAAATGTCAAAAACATTGAAAAAGCAAAAATGAGTTTTGTTGTGAATAAGAGGAAATGATAGTAAATCAGTGGACTATCACAGCATGCTAAAGAAATGAAATGTCAAATGTGATAAACGGTTTCACTAATGATGTGACGATAGGCTCAGCTAGACTAGTAGATTTGCGATAACGATACAAACTTAAATGAAAAAGCCTAGTTCTAGTGGGAAACATGGTTGAAAGCATAGTACTTAGTTTTGTCCTTCGAAATTGTGTACCTACTCAGTAATCGCTGAATGTCGAAAGACATAAAAACCGGTTAAGTTTGTGAGCTTTCACAACTTTGCTGGAAAAAGTCACTGTGATTGTGCATTTTATTTTGCAAAGATTTAAACTTGTTTTATTTCTTTATTTTGTTTAAGCATTGGACATCCTCTGCGTATACGTGAGTATCGAACTGGATGTTAGTGCCTAAACGTTCTGCTTTATTTTCTTTGGTGTTTCGTTTAAGCTTAGGATCACCTCTGCGTATACGAGAGTATCGACCTGGTGGTTAAAGCCTAAACAATTTCAACTTATTTTTATTTTCTTATTTTGTTTAAACATTGGACTTTCTTTGCGTATACGGAAGTATCGACCTGATTGTTAATGTTTAAACATTCTGCTTTGTTTTCGCACATATCATAGTTGATGAAAGTTTAAAGGCATTACTTGAGTCAGTGTATTGCATGATGAGGGGATATGCTGAGATCGTGGGGTCCATAAGAATTTAGTGCAAAATTAATATACCTTAACGTATCGGTAAGCATTTCGGAAGTTTTTAGATTGAGTTTAAGAGGACAAATATATCGTCAATCTATGTGAATCGTTTAGAACTTAAAATGATTAAAGCGTAACGGTGCTAGTGATTGGTCTCATAAACTGATATGATCCTCTTACACAAACTCACAAAAATATTGTTTGTATATATTTCTTTACTGCATTTCTTTAAACTCAAAATCCAAAAAGATTTTAGTGTGTTTTAGCGTAAAGTTTTGAAAAATACAAAAAGATTTTCGACGACTGATGT
Source organism: Helianthus tuberosus (assembly GCA_030545235.1). Taxonomy (NCBI): domain Eukaryota; kingdom Viridiplantae; phylum Streptophyta; class Magnoliopsida; order Asterales; family Asteraceae; genus Helianthus; species Helianthus tuberosus. Next base: position 55,053,149 of record CM060404.1, read on the forward strand.
TGGAGAGTTGATTTTCAAAATTCCAAGTGCTAAACTTGATGAACTAGAGGATTGGGAGAGTTTGTTTATAAACTTTGAATGTTACATACACATGTTTTTAAAAAGATTGTATGTTTAGTTAATCAAGGTCATTTACTTGAACTTGATGTAACTATTACTATACAGATTGATGAATGAATGATTTCTACCAGTAAGTTTCTTAAATCTAAGTGTTATAAATTTGTAAAACATATGTTGGGTAGAGTATATGCAGGTAACAAGAATTCCCATGGCAATTAAAAAGTCAAAGTTTGAACCAGAATTTGAGCCCTAGCTGATCAAGAGATGGAGTCTGCGAAAGGGGGAGTCAGATTTCTGGATCAACAGGTAAAGGGGAGATTGAAGATGGAGCTAGGTTGAGTTCCTGAACCTGTGAAGAAAGAGTTTTTACAATGACAAAATTTGGAGAGAGACAAAGACTAAAGACTCGACGTCGAAGACTTCGTCAACATCCAAGGGGGAGTCTGTTGGTACACTGAATGTCTGCTGACTACGTATTATCGAGTCTTATGTCTAGATAGGTTAAATGAGTGCACAACAGTGATTAAATTAGGGTTTGGTCATGTTTTAGGTAGTGAGTCCGTTTGAACAGGTCCATCCGTTTGAACATGTCCAGTCCGTTTGAACCAGTCCGTTTGAAGATGGCTGTGTCACTTTCAAACGGAATGGCTTAGTCTATATATAGGTGTTGTGCATGTTCATTTGAAACGGACCAGATTGTGTATAAGAGTCGAGGTGCTGCCAAAATTTCATCAGAATTCATTGTAAAGACTCAGAAATCAGTAATAGAGAAGAAAGTTAAAAGGAACAAGCTGTGTGACGTTGTTTACTTTGATTCCGCCTCTGTAAACAATGATGAACTACCTTTACTGACTATTTAGGGTCACGGAACCGATCCAACAAGGAAAACGAGTGAGTATACAAGGGGAAAGGAATGTTAATTCGAGGCTTTGTTCTATAGTCCAAGCATTCAAGTATGTGCGAAATGGAAGCAAAGCGTTTCTAGCCTACGTGGTGGATACTAAGCAGAATACCCCTAAGATAAAAGAGGTTGAAGTTGTGAACGAGTTTCTTGATGTATTCCCGGAAGATTTGCCGGGGCTTCCACCAGAACGTGAGGTGGATTTTAAGATTGAATTGTATCTCGATGCCAAACCCGTAGCCAAAGCTCCTTATAGGTTGGCCCCAACTGAGATGCGGGAGTTAATGGTTCAAATACAAGAATTGCTCGACAAGGGATTTATACGCCCGAGCGTATCGCCCTGGGGTGCGCCTGTACTTTTTGTCAAAAAGAAAGATGGTTCGATGCGCATGTGCATCGACTATCGAGAGTTGAATAAGCTGACGGTGAAAAACCGATACCCGTTGCCCCAAATTGATGATCTCTTCGATCAGTTACAAGGGGCAAGTTGGTTTTTAAAAATTGATTTACGATCCGGATACCATCAGTTAAGGGTACAGGATGAGGATGAGGATGTGGCGAAGACAGCATTTAGAACGCGATACGGACATTACTAGTTCTTAGTAATGTCCTTTGGGTTAACGAACGCGCCCGCCGCGTTCATGGACCTTATGAATCGAGTTTGTCGAGCCATGTTAGACAAATTCGTTATAGTATTTATTGATGATATCTTAGTTTATTCCCGAAGTAAAGCCGAACATGCATGCCATTTGCGCGAAATTCTTGAAGTGCTCCGTAAGGAGAAATTGTACGCGAAATACTCTAAGTGTGCTTTCTGGCTTAGAGAAGTACAATTTCTCGGTCATGTGATTAATGCAGATGGTATCTTAGTGGACCCGTCAAAAGTGGAAGCTGTTATGAAATGGGTACCTCCAAAGAACCCAAGTGAAGTGAGAAGCTTTTTGGGTTTAGCAGACTATTATAGGAGGTTTATTCAAGACTTTTCTAAATTGGCCCTGCCGTTGACCAAGTTAACCAAGAAGAATGAGAAGTTTACATGGGGTACAGATCAAGAAAAGGCGTTTCAAACCTTGAAAGAGAAGCTGTCGAGCTCCCCGGTGCTAACCTTACCTGATGGAACGGAAGACTTGGTGGTGTTTACTGATGCATCCCACCAAGGGTTGGGATGTGTTTTAATGCAAAGGGGTAGAGTCATTGCTTATGCTTCAAGGCAATTGAAAACACATGAAAGTAATTATCCAGCCCATGACTTGGAATTAGCAGCAGTAGTGTTCGCTTTGAAAATCTGGAGGCATTATCTATACGGTACGAAAAGCACAATTTATTCTGACCACAAAAGCCTTAAATACTTTTTCGAGCAAAAAGATTTAAATATGAGGCAACGAAGGTGGTTAGAACTCCTTAAAGATTATGATTGTGAAATCCTTTACCATCCGGGCAAGGCAAATGTAGTGGCCGATGCCCTGAGCCGAAAGGATTATCCGCCTCCAATTCAAGTGAAATCCATGAAAATGGTAGTTACACCTCGATTTCTCAAAATGATTAAGGAAGCCCAAGTCAAGTCGCTGAGCGAAATGGATTCAAGAAAGGAAAGAACAAAGGGGTTTGTTGATAAATTAGAAGAAGGACCCAGTGGAATTAAATCAATGTATGGCCGGATATGGATACCTCGGTTTAGTGAAGCAAAAGACGTGTTACTCGAAGAAGCTCACAAATCCCGATTTTCGGTTCATCCAGGAGCTACAAAAATGTATTTGGATTTGAAGAAAGGTTATTGGTGGCCCGGTATGAAACGTGATATCGTCAAGTATGTTGCAAAATGTTTGACCTGTTTGCAGGTAAAGGCAGAACATCAGAAACCATACGGAAAGTTGCAACCGTTAGAAATTCCGGTATGGAAATGGGAAGAAGTGACGATGGACCTAGTGACCAAGCTTCCTAAGACAAGGAAAGGTCACGATGCTATATGGGTGATCGTGGACCGCCTCACCAAGAGCGCGCACTTCTTACCTATTCGGGAGACTTTCTCTTCTGAAAGGATGGCGGAGATCTATGTTAACGAGATAATATCTCGACACGGAGTCCCTGTATCTATTGTGTCGGATCGAGATACCCGATTCACATCTCGATATTGGCAAGGTTTTCATGAAAGTATGGGTACAAAATTACATTTCAGTACCGCTTACCACCCCCAAATGGATGGTCAGTCTGAGCGAACCATTCAAACACTCATCGACATGCTGCGAGCGTGTGTGATAGATTTCGGGGGAAGCTGGGATGACCACTTGCCATTGGTGGAATTTTCATACAATAATAGCTACCATAATAGCATTCAAATGGCACCGTATGAAATGTTGTACGGAAGGAAGTGTAGAACTCCAATTTGTTGGGGAGAGGTGGGGCAAAGAGAAATTGCGCCCAATGATGTAGTAGCTAAAACTAACGAAAAGATCGATCTTGTGCGGGCTCGTTTAAAAGCGACTCAAGATCGACAAAAGGCTTACGCAGATCGAAGAAGACGACCTATCGAGTTTCAGATATGTGATCATGTGTTATTAAATATTTCCCCATGGAAAGGTATAATCCGTTTCCGTAAGCGAGGCAAGCTAGGCCCCCGTTACATAGGACCTTTCAAGATTTTAGCCCGGGTTGGGAAGGTAGCATATCGGTTGGAATTACCTCCAACCTTAGATGGAATACATGACACATTCCATGTGTCACAATTGAGAAGGTGCTTAGCGGATGAGACGGCATACGTTCCCCTCGATGATATTGAATTGGACGAAAGATTGAATTACGTTGAAAGACCGATAGCTATCAAGGATTCCAAGGTAACCCACCTTCGGAACAAAACAATAAAGCAAGTCTTGGTGCAATGGCAACATCGGAAAGGATCGGATCTTACATGGGAATTAGAAGATGAAATGAGAGAGCATTATCCAATATTATTTAGTACGTATTAAGATTTCGGGGACGAAACTCTTTTAAGGGGGTAGACTTGTAACACCCCAAAATATGCAATTTATTTATGTTACCTAAAATGTCTAGTCATGTTATATTTAACCTAGTTAAGTACATATGTTAGTAACTTAATTAGAAGGAAGGTTATATGACAAATAAACAGTCTAAGTAATTAGAGGGACTAAACTTGTTAAAAAGGATGGAAGTTTTAATTAAAAACAAATAAAAGAAAAAGGAAAACACAAACACACACTCTGGTGTGTTTGTGTGGATCGACCAGAGCAAGGAACAAAAGGGAAGAACCCCAACTTCATGAAATTCTCAAAATCAAAAGGGAATTAAGAGCCCAAATGGATGCATGAACTCAAAAATCGAATAATCTAAGCTTGCTCATCGATTGGTAAGTAGAAATTTCTGATTTTAGTGATTCGGAGAAAGTGGGTTTTAACCTAATCATGAAATTATGTGGAAATCTTATGTAGTTGAGAGTTAGGGTTTCATAATGGTTCGAACATGTTGCTTGATTCCTGATTGTTTGAATGATTTAAGCTTTATACCCAATTGTTGTGAAAGTATGATGAACATGATGACTTAATGAAAAGCTAGTAGGTGAAAATTGCTACATGATCTTGAATAGAGATAGAGAAATTTAGTTAAGATGGTGTAGGATGAAAGAAAGCTATGAACTTGATTGATTCTTGTTAGAATAGAAGGTGAACAAGTAGAATTATGCTATGAATACTTGTATCTTGTGCTTTGTTGATGTTGTGCACACCAAGTGTTTGATGAAATGCCTTAACAAAGATTTCAGCCTTGTTAGTTACGAACTCCATATGAATTGAATGTATTTTTTTTAAGTAAGTGTAAGTTTATGATGTCTTATCCATTGGTGTGTGTAAACGGGTATGAGTCATAAATTAAAAGTATGAATGGTTATGTATAGGTGTTAAGGAAGAGAGTTTAAGTCAAGCGAAGCAACAAGGGAATCAAGATCGAGGTACGCTATTTGTACAATTCATGAATTTATTATATTATTGTTTCAACATAAGATGTGATGAATTGAATCGGTTATGAAAAAGTATTTGTGTGGACCCTTTTATGAACGGATCGAAAGAATAGAATGTAAGAATGGAAGCAATGGTATGAAGTTCCATTTGGAACATACTAATGTGTAAGAATGAAGGTATTTAGCAATTTACAAGTTGCGGATGTCATAATGGTTATAATTTCGTAAGTTGAATTCTTGTGTTAAAGAAAGAAACTTTAGTTCTAATGAGTTTACTTTGTTGTGGCGATGTAGGTAAATCTCAAGGTTAGCTATCATGCTTCGTCCGGTTCGAACACACTTCAAGGCCAGTTTCATGTTCCGCTACTTTTGTAAAGAAGTCAATGTTTAGTACTTTTGTCACTTTGTCTATATCTAGTAGTTAAAATCTAGTTCTTGTATGTTGTCGGGTGAAAAGCTTAGTAGGATGTTTGTATCTTAAACTTAATGTTTTTCGTATGTGTGTCAAAGTTGTTTGGTGGCATACATTATGACTTTTAAAATGTGTCGTGTTAAACACAAATTTTGAATGTGAAAAACAGGGGATCGCTCATTGTACGAATGGGTCATGCCCAAATTTTGTTAGATACAGTATGTTGTCGTTAAAATTTAAATGGAAAATTTTCTGGGCGTTACATATCCGGTATCGTAACAAACCAAACGGATACCAGCGGTCCGGATTCCCACCACAACGCGCAAAGGAATTCTACTAATTATAAAATGACTAACAAGATCCTACATTTACATAAATAACAAAAAATGACTAAATTTTTTTAATTATTAAAGATTTCTTATCATAATTATTTATTTTAATTATAACGGAGACATGGTGTGACGAGGAATTATGGTGGGCAATTGATAACGTGATTATGGATGTTGATGTGTAAAGAATCAAACAAAAAATTAAAAGAATGACAGAATTTGTGTGCTCCACCGTGTATTGATTATTAAATACTCTTCTCATACATCACATTCATACTCCATTAACTAATTGTTATACATTCAATTATTGAAAACATAATAATACAACTATACAAATCAAGGGTTTTAAATACTCAATTTCAATTACACACAGCTAGAAAGAGATATATACATTGCAGTGGTGGATCCTCAGGGAGATACCATTTTTTAATATAACTAGTTTTTTACTATCGCCGCGTTGCGGCGAATATCTTTTGTTGTTTAGTCTATGTTTACATGTGTTTTGAAATCACTACGAGCGCATTGCGCACGGAAACCGCTGACAAGAATAAAAAGAAAATATAGAAAAAACACGAAAGGATAACCAAAAGAAAATCAACCAAAAAAGTTGTATGGTAATAATGTTGTTCGTATGGAACCTGTGGTTAGAGATAAGCAAATGATACTGGGTACTGGTGCCGAATTTCCCGAACCGAAAAATCTTAAGTACCAATTCGGTACGAGTTTTGGCGTTCCTGGTACCGGTTCGCTACCGTTTTTTACCTTCATATACAGGTACCGTAATTGATATTTTCGGTACCAGTACCGATTCGGTATTGGTTGGCACCGAGCTCATCCCTACCCCTGAAACTAAAAAAAAAATCATTAAAAGTTGAAGAAAATAAAAAAATAAGTTGCACGATACCGTTGTTGTTCATACGACACTCGTGATCAGGGATAAGCAAATGGTACCGGGTAGCAGTACCGAATTTCCCGAACTAAAAGATTTTCAAAATCAATTCGATACCGACTTTTGGTGTTTTCTGTATAAGGCTGGTGTCGGTTTTTACCTTTATGTACCGATAATCGTACTGGTATTTTCGATACCAGTACCGAAAATAACTTAAAAAGTAAAGAATATAGTAAAACTATTAAAAAAACATATATTATTATAAGTTTTACTGTTCAAAGCGTTGTACTATTAATATATAGGAGAATATATAGGAGAATTTGTAAGTTATTTTACTTGATTCAATAATCAACATAACCCTTTTAACATATGAAACACCACGAAACAAAAAATAATTGATTAACCAAGTTTTAAGTCTCAATGCACCAAAAGGAAAAGAAGAAACAAACTTACAAACCACGAATAGCCGATAGCGTATTTAGAGGTTTAAACACAACGAAAACGACTAACCCCAATATGAAAATGAAGGGGGTGAGATTTGAGACTTTGAGAGGACATCATACACACGCAAACGACAATATTCAATGGGTTGTGCCACGGGTTGGCTGATTGAACCCAATACGGACATGACAAACCCAAAACGCGACACGCATACAAACCAAACCATGGATAGCGTATTTAGAGGTTCAAACGACGACGACCCACCCAAAACATGACAGCCACACAAACCAAACCACAAATAGCGTATTTAGAAGCAAAAACGACCGGTTTAACCTAAAAACTTTTTTAGTTTTGCTTTTGTATATTACTACTATAAAATCACTAAAAACAACATATAGATGTCTATAAAACAACATGGATCCATTTAAGTCAATCCGCGAACTTATTAGGTTAGGTTGACTCGAGACTGATCCATTTCGCTAAATTTACTTGATGGTTCTACACAAAAACGACAGGAACCCATTTAAGCTAAATTCAAATCGGTGAAATTCGTATCAAGTTTCATCACTCTAATTCAAAGTCTTAATGTCTAAGTTAAAATGAAAGAAACAACTTTTTGAGTTATAATTTCTTCCAATGACTCGGTGGAGATGACTTTATTTCTTTTTGGTATCCTTTTTCGTACTATATATCTATTTTTAAAACAATTGTCAGGCAATAATTCAAATACATGTAAAGGTTATGTGATAATGCCATATTGCTTCTTCAAAAAGACTTCTATTCCTCATCCTAAACTAAAACCAATCACCACCCTTCTTACTCAATTATTAAGGAGAGAGAATTTAGAAACAACCATATACCTAATTTTGATTAATCAATTCTATCAACTTCTGTAACTCACTAATAGATCCAAATAGAGTTCCTTGATTGTCCTAAAAGTTCAAATCCATAGTAAAAAAGAATTATAGTTGTTTTTGTATAAAATAACTCTCTCTAACATGTGTAAACAATCAGAGAACAATAATTATAAAAATGTTATTAATTAGTATCTATCACTGACACCCAATAACATTGAACTAAAACGTTGTAAACCACTTACTTTGTTTTCAACTAATTAATTAATTGTACACTTAAAACATTATTTTAGTTTTATTGGGTTGGCGTCACTCTAATATTAGCCACATATGAAGAATTAGATTCCTTTCCAGTGACTTTTTAGCACATACCATTGATTAGGAGTCCATTCAATTGGTCCACTCACTTCAAATCCATGATAATAACATCTATGCATGCCCCATAATATATATATATATATTAGCAGCAACTAATACCACTAAATCCCATAATCAAACCCACCCCTCTTAATCTCTTATGTTCTCCAAAAATACACAATGAACTTTGACAAGATGAAGCCAAGGAATGTGGTTTTGATGACGGTAATCATGGCGTTTTGCTACCGTTATGTCACGGCACAACACCAGAAGACGTATATTGTTCACATGGACAAAGCTGGTAAACCATCGGTGTTTACGGACCATATGGAATGGTATGAAACGTCTATGAGATCGGTATCCGAGTCTACATCTATGTTGTATGCTTACGACAAGGTTATGCACGGCTTTTCCACAAGGCTGACAGTCGAGGAAGCGGGTTTGCTTAGAAACCAGCCTGGGATTATTTCGGTTCAAGAAGAGGTGATATATGAGCTTCATACAACTCGATCACCCGAGTTTCTTGGGCTAGAAAGGAGTGACATGACGATGTCTGGGTCAGCGTCAGGTAGTGATGTCATCATTGGAGTGGTGGACACGGGTGTGTGGCCCGGAAGTAAAAGTTTAGATGATACGGGTTTTGGACCCGTCCCCAGTTTGTGGAAAGGCGAGTGTGAGAGCGGGACGGGGTTTAGCGTAACGAGCTGTAATAAGAAATTAATTGGTGCACGGTATTTTTCAAGAGCGTATGAAGCGGCTTACGGGCCAATTGATGAAACTATGGAATCCAAGTCGCCTATGGATGACGATGGACACGGGACACATACTTCAACTACGGCAACAGGGTCAGCAGTCACCGGGGCAAGCCTTTTCGGTTTTGCAAAAGGGAAAGCTCGAGGGATGGCACCACGTGCCAGGCTGGCGGTTTATAAAGCATGCTGGCTCGGTGGATGTTTTGGCAGCGACATATTAGCTGCAATGGAGAAGACAATCATAGATGGTGTTCATGTATTATCACTCTCAATAGGCGGTTCGATTTCTGATTACCCCACTGATATTGTAGCTTATGGGGCGTTTAAAGCAGTATCCCATGGAATATTCGTGTCATGCTCGGCTGGCAATAGTGGGCCCGCACCTCAAAGCCTATCAAACGTTGCCCCGTGGATAGCTACGGTAGGAGCAGGAACTCTAGACCGAGATTTCCCAGCTTATGTTACCCTCGGAAATGGAAAGAAGTTATACGGTGTATCACTATACAGTGGAAGACCATTACCTGATTCAATGTTTCCACTCGTTTTTGCCGGTAATATCAGTAACACGACAACTGACAGTCTATGTGTACCGGGATCGTTGCCACAGGGCCGTGTTACTGGAAAAATTGTGATGTGTGAACGCGGGTTGAATTCGCGGGTGCAAAAGGGGATGGTGGTGAAGGCAGCTGGTGGTGTAGGAATGATATTAGCGAACACCGATACATTCGGTGAAGAACTTGTGGCTGACACCCATCTCATACCAAGCTCCACCATAGGTCAAAAAGCTGGTGATGAAATCAAACGATACATAGTCTCGGATCATAATCCAACGGCTACAATTACATCCGGAGGAACTCAATTAGGTGTCAAACCATCGCCGGTGGTTGCAGCGTTCAGTTCCCGTGGTCCGAATCCGCTCACACCAGAAATACTCAAACCTGATTTCATAGCACCAGGGGTGAATATCTTAGCGGGTTGGACCAATAAAGTAGCTCCCACCGGCTTATCCGAAGACCCACGACGTGCGGAATTTAACATCGTGTCCGGAACGTCGATGTCCTGCCCACACGTAGGCGGGTTAGCCGCACTACTCAAGGAGGCTCACCCAGAATGGAGCCCAGCGGCTATAAAATCAGCACTTATGACCACAGCATATAGCACATACAAAAACGGTGAAAGGCTGCTGGACGTTGCATCTGGGATGCCATCAACACCGTTTGATCACGGTGCAGGACACGTGGACCCCATTTCAGCTCTTGACCCTGGTCTTGTCTATGACGCCTCTGCTGCCGATTACCTGAGCTTCCTTTGTGCTTTGAACTATAGTTCTAGTGTTATTAGAATGTTTACGGGTGGAAGTTCCACGTGTGCAGCTGGAAAGAAATACAGAGTAGAAGATCTAAACTACCCGTCGTTTTCGGTTCCTTTGATGACGGCTTCAGGGCAAGGCGGTGGAAGCAGTGCGGCAAGTATTGTCAAGTACACGAGAACTTTGACGAATGTGGGCCCACCAGAAACTTACAAAGTTTGGATGCTTTCAAATACAAGGGCTGTGAAGATCAAAGTTGAGCCAGAAGAGCTAACGTTTACTGAGAAAAATGAGAAAAAGATATACACCGTGACGTTTACTGCTAGTTCAATGGAATCGGGAACTACCAGTTTTGGTCGTCTGGTGTGGTCTGGTGGAAAATACGTCGTAAGTAGTCCTATAGCGTTTAGCTGGGTATGATTACTGTAAAGTATATTGTAATATTGCTTAGATCAAGCAATGTAAATTATTTGCTATCATTGCACAAATCTGTAACCTTTACTTCCTTGATATACAAGTAAAGAAGATTAAATCAACTAAAGTTTTTATATATTATAACAGGCAAGTCTTCTGTATGATATATATGTTAATTGCAGGTATAGAAAACTTCAGAAGCAAACATCTTTGGAACAAACAACTGCTGCAGCTAAATAACTAGTTAGTAGTTACCAATATAAAGATGTATCACAAATTTATATGATACATAATAAGGCCTAGGATATGCTAACAACTAAAACATTCAATTTTTCATAAACTGTAAAATTTCTATTGTTTTGTCTTGGGGCACCAATAATAATAAAGAGTTTCCATTCACTATGTAACGTTTTCAACGAGATTTAATCCCATAATCTAGTTGTTGATAAAACACAAATTAACTATCAAACTTAAGGATGTCCATTTGATTAACAGGAAGAAATGCTAGATGCTGATCAATATTAACTTTTAGACTATAATTACTTTCCATTACTCAGTGGAGATGAGCTTTCTTTCTTTTTGGCATTCTTTTTCATACTATATCAATTTTTTAAAACAAAAGTTAGGCAATAATTCAAGTATTTGTTGAGGTTATAATGTCGAAAGGCTTCTTCAAAAAGACGTCGATTCGTCATCCTAAACTATAATCAACCCCCAACCCTTTCAATTATTAGAGAGAGAAACAACAATATGACTAAATTCAAATAATCATATTTGGAGTATCAACATCTTAAAAAATCCAAACAGAATTCCTTGATTTTCCTAAAAGTTCAAGTCATACTGCACCATCATTGTATAACAATGTGTAAAACACTCGTTCTTACGGTTCTAGACTTAAAATTGTTTATGTATTAGATATCTCTATCGTGATTATGTTTCGAATGAGTACAACTAATTTTTCATGACTACGAACAAACAATCTTAGCATCAGAAAAGAAAACTGTAAGATAATATTAATTAGTATTTATAACTGACACCCAATAAAAATGTACTAAAACATGTTACTTAAACATTTTTTTATTCACACATGGAGAATTAGATTCCTTCCTAATGACTTTTTTAGCACATAACATTGATTAGGAGTCTAATCAGTTGATCCACTCACTTCAAATCCATAATAATAACTATGCATGCCCCAAAGTATATATATTAACAGTAGCTAATTGCTAATGCCATTATCATTTCATAATTACACATCCAATCTTAATCTCTTATGTTCTCCACCAGCTGTTTCAAAACCAGCCAACAAACTTTGAGAAGATCATGAAGCCAAGGAATGCTGTCCTGATGGCAATAGTCGTGGTGTTTTGCTATCGTTATGTGGTGGCACAACCACACAAGACGTATATTGTTCACATGGACAAATCCATTAAACCATTGGTGTTTCCTAAGCACCTGGAATGGTATGAAACGTCTATGAGATCGGTATCCAAGTCCGCACGTATGTTGTATGCCTACGACAAGGTTATGCATGGCTTTTCCGCAAGGCTAACTGTTGAGGAGGCGGGTTTGCTTAAAAAACAGCACGGGATTATTTCGGTTCAAGAAGAGGTGATATACAAGCTTCAGACGACTCGATCACCCAAGTTTCTTGGGCTAGAAAGGAATGACATGATGCTTTCAGGGTCAGGATCCGGTAGTGATGTCATCATAGGAGTGGTGGACACGGGTGTGTGGCCCGGAAGTAAGAGCTTAGATGATACGGGTTTTGGACCGGTTCCCCGTTCATGGAAAGGCAAGTGTCAGAGCGGTCCAGGGTTTAACGTAACCAGCTGCAATAAGAAACTAATCGGTGCACGGTATTTTCCGAAATCGTATGATATTTACGGGTCAATTGATGAAAATCTCGAGTCCATGTCTCCTTTGGATGATGATGGACACGGGACACATACCGCAACTACAGCAGCAGGGTCTGTAGTCACCGGGGCAAGTTTTTTCGGGTTTGCAAAAGGAAAAGCTCGAGGGATGGCCCCACGTGCCAGGCTGGCAGTTTATAAAGCATGCTGGACCGGTGGATGTTTTAGCAGTGACATATTAGCTGCAATGGAGAAGGCGATCACTGATGGTGTTCATGTATTATCACTCTCGATAGTCGGTACACTTACTGATTACCCGAACGATATTATAGCTTACGGGGCGTTTAAAGCAGTATCCCATGGAATATTCGTATCATGCTCTGCTGGCAATAATGGGCCAGAACCTCTAACTCTAACAAATGTCGCCCCGTGGATGGCTACAGTAGGAGCAGGAACTCTGGACCGTGATTTCCCGGCTTACGTTACCCTCGGGAATGGAAAGAGATTATCTGGTGTGTCACTTTACACTGGAAAACCATTACCGGGTTCAATGATTCCACTCGTTTTTGCTGGTAATTTGAGTAACATGACAACTGGCCATCAATGTGTACCAGGTTCGTTGCCACGGGGACATGTTACTGGGAAAATTGTGATGTGTGAACGCGGGGAGACTTCCCGGGTGGAAAAGGGGATGGTGGTGAAGGCGGCTGGTGGTGTCGGAATGATATTAGCCAACATAGTTGGTGAAGACCTTATGGCTGACCCCCATCTCATACCAAGCGCTGCTGTAGGTCAAAAAGCTGGTGATGAAATCAAACAATACATAGTCTCGGATCAAAATCCAACGGCTATGATTACATCTGGAGGAACTCAATTAAGCGTCCAACCTGCACCGGTGGTTGCAGGGTTCAGTTCCCGTGGTCCAAATCCGCTCACACCAGAAATACTCAAACCTGATTTCATAGCACCAGGGGTGGATATCTTAGCTGGTTGGACCAATAAAGAAAGTCCCACCGGCTTAACCGAAGACCTACGACGTGCGGAATTTAACATCGTGTCTGGAACGTCAATGTCCTGCCCACATGTAAGTGGGCTAGCCGCACTACTCAAGGAAGCTCACCCAGAATGGAGCCCAGCGGCTATAAAGTCGGCACTTATGACCACTGCATATAGCACATATAAAAACGGTGAAGGGTTGCAGGATGCTGCAACTGGGATGCCATCAACACCATTTGATCACGGTGCAGGACACGTGGACCCCGTTTCAGCCCTTGATCCTGGTCTTGTCTACGACACCTCTTTTGATGATTACTTGAGCTTCCTTTGTGCTTTGAACTACACTTCTAGTACTATTAAAATGTATACAGGTGGACGCTCCACGTGTAAAGCGGGAAAGAAATACAGAGTAGAAGATCTAAACTACCCGTCGTTTTCGGTTCCTTTGACGACGGCTTCAGGGGAAGGCGGGGGAAGCAGTGTAGCAACTACTGTTAAGTACACAAGAAGTTTGACAAATGTGGGCCCACCAGAAACTTACAAGGTTTCGATACTGTCAAATACAAGGGCTGTAAAGATCAAAGTTGAGCCAGAAGAGCTAATGTTTACTGAGAAAAACGAGAAAAAGGTGTACACAGTGACATTTACTGCTAATTCCATGGAATCGGGAACTAACAGTTTTGGTCGTCTGGTATGGTCTGGTGGAAAATACGTTGTAAGTAGTCCTATAGTGTTTAACTGGGTATGATTACTGTAAAGTATATTGTAATATTGCTTAGATCAAGCAATGCAAATTATTTGCCATCAACGCAAATTAAATCAAATAAGTTTTTATAAATTATAACGTGCAATACTTCTTTATGATATACATGTTAATTGCAGATATAAAAATTTCACAAGCAAACATATTTGGAAGTACCAACTGCTGCAGCTAAAAAACTAGTTACTATAAAGTGATGAGCATTTGGTACCGTGTACCGGTACTCATTTTTCCCGTTTTTTCGGATAAAACACCGGTAAATACCGGTGCCGTACCGGTATCAGTATATTCGGTACGGTACCGGTACCCACTTTTCCCGTTTTTGGGTACCGGTACTGGTTCGGTACCGAACGGGTACCGTGCTCATCCCTATGTCTTAAAGGTCTTACAGATTTATCATTTAAAACGGGACCTATTTATTATTTATATGAAAGGCAATAAGGTGTAAGGGATACTTTAATAGGTTCAAAGTTTTCTTCTAATATAGTGAAAGTGTTTGGATGATTAACATTCTTTTGTTTCGTCTCACTGTATCATAAACAATGAGAACCTTTTATTCACTATTTAATAGCTTCAAAGATAAGATAAAATGTTGACTGCATAGAGTACAACAACAGACATAATGTGGTTGATACTTTTCATATCCATTGAACCTTTTTTAAATCACGTCTGTCTCTCGGAAGAAAGCACGACTAAAAATGATCTTTTTCCATATAGAAAAAGATAACCTGTGCTTTATTCAGAAGAGATAAATATTCAAACCACTTTCATTGGAAGATGAATGGTTTCCAGATGCCTCTATTCTATTCAGTACTTTTAAGATAAGTGTTATGGAATGGTGATTCCACTAATAAAGTGACTTCGTCTCATCTTAAACTAAAGTGAGTGTGGGTTTCATCAATAATTTGGGAGAGAAGAAAACAACAATATCAAATATTATCTTTAGTGTACAATTGCATATCCAGATAATGATCCTAGCATTTTATTTTAATTTTAATACAATATACAAACAAACAGACTTGAGTGTGACATCTAGGGGTTCCCATTCCCATACTAAATCAGATGATTTTCAATGGTTAGCAGCTACAACTGATAATTTTAAACTAATCAAAGACAACGACTATTAGCTTAAGGATGTTGTTGAAGGTGGAAGTTAGTTACCAGTATGACATCCGAGGAAGAGCTTCACAACGTCTGCGTGCACCAAATCAATCCGCCCTGAATCCCTCATTCATCTCATCAGTTTATTCTGCCTTTTGCATTTTAATTTAATTTCCTTTAATTAATTTCTCGTTTCCCCGATAGTTTTTCAGTTTTTTTCTTATTTTTTCACGAATTAAATAAATGATCGTTCGTTGATGTAACTTTAACAAAATAAACGAATGGATACGATCCCTTAAACAAACATTGTTCCTTAAGAAAATAATCGTGTTGGTTGGTTCTAAAATTTGATTGGGTTAATGGGTTGATACAAGAGGCCAATTAGTATTTCTACTAACTAGTATATAGATTGAACTAGAATTGAGACCCGCCGCAATGCGGCGGGGATTATTTAGTTATAGTTAAGTCGATTTAGGACCCGCATGTTATGTTAAACCTGTTAAATGGGAAAAAAAATAGACGATGTAAATTTGTTCACCCACACACGCACATTGCATCGTGTTAATTAACAAAATTTAGAACGAAACGTAAAAACGTTAAACCAAAGACGCACGTTGCGATGTGTTAAATCACAAAATTTAGAACCAAGCATAAAACGAAAAATCTGCGGAAAATGAAAACTATAAAGGACCAAAGTTGAAAGAAAAAAAGTTGCGAGAATAGATTGCAAAAAATAAAAAGTTTTGTGTTAAAAGTAAAAAAAACAAATAGTTTTGGGTTATAAGTTAATTTATGAAATATTTTTAGGTGAAAAGTAAAAAATCATTTTTTTTGGAAACCCTCAAAGCCAAGGTCACGACAACCATATGAATAACCATTTTTTCTTTAGAAAACCCCCAATGCACACCCCGCGTTGCGGCGGGGCGTAAAACGGTGTTAAATAGTACTAATGTTACACAACCGTCATCGACCACCGACACTGACTCGACCTAGGATCTGCGTGTTGCGACGAACCTGTCAAACATGAAAAAATAGAGGTAAAAACGTTGAACCACACATGCGCGTTGCGCCGTGTTAACTTGCAAAATTTGAAACAAAACATAAAAAAGTTGAACCACACTCGTACGTTTCGTTGTATTAAGTCGAAAAATTTAGAACTATACGTAAAACGAAAATTTGCCAAAGATGAAAAGTATAAGTGTCAAAAGTTGTGAAGTTAAATTGCAAATAATGAAAAGTTTTGGGTTAAAGTTAAAAAAATAACAAATTATGTAAGGTTAAAATTACAAAAGCTAAAAACCTTTGTGTTAAAAGTAAAAAATCAACTTTAGTTTTGGGTTAAAGTTAAAAAAACAAATTATGTAGTGTTAAAATTACAAAAGCTAAAAACCTTTGGGTTAAAATTAAAAAATCAAGTTTTTTTTTTTTTTTTTTGAAAAACTCACAAAGCACAAGGTACAAGTGGTTATGCACAAAAAAACTTGCTAATTAATATATGGAATAATGAATATGTAAACGAGTTTATATAAATAAGCAAACATAAACGAACATAAATTAACAAAAAATTTGGTAACTGAACGAACATGACATGTGCTCATGTGCGCTCATTAAGCAAACAACCTTTTGTCATGTTTGTTTGTTTATCAAATAAACGAAACGAACTTCTTACTAAACAGTTTACTAAACATTTGATTTATTTACATGCTTACTTATTTACATCAGTTTAGAGTATTGCATTTTCTTTCTTTTAGATGCATTAAATATCATCCCCAACACACTTAAAACCACACTTATATGCATTTGTATATTTGGTATAGTATAAGGGCATTTTCTACTATAATTGATGAAGAGGAGAGCGATGCTAATCATAATCAAGTCGGAATAAGGAAGCGAGATAGGTTTGGCTATCGGAATCAAACTAACAACGACAAATTCAATTAAACAGCGGTAGTGACTATACGTATACAACACTTAGGGTTATTTGTAAGGTCTTAAAGTTTTGATACCATAAAAGTGGTTAATTGTATGATTGGTTGAATGAAGAGACAAAATACACAAGTCCTATATATACAAGTGAGATGCCAGATTATACAACATAGGCCTTATATCATACCAAATATACAAATGCTGAAATGCATATAAAAGTATCATCTAATTCAAATAAACCTTGTTATCAATGTCACTATCACATGCCCTCTCAAAAAAGTCACTCGCCTTAATGTTTCTATGCTACTACTAATGTTTCTTCATCTATCATGTCATTTTGTGAAACTCATCCGAAGTTGGTATTAATGTCGTTTGTGTCCACAAGATAGGAAAAAAACAATGGTATGAAGGCTTTTGTGTTGAAAATGCATTTGACTTGTATTTCCACATCATGACATGAGTGATTAGAAGAAAAAAAAAGGAGGCGTGAGTCATAAGCCTTTATGAAACTTGTCTGAAGTTATTATTACTCCTAGTTCTTATCGCTCTCATTTGCTATTAATAGACCAAGTTGTTGATCATCGTTACTATTGATGATTAGGTATCAAAGGTGACCAGTTATCACTAACATCAAGATGGCTACTAATGACTAATTACCATTTTCAATCAACTTCCATACAACTTTTTATTAACCATACAAATTCGAAGCAATTTTCGATAACTTTTCAATAAGGTCTGGTAAAAATTTGTCCCCCTCACCCCTCATATCCGTATCAATTATCTATTCAAATTTTTAACTGTAAACAAATCCACCTAAACTTAAATAATAACTTGATACTAAAAACAATTATTTTATTATTAATTGGCATGTGAAACATTGATTACTCAGGCAGTTTTATAAGCTTATAATATTTATTATTATTTATGAATTAAAAAAAATGTATTAGTTTTTTTTTTTGAGAGGTGACTTTCACAACAGACGGTAATATCACACCCGCTAGTCGCAGGCCCGCCCCACTACTGTCCCGAAGACTATGTTGTCTTAACCGGGCCCACGCTTCGGTAGCAATGAGAGCTTGGCTCTCCCCGAGAAAATTTCCAGCCCCCTGCTACTTGACAGGAGTTGCACCCTCCACACGAGCCGATCGCCTGTTGTGACAAGCGACCCACTGGAGTAAATGCACTGTAGTAGAAAACTCGGGTTGGCTCCCGGGATTCGAACCTGGAAACCTGGTTCTCCCCCCGTTCATTGCCCATCCCCCAAATGCAGTGTGTGGGGATCGAACCTTGGTCTCCAAAGATAACCAAAATCCTTTCCACCACTCCACCACAAGTGGAGGATAAAAAAAAAAAAAAAATGTATTAGTTTGTTGTCATTTTTCACGGCATTTCACACAATTTTCGACCATATTTATAACTAGAGACACTCGGTTTGACCGAGCACCTCTACGACGACAACGACGCGGTAACCTTCTCCGTAAATCAGGTGGGTCACGACACCACCACCACCCTACCTTCAATAATAACAACTCCCACTTTCCAAATTCTTCCTCATCTTCAATTCATTGCCTCTAAAATTAACCAACTTTTCTCCAAACACACACACGTCTCAGATCTTCTAAACCTTTTTCTCTACTCATCTATTCCAACATCCATACCTATTGCTTTACTTTTACAGGAATTGTTTTATTTATTAACTGTTTGATCATACATCTCGCTCTGATTTGTTAATGGCGTCCAATTTCCAACGGTGGGAGAAAGATCCCTTCTTTTCTGCTGCTGAAGAAGTTCAGGAATCTGCCGACAGGTATCTGCTTTTTGAGATTTGTGAATTAGGGTTTCTGCTGCAGATCTGTGTTTATTACTTTATTTAATTCTTACTGAAGTTGTTTAATTGGTTTGTTGTTCAAGGATGGAATCTACATACAGAACATTGATTCACGCATTGAAAGAACCTTCTGTCTGGAAGACTGAAGAGCTTCGAAGGGATTTACGAACCGCCCTTGGCACTGCTAAATGGCAGGTAATTTATACACACATATATATAGGATTTGTAGCTTGCTGTTTGACATGAATTTGTTATGATATTGGTTATATTGTAGTTACAGTTTGTTAGACAGTTAGTTTGTTAGACGGTTATATTAGAAAGCATGTTATTACATTTTGTTAGACAGTTATAGTTTGTTGCATACCTGTTTGGTTTTAGATTAATTGTTAAATTTGTTGCAGTTGGAAGAATTTGAAAAGGCGGTTGAAAACAGTTACAATAAATCCTCTTGCAATGATACGAAAACCCGGCATCGTGAATTCATTACCGCAATGGAGAACCAAATTTCAAAGGTTGAAAAATGTTTAAACGAATCGACGGTTACTGCACAAAAGCCACCTCGGCCGTGGGTGCATCTAGATGAAAGAGAAAGCAAGGAACTTGCATCGTTTCTTTCAGGAGAACCTGCGGAAGTTTGCTTTAATGGTGATCGAACACAGAAACAAGACGTAGCTGACCGGTCAACACCCGCATGCTCCAACAATCAGTCTAGTGAAAACAAGTTTTCTAAGCATAGAAGGACAGCAAGTGCGGGTGCCGATCTTGTTTCCTGGAATATTGAGGTTGCTGATGATGTTTCTGTTGGCGGTGTTGTTGGAAAAACAGAACAACCGCCTCGGAAAACACCAAGTTTTTCAGGGTTTTTAAATACCATGGAATTTGCATCGAAATTGCAACTGTCAAAGAATGGTTACAGGAAACTGAAGCCTGTAGATTACAAATTGCCTGAGACTCAGCCTGTGAGCAGAGTAAGTGTTTCATATGCAATTGTGTTATATATTGATATAGAATATTAGAATGTTATATTTATACTGATGATATTTTATTTTTGTTTGAAGGTTTGTTATGAAAGGAGTAAGAGCTGCCTTGAGAGTGACGATGATTGTTACCAGAAGCAACTTTACGGGTGGTATGGTGCTATACAAAGACAACTTCAAAGATCACAGTATTATGTGCAGTATAATCGGCCTACTCAAATGATATTTTGGGCGCTTGTTCTGATTTTCTTGTTTGGTAAGTTTGCTTTTCTTTGATATATCTTTGATGAATTTAGGGTAATAAGAATTAAGAAGTAAATATGTTATTGAACTTGCTTGCAAACACCAAGCTTTTGATAAATTTAGGATGATAAGTAGATGTATAGGCAGAGATGAATTATGTCGCGTAGTTGTAGTCTGCCATGAAAAAATTGAATCCAAATTGATAATTTTGTTATTGTAATAAAGAGACAAATGGCTAGTGTGTTATTAGCTTATATATCCTTTTTTTTGTTTTGTTGCAGCAGTAATTACGGTGCTTGTGATCTGAACCGGAGCTCTGGTCTAACCATTACCCACCCGGATCCCACATTAGCAATTAAAAACCATAATTTGCAGGCGAATTGAGCCAATGTATCCAGCTCTCTTCAGCTGCAGATTCATATTCTTCCAAAAATACTGTTATGTAAATGTAAACTGTAGATCTTTAGGGTGAACACCTATGCCCTTTTTTGCTGTAATTGTTCCACTTGAAATGGCATTATAATTTTTTTAAATAAAATGACTTCTTTTTATTTCAAACCACAAATATATTTCTAGTAATCAGAATAGCATAATTCCACTAAATGTGGCCATACAATGTCAACTTGTTTAATGCATGTCGAGAAATACATAAAAGAACTAATTCTGAGAAAGCTCGCGGCTGCGCTTTGTAGCAGCGACAACCGCATTCATCAGTATCCCACGGAAACCAGACTTCTCGAGCTCATGAACTCCGGCTATGGTGGTTCCGCCTGGTGAAGTTACATCATCTTTAAGCTGACCTGGATGCTTCCCTGTCTGGGTAGCCATAGATGCTGCTCCCAGAACCTGAAACAATCAACACCTGACAATCACTCACCCTTTTTTCTTTTATTTAAAAGAAGATGAATGAATAAAAACGTACAGTTTGAGAGGCTAAACCAAGTGCAAGTTCCCGTGGTAAACCTGCAGCTACAGCTCCATCAGCCAAAGCTTCTATCACCAAGTATATATATGCTGGACCGCTCCCACTGTAATTAAAAAAAATGTTTGGGTTAAATAATCAGATTATTCCGTGGTGTTATTAATATAAGTTATAAAATGAAAGAGACATACCTCAAGCCGGTGACTGCATCAAACAATTTCTCCTCAGCTTTCCAAACTTTACCCACTGCTCCAAATAACTTGGCTATTATTTCACCATCTTCTTGTGTTGCACCTGCTCCCAAACTCATAACTGCACAACATGCTATGTTTTAGACAACAATATTGCACATATTATTTGAGAAATTTTTTATCATAGACCCTTAAATCTTTTCAACTTTAAGGTTATGCTTCATACTGCAAAATCAACAATTTCAGAAGGTTATGAAACATTTTCGCTTGCATAACTTATCAACTATCACATAATTCTATAGATTACCATGAATCTACCGTTAAGATACTATAAAACATGAAAAACCTCATCATTCCAAGCTATGCAGTTAATGCGGAAAAATATCGGTTATCGGTCAAGGACCGATATATGAGATATCGTTTATCGCGGTGAGATATCGGTGAGATATCGGTAATTTCTAATATCATGCCTAAATATATATATTTATATTCATATCTAGAGCCTATATATATACTAGAAGTCTAATATCATGCATAAATATATATATTTATATATATACAAGAGGTGGTAGAAAGTCTAGGTGTGGGAATGAAAGTCTCAAAAGGTGGTAAATACTTTGTCCCACATCGGTGTGGGGACAAAGTGAGTGGTTGTTTATAAGGTAAAGCCTTTACTACTCCATTGTAGCTTTATGACATGTTTTACCACAAGTCCTACCCGCGCGCGCAGGGGGGGGGGTGCAACAACATGGGTTTCTGAGCTGGAATTTGGTTGAACTCGTGCGTGCCCGCGCATCCTGCGGACACGAATGCAGCTCCGAAACCCCGGGTCCCGCGTGAGGCAGTTTTTACACCTTTTAACTTCGGGAATTGGCCCAGCCGAGAATATCGCGAGACAACCGCTATTTCGGCCTCGGTTTTTCAAGATCTCGGGTTTTTTGAGTAAAATAAGCACCTTCACATGGTATACCTAAGGGTACGTTTGGTTCGCAAGAATTTAAGAGAATTGGAATCTGAATTTCATCTCTTAAAGATGTTTGGTTCACAGAATTTGATGGAATTGGAATCTCAAATCTAATCTTTATATGTTTGGTTGACAATGGAATTGGCATTTGGCATGAATTCCTTTAACTAAAGGAATTCAAAATCCTTCCTATATGTGAAGGAATTAAAGTAAATTCATTGGAATCTTCGACCGTTTCGACCCGCGCCGTTTCGATCCGCGCTGTTTCGACTCGAAGCGTTTCGACCTATGTTGTCAAAGGCGCAAAAAAAAGCGAGGGCTTTTTTAAGTAAGGCGCCATAATACAAAAAATAAAAAATATATATATGATATGCATAAAATTAATAGTTTTACACTATATATACAAATATAATAGAAGAGAAATCATAATATCTTTTTAAAATATATATAATAATATCAATAATAAGTAATACTTTTAAAATATATCGGTATTTGTAACAAATAAAACAATTTAAAGATATTTAATTGGGCCATTCGTCTATTTAATGAAATAGTTTACTTATTTAAACTAAAGACTGGCCCAGCCCAGTCTACAATCAACAAAAGCAGCCCGTCTGTTTTATTAAATTAGCTTTTCTATCAAAAAAGGGCAGCCGACACCAGTCCACCACGTTGCTGGTGTCGACCATGATCTAGAGTGTAAATCAGGTTCTCCTCTTCCCTTCAAGACCTTGCTAAACAACGTTTCACTCCATCTACCTTCTATACTGTTCCGTTTCAGACTGTTTTTTATAGTTTTAGGGTGGATTGTTGCGCCTACACCTAGCTCCAGACGAGCGCCTGAGTGCGTTTTTTTTTTTAAAAGACGCAGATCTGCGCCTAACTCTCCACCAGGCGGTTTAGATGCGCCTCGCTGCGCCTGAGCGCGCGCCTAGCTCGCTTTTGACAACATAGGTTACGACCCATACACCGTTCCGACGCGAATCGTTTCGACCCGAAGTGTTTAGACGTGAACCATTCGACCCGTACCGTTTCGATCCGAACCATTCGACCCGTACCGTTTCGACTCGAACCATTTTGACGCAAACTGTTTCTACGCGAACCGTTTTAACCCGAACTGTTTAGACGCGAAACGTTTTGACCCGTACCGTTTCGACCCGTTTTGTTTTCACCCGTACCGTTTCCACCTGAACCGGGGTTGTGGGTGCCGGGGTGATGGATTCCACTTCGTTTGACAACCAAACAAAACAAAAATGAAATTGGGATTCCAATTCCAATTCCAATTGGAATGTTTAAATTCCAAATCCAATTCCTTCAAATTCTACTCCTACTCAGTTTTCGATACCCATGATAATTGCGATCCAAAGGTCATAATCAGGTTGGCATCGAGGATTGGGGTTCAATGACATATTATACACACTGACGAAGCTAAGCCGTCTGGTGAATCACATTGGGTTCCAGCTCTCAACTTCCTACATAAATTTATTGGATCCCAAGCATCATGACATCTAAACGTTTATCAAAGCCATGCAAACAAGTGAATCATCAGTGCCAAAATAGCCCTCAGCAACCCATGTTGAACACTTCATTGGGTCAATGATAGATATTGGGCGTGTCCCAAATCCACAGCAAGCAAGCAACACCCCTATAGGCAGATTCCACCCGCTTGAACTAGCAATTGCGGGCTGGCCTAGTTCCAGACGAGCGCCTGAGTGCGTTTTTTTTTTTAAAAAGACGCATATCTGCGCCTAACTCTCCACCAGGCGGTTTAGATGCGCCTCGCTGCGCCTGAGCGCGCGCCTAGCTCGCTTTTGACAACATAGGTTACGACCCATACACCGTTCCGACGCGAATCGTTTCGACCCGAAGTGTTTAGACGTGAACCATTCGACCCGTACCGTTTCGATCCGAACCATTCGACCAGTACCGTTTCGACTCGAACCATTTTGACGCAAACCGTTTCTACGCGAACCGTTTTGACCCGAACTGTTTAGACGCGAAACGTTTTGACCCGTACCGTTTCCACCCATACCGTTTCGACCCGTTTTGTTTTCACCCGTAGCGTTTCCACCTGAACCGGGGTTGTGGGTGCCGGGGTGATGGATTCCACTTCGTTTGACAACCAAACAAAACAAAAATGAAATTGAGATTCCAATTCCAATTGGAATGTTTAAATTCCAAATCCAATTCCTTCAAATTCTAATTCCTATACAAATCCCAATTCCAAAACATTCCGCGAACCAAACGCCCCCTAAATAATTAAGGTTAATGCTAGATTTAAAACAATGTTATCTTAGTACTTCTAAACAATTTTTGGGTAAAGCCAAATTACAACCTCATGATGGAAACATACGTATCAAACCAACTAAAATATTGAAACATAAAAAGTAAAGATAAAACCCATACCAGACGCTCCTTCACCTACAGCAGAAGGGGTATTTGGCATTACCCTAATGAAGCGATCATGACCAGCCCATTCCTGCATCACACACAGTCACTACTATAAAATACCTTTAAAGGTTAGAATTTAAAATATAGCACACGCTCCATAAATCAAACAGTTGGTAAAAACATATTATCACATAATCAGCAAATACTAGATCATAACTTCAGTAATAATAAAATCACAAGAAAAAAACAATCACCAAACCTGAAGATCTTTCAATTTGATACCAGCAGCTACCGACACCAGTAGCTTTTTCTCAGATAAGAGTGGTCTCAGCTGCGAAATAGCATCTTTAGCTGCGGCGAAAAAAAAAACACAAAACACAATTAATTTTCAATTTCATATAGAGACAATCTATTAATGATCCCTGTATATTTTCCATCCAATTTAGAGCACAGGGAAGAAGATAAACACATTTCAATACGGCACATTTATGTTATTAACATTACGGTTGATCACTTGCTAGAAACTAAGTTACTTGTTATCTTTGTGAGTTTAGGAAGTAGGTCCTGAAATATAAAAGGCAAAGGAGTAACGCACTTACAAGCTAGTGTGTTCCCATCATCACTAATACAAAATCTTAGCTTCACCGCCGTCTATAGCTGAATAGTTTCAACATAGCAAAGTTGATCAAAATCAACAATTTTAGAAGCAAGTTTTTTCCATTATAGCCATTTACCAGACCTTATCCTACTATCTTCATAATGGGTCATATTGTGGAGGCAGTGTAAGTGTGTTATATTGTATTGTTCTTATTAATATCCACATGATGTTCAGGGGCAGGGAGAAGGAAATACATATAGAACAGTGCAAATCATATCTAGTAAACAGTAAAAAATAAATAAAATGCTGATAAGATGGTTCTAATCAAGCTGTTTAACGGGCTGGCTGCTATAAGGTACTTGACCATATGCGATATCATTTAGCACTAGAATTGCATATAACAACAACAAATATAGGAATGAAAAATAGGGAAATACCAACTTGTGGCTTGACAGAGAAAATCACCACATCACAGTTTTCAACAACCTGAAAGCATGTAGAAATACTGAATCAATAAACACACATACATAGGGCTAAAAAGGCCTAATAAAAATTCCATTCCAGTTAAATTTACAGCTTAAATTTACACCTCAAACTCCATAAAGTTCGACTAAAGGTTAAGCCCATATATTACAAAAGTAGCAGATTACTGAATACAATCTTTGCACCCACAATTTTCACACACTTGTTAAACTTTTTATGACCCCCTAAAATCAAATCAATAAATTTCGCTAACCATTTCATCCTTAACAATTATTGACATGCACAAAAGAATCTTTTTCTCTAAAAACCCAATCTGGTGAAATAAAGTAATACTAAACCTGATTGTTGTGTTGGGAAACAGTGACGCCGATGGATTCGAAAGCAGCACGTCGGGCTCCTTTGTGAGCAGTTTGAATACGAGAAGCGGGGAGAACACCGGATTTGATGGCGCCTTTGGCTATACTCTCCGCCATTTTACCGGCTCCGATGAACCCTAACTTGTACGTATCGGCGGGAATAGGTTGAACCGAAGACATTGTTGCTGAACACTTAACAGATGAGTGAAAACAGAGTTATTATTAATCAGTAGCCTGCCACAATGATCGGAGACTAATTTAACCTACTGCTGTTAAAGAGAGATAAGTATCTACATGGGCCGGACTGGGCCAGGATTGACTTATAGTTTTAGAATTTGAACACAACTAACTAGTATTAAGCACGCGTTGTGGCGGGGCCACTAACAATTAACTTGTGACATGTTAATGAGAATAATTTAGATCGAAACGTAAAATATAAAAAAAGTATAACTAAGTTGATCAAGGACCCGCGCGTTGCGACAAACCTGTCAAACGGGAAAAAAATAGACGACGGAAAAACGTTGAATCACACGCACGTTGCGCCGTGTTAACTTTCAAAATTTAAACGAAAAATTTACGTAAGATGAAAAGCATATGGGACCAAAGTTGAAATTACAAAAGTTGTGAGGTTGAATTGAAAAAGATGAAAGTTTTTGTGTTACAAGTAAAGAAAGAAACAAATTGTTTTGGGTTAAAAATGAAAAATCAAATCTTTTTTGAAAACCTCCCAAAGTATGAGGTAGATACATATATGCATACAAATGTTGTTGTAAATTTAGAGTATGTAAATATATTGAAATTGATAGCAAGTGTGAGATTTAAAGTTTTGACCACATTGTTCTTGTCTTTTAGCCGAAGAAAGCCTGTATCGCAGACTTGATCGCTTCAATTATTCCATTATTATTTTAAGAGACTAAGGGTGGAGGGTATGATTCAAACACTTTAGGGTGTTTGAGTTTTCTTTATCCAATGATATAAAGTCATGTCAACTCCGCCCCTTCATTCCCCATTTTCTACTCAAACACTAGGAGTGATTCAAACACACACTCAATTAAAAAAATAAAAAATTCATTGGCTCTCTCTCCTCTCTCTCTCTCTCTCTCCTCTCTATCTTCTCCCTTTGTTCTTCTTCACATTCGGTGTATACTCACCGAAAAAACACCCCCTCTCCTACTTCCCACTCCCCATTCAAACACCCGGTGCCATTCCCCCGCGGTAACCCCACTCCCTGATATCACACCGTCCCCCCTAAAACTGCTTTGTTGGATAGCGATTGGCCTTCAAGTGGCGGGTTGGGCTTTTGATAGGAAGCTTTCGTCTTTTTTTGTTGCTAGATTTTTCTTGGGCTGGTTGTGGCTGCAGGGGCGAAGCTTCTTGGGGGCGGGGGGGGGGTCACCCGACCCCCGGGATTTTTCGCTCAGTAGTGTTATATATGTAGTTTTCGTATAGAATTTTTTGGATATATACGTTTTTACCCCCCTCCCCCCCCCCCCCCCCCCCGATTCTATAGAAATTTTTGGGTATATATGTTTTAGCCCCCTCCGTTTTCTCCGGCAAACTTCGCCACTGTGTGGCTGCTCACTAGTTTGGGTAGTATGTGCCACTTTGTGATTGGGCCTTGCATGGTCCGCACTTGTCTAGGTTGGGTCTTGCATGGTCTCTTGGGTTTCTTAGTGATTTGGGCCGCTATCGCGAGTTTTGTTTGCCTATTTTGGGCCGGTTCCATAGTTGGTTTTCGCTTTGGTTTGGCCTTGCTTAGTTTGGGCTAATCCAAAGTTTTCTTTTGTATTCATTTATTGTTCTTTATATTACTAAAGTTTTTCTGGTTCTGTTCCATCTTCAAAAAAAAATGCTTTGTCGGAGAATGTGAGTTCGTTCGTGCACTCTATAACATGTAGTTAGAATTAGAGGTGTACATTTCAGGTTTTTTTAGCAAACTCGTTATGGAGGGAAATATTCAAACCCTATACAAATCACTTGGTTCGGGTTGAAACCAATTAAAACCAATTTTTCAAATGGTCAAGCCGGTTTTAGTAAGTAGTAACAAAAGTAGGAACCGATATAGAAGCTGGTGGTTTAAGTCAGATTGGAATTGGTATGGGTCAAACTGGTTCAGGTGTGGTATCTGGTCGGTTTAGGAACCGGCTTGGAAATCCAAACCGTTGTTTTTGTACATCTCTAGTTAGAATGACCACTTGCAACATCTTTTGAACCTCGTTGTCTTTAACCATTTCATGATGTGACAAAAGGTCTTTGACCATGAAAGCAAACAGTGGAGGATTTCACACCAAGAACTCTAACCCACTGCCAAATAATGGGATGCATAGTAGCCTGAGATTAGTACCTGTTCCATGGTCTACAAACCTTCACCACACATCTGGTATGCCATGGAACCAAAGTGACCATTTCTCACTCCTGACGCTATGCGACTTTTGAATCGGGTTCAAAAAGTCGTTAATAGTAATTCTTCGTCGCTAAAGGTTTCAAACTTTGTATTTAGTAGAATTGGTTTTTCTATTCAAAAGGGGGTGGCGGCGCAACTTGTTGCCCGACTACCTGCCATTGCTTTGTAATTGTCCTTTTTCGTGTGGAATGATATTTCATAGTATTGGTAGTCTTTTCATTTCAGCCCTCCACCTCGATTACGTTGACTTCAAAGGGGCCCATCTATTCCATCAAAAAATAAAATAATCTCCACCACCAATAGTATTATTGACCTTTTCCTAAAGCTACAAATGTTGTACTATATATTTATTTACTGAAATGATGTAATCATGGTTATCTAAACAAGTTGGCATGTTAAAACAGGTTAATAACTTGCAAACATGTAGTAAATAAGTTGATTTGCTACAAACGATATGTAATAAAGTCATAACTTGGTTGGACTTATTTGGGTATGTGAAAAAGGAGGCATAACTCAACGTTAGAGCAACGAAAACACTTACCGTGGAGTGGTGGAGGAGTAGAGGTAGACCCAAACTGACTTGGGATGATTGGAGTAGGCGAGATTTAATAGAGTTGCACCTCTTTGAAACACATATTCCGTGATAGAAGTTCACGAAAAAATAGGATTAAGGTTAGGGACTTTTAGCTGATGCGTTTTATTTTTTTTAGAGACCTAGATTTTTTCTAGGACTATGAGTTATTGTCTGCCTATATTTATGTGTATATGTTGTTATATATGTTTCTATTTTAATCTTTCATCATTTCTTTGATTATTAGTATCTTCCTATCTTCTATATTATTATTTGGGATCGAAGGTCTCACCGGAAGCACCCTTAGAATAAGGGTAACGTTTGTCTACAATCTATTTTCTCCATACTTTACTAATAGTTTTGTTATGAGTGAGATTTACCGGGTATAATTGTTGTTGTTACTAGTTGCATGCTTCTTAAACCGCACCCACCAGCCTTAGGGGAGTGGGGGTGGTCACTAGTGATGAAATTCTATCACTCACAAACATCCAATCATGTTTCGTCATGTCAGCAACCACTATTTTATCACTCACAAGCATTCTTTAGTGGCGGTGGTCATCACTAGTGATGGGATTCCAATGTACAAGTCATACACATACATTCAACCAATTCTTCAACGCGTGATATTATCAACACGTTAAAGTTTCATGAGTGATGGGAATAGGTGGCGGCGGTGTTCTATACTTTTTCAATTCGTGATGTATGGCTATAATGCTCCCACCCCCAGTGGCCTTAGTATCAACCCAATTATTTACTATTGAATCTTGAATACAACTCATTTATTTAAATCAACCATTTATAACCTAACCCAGAATCAGGTTCTTAGTGAAACTTACTTCAAACTCTCAAAACCAGTAATTAATAATGCAATTTTGTGTGTATTTACATATAAAGAAAGTTTTCAAAATTTGTTTTGATGACACTCGACACTAGTCCTCTAGGTTCTTGAATGTGTGTGTACGTGTGTTATACTGTTATTGAATGTGTACACTTTGACACGTGGATCATCCTCCTGAATCCTCACCAACTTCATGATGAGAGTGGAAGCCAATTCATGTATTCAACTTTATACTTTTTATCTTCTTTTTCAAAACAAGTGTTTGTTTTTAAAAGATAATGCAGAAGTATGAAGTAAACTAAGATTTGAAAACCTAAAAAACAACATGGTTAAGAGCATTCTCATCCAATCCATCAAATTATACATACATTCCACTAAAAAACAACTCATATATCAATATATTTTCACTAAAAACAAATATTTTTTCTCTCTCCTTTTCAATTAAATAATATTATCATTACATTTTTCTCTCTCCTTCACTCACAACCACTTTCAATATATATTAAAATAATTATACTGGGTGAACAGTGTCCCCCCAAATATACAGATGAACAGTAACATTTTCTCTCTCCTTCACTCACAACCATTTTTTATACCCTTTATAATATAAAAACTACCACTCACATATTTTGATGGTTTGAATGAGAATGCTCTAACACATTAAACTTAAAGAAAATGTTTAGTTTCAAGTAAAAAACCCTTTAAAAATAATTTACAGAAAATAAAAGAAAGAACAAGATACATTTTGGTCCAAATTCTATTCCATTAAACTCAGCAACCTTTCAATTCGAGCATTCTTGAACGTCTTTCAAGATTGTTCTTGAAAACTTCTTTCCAACCGAAAGTATAGCAACTAAGGGGGTAGGGGTGGTACGTGATGGAGGTGTCATCACGCGTGATTGTCCACAAAACACCGCCGCCACTAAAACTTAAAACACGTCAAAATGAAAATGCGGCAAAATGAAAACGCGTGATATTTACCACGCGTGAAGAAGTGTTGGGTGGTGAGGGAAATTGTTGGGTGTGGTGGAAAGTGATGGGCATTTCCACTAAAATCCATCACTAGTGATGGAATAAAGCTCGATGACATGGCAGAAATTAATTGGATGTTGTGAGTGAGTGATGAGTGATGACCACCCATACCCCCCTAAGAATGACCCCCTTATCACTTTTTAAGTCAAGACGTCATTGCTAAGGGGGTGTTTGTTTTTTTTAGAAAAAACACTTCAGAACCTCTTTTCTCTTCTCCACGCAGACCACGCGTAGACATAAGGGTCTGCAGCTTGTTTGTTTTTTAGAAGACTTTTCATAAAAAAACATCTTCCCCACCTCTTTGTCGGGCAGAGGTGGCCTTATGTCTTCTGCCCTCTTCAAAACACTTCTCCATAAAAACATTCCAACCCTAGATTACTCCCAGCCGACCAAGCTCCTCCCCTACCATCTCAACCGTCGCCGCCCATCTTCTCCGCCGTCCTGCTCCATCTTCTGCCGCCGCCCATCTTCTCCGCCGTCCTGCTCTATCTTATGTCTGTGACATTTTATGCTTTTGATTTATGTTTGACATTGTATGCTTTTCGTTTATGTTTTAGACATTGTATGGTTTTATGTTTGACATTGTATGCTTTTGGTTTATGATTGTATCATTTGGTTTATGCTTATGCTTTTGGTTGTTTATAATTGTTAAAACAGGTTCATAATGGATTATAATAAGAAATTACTTCTCGTTATTCTTATGTACTTGTATGTTCGATTTTTTTTTTTTTTTGGAAAAGAGGTTTAAAACGAGTGCGAGACAATGATTCGCGTATGACGGGACATAAATACACGTTAGATTTATTAACAGGAAATCCCAAACAATGAATTGAACTTCTACGTATGTCTCGTGAATCATTTGTCCGACTATGTGCACATTTTAGAGTAAATTATTCATTAGAGGATAGTAAACATGTATCGGTTGAGAAGAAGATGGCTATGTTTTTTATGATAATCGGTCATAATCAACGATATGTAGTTATCAAGCGTATATTTCAACACTCAAAGCAAACAATTCATAAATATTTTTATGAAGTCTTGGATAAAATGATGCTTTTTGCCAAAGAGATGATAGTACCAACTTCTTTCAATCCTAATCTAAACATACCGGGACATAACAAGAGACTACGACGGGTTTTTAAAGGAGTGGCTGGTGCACTAGATGGAACTTTAATACATGTTGTTGTCCCTACTAGTAAACAAGATTTATATAGAGGAAGAGGAAAAGGAGATTGTTATCAAAATGTATTAGCAATTTGTGACTTCAACATGATTTTTACATTCGTCGTGGCCGGCTGGGAAGGTGTAGCACATGATGCAAGAATATTATCAGAGGCATTATCAGATCCAAATGCACCATTTCCGTTTCCACCACAAGGTATGTTTATGTTTTGTTAAATACATATCACTTGGTTTACTTTTCTAAATAATTGTATATCTTTACAGACAAGTATTATCTTTGTGATGCCGCGTATGCACACACATGGGGATTTATGGCTCCATATCGTAATGTGAGGTATTGGCTAGGAGATTTTTGCCGAAGACGTGCATTCACTAATAAAGAGAAATTTAACCATGCTCATGCAAGACTTCGGAACGTGGTTGAGCGTGCTTTTGGTGTCTTGAAAGCAAGATTCCCTATTTTGAAGAGGATGGCACCATTTCCATTGGTTACACAAAGGAACATTACCATTGCATGTTTCGCGCTACATAATTTTATAAGGAAAGAGGGTTTGAGACACCTCGAAAATTCATGTCCTATAATGTGTAGACACGTGTCAAATGTTTAACGTGTGAAAGAAATATTATAGAATGACTAAAAGTTGACAAACATGGAAAGTATGTGAATATACGTATTCTAAGTGTCAACTGTGAATAAATATAATGTACATTAACCCTACACAATGTTCATACCTTCAAACGAATGAATCATGGATCATACGAAACTAAAAGTGAGAGAATTCAAACTACAGGGACCAAATGTGTCAACATGTTTAATTTATACCTCTGAGAGACCTTTTGACAAACCCGAAGCTTTGTAAATATTAATTATGCTCACGAGAATGCACCATAAAAATTTCATAAAGTTTCGTTAACGTATGAGAAAGTTATGATCAAATTCGTGTGAGAAGGGTTAAAGTGCAAACATTGAAAGTTGAGACTTTTCGGGTTAACCGGAAGTGTTCAGGGACTTGGCAAAGTGGGTATAAGACCTAAAGTCCTTGTGGGTATATTTCAAGGGGTCAAATTGCAAGTTAAAGCTTAATTACCATTTCAATTTAACCAAAGGTCAAGTTGGAAAACAAAGAAAATCAAAAATCAGATTTTGCAGGCCCATGCGGCCCGCTTTGGTTTTGGTTAAATGGGAAGCGGGTCGCTTCCGACCCCCAGATACAGAAAACGGGGACAGGCCCCTGTATTCGCGGAAACTCGACTTTTAAACGCATTTTTAGCATGGTGGGCGACCCCTAACTGTACTAGAGCACTAGGGACATGTGTTGGATGGTTGTGGTTGATCATAGACTTGGTTGTCAACATGTTGTGGTGGGTTAATTCACTATATAAGGACATGATATGCAACAAACATTCTCACACCTTCATCTGCATAATTTGATCATTCCTGGAGCTCTCAAGCAGGTCCATCTGATCTTATCTCGTGCATAGGACTCTTGTAAGTCTGCTAGTTCTTATTTAGTTGAGTTTAGCTTGTTTAATTAGCTAAAAGTCAAACCGTCGTAATTACGGTTTGACTTCGAGATTAGTCATTAATGGCTCAGTCATATCTCGAATTAAAAGTAGTTATGAGTTGGTATTTATGTGGGTAATAAAACCTCAAAAGGGTTTCCCCTGATCACCACTCTAACCAGGTCAAAAGTCGGGTCAAACGTTTAATTAAAAAGTCAACATGATGCTTAAAATGTCATTTATGCATAATTAGCTATCTAGAACATATATAACCTGTTTGATCATTGTTATAACTTAGTAATTAGTGTAAGAACATGTCTAAACATGTTCAACCCGACTATTTCCTGTTTAGACCCGGTTCGGAACCGAAAGTCACATAGTTTGACTTTCACTTTGACTTTCAGTTCTGACCTGTTTAGGTATGTTTTAGAAATGCCTCAGAGCTTAAATTGGATTAGGATACATGTTAGAACAACCCTCTGTGATTATGCACCTTGGTTCACTAGTTATCCAATTAATATGCATATTTCCGTTAATTGCTCATATGTTGACCGTTATGCCCTTATTACCTTAAAACGTGATTTATGAAAATGTAAAAGTGTAGAAACCTTATTTACTGATATATAAACTTGTATGCAAAGTTTGACATCAGTTTGACTTGTAGATTAAGAGTTATGCTCAATATCGCAAATCTAAAGCTTTATGTTAATAAAACGGCGTAATTAGCGTATAGCCTAGTTAAGCCTACTTTTTGGTATCAAACTTAATACCCACTGATGTAATATATTATTTTGGGATTTTTAAAGATTTTTAATTAATTTTAGGCTGAGCATAACTAGTAGTCGTAGGCTTAATCCGGTAATTGTCGGTTTTGCCCTTACGGGCCATAAAATGAGTTTTACTTATCTAAACGACTCCAAACCTTTTGCTACTGATCACATATGATAAATAAATTATTTTAAGCCTTCTGGAAATATAAAAATATCAGATTTAAGTATCAAACCCGGAAATGGCCTTTAATCGCCTTAATTAGCGTTTTTAACGCATAGTATGTTTTAAAATCATATTGGACATACCCGGGTTGATACCTACTGATATATGAGGCAAATTATGATATTTTAACAGTAAGCAAAGGTTGATTAACTCAGACTTCGTTTTTGAGCTTTTCGGCTTATGTGAAATCACCAAAATACCCCTACGGGGCATAGTTTGGTTAAAGATGATAAATTTCACATATATGCTTTAGCCTACTGTTATAACTCATCAAATTGAGTATGTTTGCTGTTTACATCAGACCTGTAACTCAGTTAAACATTTAGACTCTTTTACAATTTTTAAAATGACCAAACTACCCCTACGGGGCATAGTTTGTGTTTAAATTCATTTCGGGCATAACGAAAGACATCATACTGATGTCACAACATATTTGAAGCAGATTAACTTAGGAAACCTGTATATGGCTCTTACGGATACCCGTTACGCTTATTTCGCGTTCGGTTCAGTTCGGTTCGGTTTATGTAACAAGTTTACATAAATTAGCCGAAACGGGTCAAACCTTATCGGTTTTATCTCAAAATCTAGAATGTGAATAATAAACCCATATTAAACAAGTCTTCAAACTTGTCGGGTCTAAATCACATTCTATCCGGTCTTCGCTTAATCGTGCGTACGAACCGTATCTTTGAAACTAGCCGGTCTAAGCTTAAGCTTAATTAAAGACCCGTTAGGATTCTAATAGGTTATATTAAACCTTCGTTCCAGATTAGGAGAACCAGTAAAAGCTACGTGCATTTTGCTTATTGTGAATTATACTTTGCATCAGGTAAATACTTTTAACTTATTTTCCCTATACGGGCTTGGGTTACGGTATATAGCATACCGCTTGATCGGGCATCAAATCTCCACATCAAGTGGGTAGTTGAATAATTTGATCGGCTCGTTTAAACAGACTTGTTTACTTTACAGCCTTTGGGGGGTTAATGACCATGTCCCGGATATCCTTGGCATCATCTTACGAGATGGTCACGACCTGAGCACGGGGTGTAGGCGTACACCTGTCAGTGTATAACTCAATAATGTGGTGTGTCTATTGATCTTTAACCCGGACTAGATCCGGGCTACTGAACGCATAAGTAACATGTAATTCGTTCACAAGATTATAATATTAAATAATTCTCCCAAGTTATAAAAAATGTTTATGCCATGTGCATCCAGACCAATTTTCAATCATTTTCCAAAATGAGTCAGTTGATTGTATTTACCAGTGTAAACTGACGTATTTTCCCAAAAAGACTGAACGCATGTACTAAACGAAATTGGCTGGATTGTCTCCTAAGCATCAATAAAAAGTCTCGCAAGCTTAGGATGCCTGAAGTCTGTTGAACCATTAATATTATTTTGTTTCGATCCTACTGTGGATAAACTTCCGGATATTGTTACATCGATAAACAATATTAAATTCGGTTGTATCATATTTTAATTTTGCTTCCGCTGTGCATAATAATATTGTGTTGTTTGACTATTACGTTGCCAACCACGTCACGATACTCCCCCACCGGGCCCACCGGTGACACGTGGAAATCGGGGTGTGACAGGTTGGTATCAGAGCCAACTCTGAGTGAATTAAACACTAGCCTTTTGTGTTTAATCTCAGTTGCACAATTGCACATTTCTAAACCTTCGAGTCTAGACATATAACATAGGACAAATTCCACCTTGTTCGGTTTTTGTTTTGTCCTTTAAATTTTATATTTGTTATTGTTATCTTATGCTATTTTGACAGGAATATCAAAATGCCTCCAAGATTCTTTAGGAGACGAGGACGAGGCAAGGGGCCAGTCACCGCCCCCAACGATCATGAAGCTGGACCTTCGCAACGGCGAGCTCCATCCACCACCGAGAGTGACAACCCTCGGGAGAACCGGAGAAACCTATTCGAGCCGGCCAGACGGTCGGTTTCGCATAGTTCAACACCTCCTGTTCTTAACCCTTATGAACCCAATAACCCTCAACCGTCCTACATACCACTTCAGAGATCCCTGTCTCATCATTCGTATGGTGACCCCACACCCATCTTTCGAGGCCAATTTAATCCGGCCAATTACTTACAAGAACCCGTGGGTTTTAACCCACTGGGGCCAGACGATCACTTCTCCGGTGATAATGCGGATGACATGGACGAGGATACGGACCCCGTCATGCCGGCAAGTGGTACTCCGAACCACCCGATCGAGATCTCTGACGGATCTTCGTTTCACGGATCACCCTATGGTGATCCAGACAGTTTCCAAGCCCTGTTTAATCAGCACGAGTGGTACTATACACCTTCTCACCACTCGTCGCCTCATGAGCAGCAGCAGTCACAGCAGCAGCAGCAACAACATCATCAAGATTCCTCTGAGGATCACCGATTTGTGGCAGTTACGCCACCACCTCCACCGCCACCAGTTCAGCCGGCACCTCCTCAACCGCCAAGGCGTAGAAGAACCGGTGCCCGCATGTCGGTACGACCGGGGGACTTCCATTTCAGTTCCCCACGTCAGTCAAGTGCCAGCCACTACCCGCCACATCAGGAGGACCCACAAATGGGTGGACCTTCCAACCCCGCGATGCCGCAGCCGCCGCCAATGGGTTTTGACAACCCAATCCCAGCTTATACAGGTTCCATGGCTTATAACCCGTTCGAACCGCCAGTCCACAACAACTACGGGTATGCAGAGGCCGACCCCTACTTGGTGGCAGCTAACTACAATGCCCTGCAACCAGAAGGACCATACGGAGCTCCATGGGGAGTTGGGTACCCAACACAAGGGTACCACATACCACCTAGGCCCATCATAAGGACTCAATCGCAGCCACCTAGATTCTCCCCACCCGAGCATGAAGAACTCCTTCAGAGGCTGGATCAGGTGGAACGGGAAGTACACAGGGACCGTAGGGAGAGACAGACTTTCTTCCAATGATTAGTGGGATTGATCAAAGGGAAGAACAAGAAGGATCATTGAATCCTTCCATTTTCTGTATAAGCCCCTGCGTGGGTGTTTTTGGTTGTTAAGCCCCTATGTGGGTATGTGTGTTGGTATGTTTGCTGTTAAGCCCCTGCGTGGGCATGCTTGTTTGTTTTAACCCCTACGTGGGTGTATTGTTGGTATAAGTCCCTGCGTGGACTATTGTGTTATTTAGCCCCTGCGAGGGCATGTGTGTTATTAAGCCCCTGCGAGGGTAAGTACTTGTTTAACCCCTGCATGGGTAGTCTGTTATTTGAAAAGACCCGTTTAGGGCAACATGTAATATTTTGAATAAATAAATGGAATGTTTATTTTTATAAATTTCATGATTGCCATTTGTGCATATATAATTTATAAATGAAATAAATAAATTAAAATCATTCCTTTTAAAATAATCTGCCTATGTAATTATAAATTAAAAATCTTAAAGTGTGAAACCTAGCTTCGTGTCAAATATAAGACCGGGCCAAGATGGTAAGACCTGTTTAAAAGGTTCAAATTCCTGTTAACATCTTAAAACATGTTAACACTCCTGGCAGACGTGACTCGTTAAAATCACATGTCATTTTTATATGTATAAGGATTCTTTAGAAGATTCCAACCCAATTATATGATCTCTGAATCATGGGTTAAGATCATCAATTAAGATGATCATATCTTACCATACGTTGGTAATATAGTGCCTACGGGCCTTGCTCATTTCTACATGAGCCAAAAGACAGTTGTAGCTATGACTCCCTGTCTGAAAAAAGGTAATAAACTATATTTAAACCTTAAAAGCCTTGATTCTCTGAAATCATAGCTTATAATTTATATTGTCCATGCGACTAAGCCTTATGTGCTAATATATATTGTTATCGTTTATATTTAGGATAAATTTTAATTGAAATCCTAAATTAATACGATTAATAAGTTAGCCAAATATGGCCTCTGTTTACCATGGTTAACGAGTTGCCCTAAGGGGTAATTCCATAATAAACTCCCAAATAAAATATTGTCCTTGTTTTCTACAACAGTTCAATTCAAATGGCTGATTCAAATGAAATAAATAGCCATCCAGTGGAGCAAAATGAGAACGCCCAGATTACGTTAACGGGTGCCGAATTAAAAGCGATCATAGACGGCGCTGTTACACAGGCTCTGGAGCGGCAGTATGATGATTATAGTGGTACTCGAAGTAGGACCCAATCTACACCGCATTCAAAGCCCAAGACACATTCTGAGGCTCATAGCAAGCCTCCTCCCAAAAAGCTAACTAAAATGCTGAAAATAAAAATAAAAGAAAAACAGATAGACAAGATGAATCACTTGGTTCCGACTCGTATCTAGTATAACCTTTGATTATTTCCGCACTTTTGCACATAATTAAGAGATTATCTTAGTTATTGTAGTAGGCCCCTCTTTTGAAGGTGACGTTACCCTCACCCCAGTAGTTTGAGTCAGCAGGGATACAATCCTAAAAGGGTGGATTATTGGAAGATAATGAATTAAGTTATTAATGCAGTATTGTGGTAGGCCCCGCTTTTGGCGGTGACGTTACCCTCGGCTAAGTAGTCTGAGTCAGCAGGGATACAGTCCTAAATAGCCGGGTTATAGTATTAATAGTAGTTAACTTATGAGGGGATCAAAGAGTTTGGACCCCCGCCATCCAATACCGTGAAGTATTGAAGGAGGTCCTACTAAATTTGACTCAGGTCCATTGCAGGACCTCTAAACGCTGAACAATGGCAAGACCTTTACCAAACCGTTCCCTTAACCCCCTACCAGGTAGCCAACATACCTCTATATAGACCGTGGAGATATGAATGGTGAAAATCCTTTATTTTATATAGACAGTAAAATAATGCCAAGACACCACGGACAAACGATAAGGAAAGATCACCTTCAACATAAGTAACTAGTTATTAAAGTCATTAATACAAAACCAAATAAAAAGTGCAAAAGATTAGAAATAAAAAGTATTATACTAGACACTTTGTCTTCACCAAGTGATGTAAGAGACTTAGGCAAACATGGCCTTGATTGTCAAGAACTCTTACGATCAATCTTGGATCCCGAGACGACTCACACACTCTACGATGGACAATGGATGATGGTGGTGGATGATGGTGTTGTGATGGTGGTGGGTGGTGGATGAAGTGTGAGAGAGGTGGTGTGCCAAGGGATGAGATGAAATGAATCCAAGCACTCCTATTTATAGGCTGAACAGAGAGCTGGACACGGCCCCGTGTCTGTCTGACAATCTCTCTCCTCATTAATTGTAATTCGCAATTACAATAAATGCGCCTGCTGTACTTTCGACACGCCCCCGTGTCCGCTGAGCACGGCCCCGTGATGGGCAATAGAAGCTTCTATAGGTTTGTATTTTCTGCTGCTTCTTGGGCACGGCCCCGTGCTGGCTGAGCACGGGGCGTGTTCAGTCTTCTGATTTCTCCATTTTGCTTTGGAAGGTGCCGTTGAGGGGTCGGGCAGTCCACTAATATTCCTTTTCTTGTATTTATGTTGGATTTAGCTGTCTTTTTGCTTCTTTTGCGTTTTTGAGCTCATTTAATCCTGAAAATACAAAAGGAAGACAAAAACACTCTTTTTCTAATATTAGTACTTAAAAAGGGTTAGTTTTATGCCTCATTTGATGTAATTTATATGTTGCATTTTACACACATCAAATACCCCCACACTTGAACTTTTGCTTGTCCTCAAGCAAAACTCTTTAACATGTGACTTACACTCCCAAATGGAATAGGTAGAAAAGAAGGTTTTGGGCTTGTCGTAGAGTGTCGGGATTTCCAAGATCTTTTTGGGTTTTATTTTTATTTATTTACACTCCTATTCGTAATGATTTATTTAGAACTTTTCATAAAAGAAATTACTTATTTGGGCATAACATGCCTTTTTTAAAATTCTATTTATATACAAGTTCACATACCTCACGGGGAAATCACTCACACTCGGCCGAAGGTGTATTTTTAGTGAATCACTCGAGAGCGGCATGGAACTTATTCCTACCATAGGCTTGCCAAGAAATCAATCCTCCTCATTTTTAACTTTTATACCTTTGTAGATATCAAGAGGACTTTGTGGGTTAAGGGTTAGGCTAGGG
Organism: Helianthus tuberosus; assembly: GCA_030545235.1. Taxonomy (NCBI): domain Eukaryota; kingdom Viridiplantae; phylum Streptophyta; class Magnoliopsida; order Asterales; family Asteraceae; genus Helianthus; species Helianthus tuberosus. Next base: position 55,094,063 of record CM060404.1, read on the forward strand.
TTAAAGGTAGGTGGTTGGGTTAGTGGTTAGTAGAAAAAGGGCTAAAAGCGTAACAAGTGTCGGTTTTCGTATTTTTGCAACTTTTTATTTTGATGAAGCTTTTATTCAAACTAAGTTATTTTTGATTAACTTGTTTGTTTATTTTCTTTTTGCTTCATCATTTTTTTTTATTTTTTTTTTTCGAACAACCGAACTTGTTACTAAAATAAAGGGTTAAAATGAAAAAGGGTTTTGGTGGGTAAAAGGGTTTTTTGTTTGGGTGATGAAATGAAAAGGTTTAGGCTTAAAGGGGCTAACTAGGGGGATTTTTGGGTAGGTGGTAAAAAAAAGAAAAAATAATGGTGTAGAAATAAAAAGGGGTTAGTCCTAATGCCTCCATCATTTACTTACTCGGGTTTAAGTTGATAAGGACCGGGAATGTATTGTCATGGCAAGTTCTAGAGTCGTAAGAACCAAGCGGCTATTCACACAAGAAACGAAAAATGAGCATTTAGTCAATTGATATGTAATTGTGTGCTCAATAAAGACTCAAAACTCAATTTTGTGGGAATGGGTTTTTATGTGATCAAGTATATATAATCAAATTTTAAATAAGTTTGTCATGCCTTTTCATAATTTTCTTATGTTGGTTCTTTTTATCACTACGCTATCGGTTGTAAATTTGTAAAAATATAACCTTTTTGAGAACTTGAATTTTCCGAGTTAAACCTAGACAAGTAAAAAAAATGAAATTTTTGAAAAAAATTGGGGTGATTAGCGGTTCCAATAGAGTTTTGTGTAAGGCTTGTATTTTAGGACTTGCAAAGTTCAAGGTTTTAGCATCCCCCCCACACTTAAATTACACATTGTCCTCAATGTGTCCCAAAAATAAATTTTTAGGTTGATTAGATGTGTAAAATAGTGTTTAAAAAGCAAAAATTTGTGTTACTGGGCACTGGACACGGCCCCGTGTTCAAGTGCCAGTAACAGAATTAAAACAAGAGAAACAGAAGTCTGGACACGGGGGCGTGTTGGGTGAACACGGCCCGTGTCCAGTTACCTGAACTGGGCGTTTTCTGCAGGTTGCTCAGCACGGGGCCGTGTTGGTTGGGCACGGCCCGTGTTGAACCTTCTGAAATGGAGAAAATTGTCGGGTTGCCTTGTTCTTGTGCTTGGGTTCATTTTTCTCGTTCCCCTTTTCATCCTTTACCACCACGAGTGTGTTTTATTCATTACAAACCATCCAAACCTTAAAACCATCATTTCATTTCATCATAGAGAGAACTTACATAATCCTAAATTAAAATAAAATTAAAACTTAACTAAATAGGTCAGCAGGTGCACGAGGTTATCATAATAAGCTCTACTTATTTAAGAAAATTTTGAGAAAAGTTTCCCGATATAGTAGGACTTTTAGCCGAATGATTTCTTCCCTAAATGTTATTTAAAGCCATTCTTCGATTTCCCTAGGAAGGAAGAATGCGGCTTCATTTTCCTCCGCAGCTGGTGGTTGAGGGGGAACATTCACCGGGAATCCTTGCACCACTCTTCGCGGAGGTTCTTGGTGCATGGAGTACCATTCGGCTAGAATGACAACTTCGGGTACCATGTTCCACGCCCTTTGGGTTATTATAGGTACCAAAGGCGGGGAGGCGAGAAGGTTCAACCTCTGGTGCAAGAGGTTTACTTCATGGAGACAGCCCTCCAGCCCCACTGAAAGATGGTTGATACGGTCGACCAATGCTTCTTCCACTCCCGTCATTTCATCAATAGCCTCCCTTAGAGCGTAAACATAGTTTACAAGAGAGTCTTCTGCTGTTGAAGATCTCCTCCCTTGTCGGTTATTTCTTGAAGATGATCCGCTTGTTCTGCTTGCCATTTTCTGTGAAGGAAACCGAAGAAAGCTAAATTTTTACAAAACAGAACCTCGGACACGGCCCCGTGTTCATTTGTCTGCAGGATTTTATGCTAGGGAGTCTTGGAGTTTTAAATTATTCTCATGATTTTTAGCTAGTTTTTAGGCTTAGATAATTTAAAATAAAGTTATACAACTAACTTTAAACAATAATCCTTAGCAAATAATCTTACAAACTTCACATAGAGGGTTGGAATCAAGAGATTTCCAAGCTTCCATGGAGGAAATTTTGAAAAAAAATTTAAAGAGGAGGAAATAAGTAAAAGTGGAAGGGACAAGAGGGTCTTTTGGAACCTTCTTTTAGCACTTACCTAGGATGGTATGAGTGAAAATCCCAGGAATCTCTGTCTTTTGAAGTGGTAAAAAATGAGCAGGATTCAGGCTGCATTTAAAGAAAACGACAGTGCACTGGACACGACCCCGTGTTGACTGGACACGGCCCCGTGTGCAGAGGAATTCCTGACACATTTTGTCCGTATTCTGACCAAATCAGCAGAGAATCTCTTTGATGAGCACGGGGGCGTGTTGACCTGGACACGGCCCCGTGTCTGGAGGCTGTTTTATGGAGTTTTGCTTTTTCTAAGGATTTCGTCGAAATCGGGTGGTTCTTTACTGGTTGGAACAACCCCAAAGTGCCTAAGATACCTTAATTGTCCTAGACTAAGGCGAGAACGCAAGAGGTTGTCGGTGAGGGTAATTCCTATTTTTATTCTAGGTGGACAAGTCCAACCCTTTTCCGGGCTCTTGTTAAAGAAGGTATATGCCAAATCGCTCAGGTCTATGTATGCACCGAACGAAGTCGATGGAGAGTCCTTCACGGCACAGTCGACACAGGGACGACTATCGTCCAAGTCTTTGCTAGGTACGAAGGTATTTTTGGGAGCAACGAGGTTGTCGGAATGCGGTTCCAATAATTCTTCATGGTTATCGTCTTGGGGTGGATCAATAAAATCATTCCTAAGCTCTTCTAACCAATTCTGAACTAGCTTTTCTAGTTGAAATAGCTCGTCAAGGAGCATTTCTCCTAGAATATCTGGCTGGGCGCATTCGAGGGAGAAATAGTGCTTATTTTTACTTTCGCCCCTCTTAAGGTTGTGAGAAGTTAGTGGGTCCATGTAGTGGGGCCTATAATTTAGAAAGTAGCATTTTACTTCTTCATGTTTGCCACCACATAATTGACACCACGTACCATAAGAGTGCCGAAAGTAAAAACAATTACTATCACTCATGTTTATGTCAGAAATTACCAACCGCCGGGATCTAACGGTTCTGTTTTCAGTAACTGAATCTTGGGCACGGGGGCGTGTTGGGTGAGCACGGCCCCGTGTTCAGCTTACTGTCTGACGTAAAACAAGATTGCCAGTTCCAATGATTGAGCACGGGGGCGTAAAAAGGTAATAAACTATATTTAAAAGCCTTGAAAGCCTTGATTCTCTGAAATCATAGCTTATAATTTATATTGTCCATGCGACTAAGCCTTATGTGCTAATATATATTGTTATCGTTTATATTTAGGATAAATTTTAATTGAAATCCTAAATTAATACGATTAATAAGTTAGCCAAATATGGCCTCTGTTTACCATGGTTAACGAGTTGCCCTAAGGGGTAATTCCATAATAAACTCCCAAATAAAATATTGTCCTTGTTTTCTGCAACAGTTCAATTCAAATGGCTGATTCAAATGAAATAAATAGCCATCCAGTGGAGCAAAATGAGAACGCCCAGATTACGTTAACGGGTGCCGAATTAAAAGCGATCATAGACGGTGCTGTTACACAGGCTCTGGAGCGGCAGTATGATGATTATAGTGGTACTCGAAGTAGGACCCAATCTACACCGCATTCAAAGCCCAAGACACATTCTGAGGCTCATAGCAAGCCTCCTCCCAAAAAGAATGGACCCAAGAAAGATGGTGATGACCGTCAGTCTACTAACCATCAAAGTATCCCATCTCAGCAGATAGTGCTGCATCAAGATCCCCGTAACAAGGGTTGCTCCTATAAGTACTTCGTGTCTTGCAAGCCCCGGGATTTTAATGGGGAGAAAGGAGTCGTCGATTGTATGTCATGGCTTGACGAGATGGAGACGATGGTAGATATCAGCGGGTGCGCTGAAAAGGATGTGGTTAAGTTCGTGTCACAGTCCTTCAAGGGTGAAGCATTAGCATGGTGGAGATCTTTAGTTCAAGCCACCGGGAAAATCCCATTGTACAATATGTCATGGGATCAATTTGTCGCCCTGATAAAGGAAAATTTCTGCCCTCAACACGAGGTGGAAAAGATAGAATCTGACTTTCTATCGTTGGTGATGACGAACCTCGACTGCCAAGCTTATCTGACAAACTTCAATACGCTGTCCCGGTTGGTACCTTATCTGGTAACCCCGGAGCCTAAAAGAATCGCTCGATTTATCGGGGGTTTAGCCCCGGAAATCAAGGCAAGCGTAAAAGCTTCTCGGCCAGCTACCTTCAGGTCTGTAGCTGACATTTCCTTATCCCTCACTTTGGATGCGGTCAGGCAGAGATCGCTGAGGAATAAGGAGGCTGAGAAGAGGAAGCGAGAAGATGATGGTTCGCGTAGATCGAACAAGAAGCACCGGGGGAGCGGTGACAACAAGAAAGGGTCAGAGTCAAGGAAGGATGGGCATAATTCTGGTGAAAAGCCCAAGTGTAAAATTTGCAAGAAGCAGCACTATGGAAAGTGCAGACTCGAGTCTAACTCTCAGACTCAGTCAAAACCCTTTGCTTGTGGTATTTGCAAGTCCACGGATCACAAAACCCTGGATTGCAAGAAGATAAAAGACGCAACGTGCTTCCGTTGCAATGAAAAGGGGCACATCAAGACCAATTGCCCAAAATACAACAAGAAGCCTGAGGAGGCTAAGAAGACTAATGCCAGAGTCTTCAGAATGGACGCGAAAGAGGCTGTGCAAGACGATAATGTCATAACAGGTACTTTCCTTGTAAATGATGTCTTTGCAAGAGTACTTTTTGATTCAGGCGCAGATAAGTCTTTCGTAGATCATAAGTTTTGTAAATTGTTGAATTTACCTGTCAAAACCTTAAGCGTAAACTATGAGGTAGAGTTAGCAGACGGTACCATAGAAACCGTCTCTACTGTGTTAGATGGATGTGTTATATCCATTAAGAACCATTCTTTTCCTCTATCTCTACTTCCCTTTAAGTTGGCCGGTTTTGACATAGTTCTGGGTATGGACTGGTTATCTCATAACCAGGCCCAAATTGTCTGTAACCAGAAACAGGTGGTAATAAAGACTCCGTCTGGTGAATCACTTACCATTCGGGGAGATACCCAGTATGGACTGCCTGAGCAGGTGACTATGCTCAAGGCTTCCAAGTGTTTGAAGAAGGGGTGTGTCATCTACATGGCGCAAGTGATTATTGATGAGCCTAAGCCGAAGATAGAAGACATCCCTGTCATTTCTGAATACCCAGAAGTGTTTCCTAAAGATCTACCTGGTTTACCACCAGATAGACAAGTCGAAGTCAGGATAGATATCATCCCCGGAGCAGCACCTGTTGCAAGAGCACCATACAGATTGGCACCCACAGAAATGAAGGAGTTGCAGACGCAGCTAGATGAATTGCTGGCTAAAGGTTTCATTAGACCTAGTTCATCTCCTTGGGGAGCGCCAATCTTGTTTGTCAAGAAGAAGGATGGGCCGATGCGTCTGTGCATCGACTATCGCGAGCTTAATAAAGTGACGATCAAGAATAGGTATCCTTTGCCCAGGATCGACCTTCAAGGGGCAAGTTACTTCTCGAAGATTGATTTGAGGTCAGGCTACCATCAGTTGAAGGTGAAAGATGAAGACGTTCACAAGACTGCATTTAGGACTCGTTATGGTCACTACGAGTTCCTAGTGATGCCTTTTGGGCTCACAAATGCACCGGCTGCATTCATGGATCTCATGAATCGCGTTTGCAAGCCATACTTAGATAAATTCGTCATCGTTTTCATCGACGACATTCTCATTTATTCTAAGAATCAAGCTGACCATGAGAAACACCTTCGATGTATTCTCAAACTTCTACATCAGGAGAAGTTCTAAACCAAATTCTCCAAGTGTGAATTTTGGCTTCGTGAAGTCCAATTCCTTGGACATGTGGTTAGTGAGCGTGGTATCCAGGTGGATCCCGCTAAGGTTGAAGCCGTTATGAACTGGCAAGAGCCAAAGACGCCTACGGAGATTCGTAGCTTCCTGGGATTGGCAGGATATTACAGGCGTTTCATTGAAAATTTTTCGAGGATTGCTGCACCCCTAACCTCCTTAACTAAGAAGAAGGTTAAGTTTGTTTGGGGCCCTAAGCAGCAAGAATGCTTTGATATTCTGAAGCAAAAGTTGAGCAACGCCCCAGTACTGACACTGCCAGATGGAATTGAAGACTTTGTGGTTTATTGTGATGTTTCGCATACTGGCATGGGGTGTGTGCTGATGCAGAAAGGCAAGGTTATTGCCTACGCTTCACGACAATTGAAAGTGCATGAAAAGAATTACACCACCCATGACTTGGAGCTGGGTGCCGTTGTTTTCGCACTGAAGCTTTGGAGGCACTATCTTTATGGTGTCAAATGTGTGATCTATTCTGATCACAAAAGCCTCCAACATCTGTTTAGTCAGAAGGAGTTAAACATGAGACAGCGCCGCTGGATGGAAACTTTAAACGAGTATGATTGTGAAATCAAGTACCATCCCGGTAAGGCGAATGTAGTCGCCGATGCCTTGAGTCGGAAGGAAAGGGTTAAACCCATCCAAATCAATGCCAAGCGCATGGAGATAAAGAACAGTCTGATGGAAAGGTTGTTAGCTGCACAGAAAGAAGCTGTGTTGGAAGCTAACTATCCTAATGAAAAGCTAGGAGTAACTGAGGAGCAGTTAACTCTTAGCAAGGACGGACTTCTAAGATTAAATGGACGAATATGGGTTCCAATTTTTGGGGGACTTCGTGATGTCATCCTCCAAGAAGCCCACGGTTCCAAATACTTCGTTCATCCTGGAGCTGATAAGATGTACCAGGATCTAAGGGCAAATTATTGGTGGATAGGCTTGAAAAAGTCTGTAGCCGCCTATGTAACAAAATGCTTGACATGTGCACAAGTCAAAGCCGAGCATCAGAAACCGTCAGGTTTGCTACAACAGCCTGAACTTCCTACGTGGAAGTGGGAAATGGTAACTATGGATTTCATTACCAAGTTACCCAAGACAAGGAAAGGAAATGATACGATATGGGTTATAGTTGACAGACTGACTAAGTCAGCTCATTTCTTACCCATCAAGGAGACTTATAGCTCCGATATGTTAGCCCAGTTATACGTGGATAAGATTGTAGCCTTACATGGCATACCTGTAGCTATTATCTCTGACAGAGATACTAGGTACACGTCACATTTCTGGAAGAGCTTCCAGCAATCTTTGGGCACACGTTTGAACTTTAGTACGGCTTACCACCCTCAGACATACGGTCAGAGTGAGCGTACTATTCAAACGTTGGAAGACATGCTACGTGCATGTGCAATCGATTTGGGTGGTAGTTGGGATAAGAACCTACCATTAATCGAATTCTCCTACAACAATAGCTACCATACCAGCATAAAGGTTGCGCCTTTCGAGGCATTATACGGTAGAAAGTGTAGAACGCTAGTTTGTTGGGCGGAAGTTGGAGATGTCCAGTTATCAGGACCATAGATAGTGTTCGAAACGACGGACAAGATTGTCCAGATTCGTGACCGTCTCAAAGCTGCCCGGGATAGGCAGAAGAGTTACGCTGATCCTAAGCGTAAGGATTTTCACTTCGAAGTAGGTGACAAAGTCCTACTTAAAGTGTCACCCTGGAAGGGAGTAATGCGGTTTGGTAAGAAAGGCAAGCTAAGTCCGAGATACATAGGACCTTTCGAGGTTATCGAACGTGTCGGGTCAGTTGCCTATAAGTTAAACTTACCTGAAGAGCTCAATGGAATTCACAATGTGTTCCACATCTGCAATCTGAAGAAGTGCTTCGCTGAAGAATCACTGGTTATACCGTATACAGATGTGCATATAGATGAGAGCTTAAATTTTGTGGAAAAACCTGTGTCAATTGAAGATCGACGGGTAAAGAAGCTTCGGAGAAAGCATATACCTATTGTTAAGGTCAAATGGGATGCCCGTAGAGGTCCCGAATACACGTGGGAGGTTGAATCCACGATGAAAGAAAAGTACCCTTACTTATTTCAGTAAATCTCGGGTCGAGATTTATTTTAAGGGGGTGAGGATGTAACACCTCGAAAATTCACGTCCTATAATGTGTAGACACGTGTCAAATGTTTAACGTGTGAAAGAAATATTATAGAATGACTAAAAGTTGACAAACATGGAAAGTATGTGAATATACGTATTCTAAGTGTCAACTGTGAATAAATATAATGTACATTAACCCTACACAATGTTCATACCTTCAAACGAATGAATCATGGATCATACGAAACTAAAAGTGAGAGAATTCAAACTACAGGGACCAAATGTGTCAACATGTTTAATTTATACCTCTGAGTGACCTTTTGAAAATCCCGAAGCTTTGTAAATATTAATTATGCTCACGAGAATGCACCATAAAAATTTCATAAAGTTTCGTTAACGTATGAGAAAGTTATGATCAAATTCGTGTGAGAAGGGTTAAAGTGCAAACATTGAAAGTTAAGACTTTTCGGGTTAACCGGAAGTGTTCAGGGAATTGGCAAAGTGGGTATAAGCCCTAAAGTCCTTGTGGGTATATTTCAAGGGGTCAAATTGCAAGTTAAAGCTTAATTACCCTTTCAATTTAACCAAAGGTCAAGTTGGAAAACAAAGAAAATCAAAAATCAGATTTTGCAGGCCCATGCGGCCCGCTTTGGTTTTGGTTAAATGGGAAGCGGGCCGCTTCCGACCCCCAGATACAGAAAACGGGGACAGGCCCCTGTATTCGCGGAAACTCGACTTTTAAACGCATTTTTAGCATGGTGGGCGACCCCTAACTGTACTAGAGCACTAGGGACATGTGTTGGATGGTTGTGGTTGATCATAGACTTGGTTGTCAACATGTTGTGGTGGGTTAATTCACTATATAAGGACATGATATGCAACAAACATTCTCACACCTTCATCTGCATAATTTGATCATTCCTGGAGCTCTCAAGCAGGTCCATCTGATCTTATCTCGTGCATAGGACTCTTGTAAGTCTGCTAGTTCTTATTTAGTTGAGTTTAGCATGTTTAATTAGCTAAAAGTCAAACCGCCGTAATTACGGTTTGACTTCGAGATTAGTCATTAATGGCTCAGTCATATCTCGAATTAAAAGTAGTTATGAGTTGGTATTTATGTGGGTAATAAAACCTCAAAAGGGTTTCCCCTGATCACCACTCTAACCAGGTCAAAAGTCGGGTCAAACGTTTAATTAAAAAGTCAACATGATGCTTAAAATGTCATTTATGCATAATTAGCTATCTAGAACATATATAACCTGTTTGATCATTGTTATAACTTAGTAATTAGTGTAAGAACATGTCTAAACATGTTCAACCCGACTATTTCCTGTTTAGACCCGGTTCGGAACCGAAAGTCACATAGTTTGACTTTCACTTTGACTTTCAGTTCTGACCCGTTTAGGTATGTTTTAGAAATGCCTCAGAGCTTAAATTGGATTAGGATACATGTTAGAACAACCCTCTGTGATTATGCACCTTGGTTCACTAGTTATCCAATTAATATGCATATTTCCGTTAATTGCTCATATGTTGACCGTTATGCCCTTATTACCTTAAAACGTGATTTATGAAAATGTAAAAGTGTAGAAACCTTAGTTACTGATATATAAACTTGTATGCAAAGTTTGACATCAGTTTGACTTGTAGATTAAGAGTTATGCTCAATATCGCAAATCTAAAGCTTTATGTTAATAAAACGGCGTAATTAGCGTATAGCCTAGTTAAGCCTACTTTTTGGTATCAAACTTAATACCCACTGATGTAATATATTATTTTGGGATTTTTAAAGATTTTTAATTAATTTTAGGCTGAGCATAACTAGTAGTCGTAGGCTTAATCCGGTAATTGTCGGTTTTGCCCTTACGGGCCATAAAATGAGTTTTACTTATCTAAACGACTCCAAACCTTTTGCTACTGATCACATATGATAAATAAATTATTTTAAGCCTTCTGGAAATATAAAAATATCAGATTTAAGTATCAAACCCGGAAATGGCCTTTAATCGCCTTAATTAGCGTTTTTAACGCATAGTATGTTTTAAAATCATATTGGACATACCCGGGTTGATACCTACTGATATATGAGGAAAATTATGATATTTTAACAGTAAGCAAAGGTTGATTAACTCAGACTTCGTTTTTGAGCTTTTCGGCTTATGTGAAATCACCAAAATACCCCTACGGGGCATAGTTTGGTTAAAGATGATAAATTTCACATATATGCTTTAGCCTACTGTTATAACTCATCAAATTGAGTATGTTTGTTGTTTACATCAGACCTGTAACTCAGTTAAACATTTAGACTCTTTTACAATCTTTAAAATGACCAAACTACCCCTACGGGGCATAGTTTGTGTTTAAATTCATTTCGGGCATAAGGAAAGACATCCTACTGATGTCACAAAATATTTGAAGCATATTAACTTAGGAAACCTGTATATGGCTCTTACAGATACCCGTTACGCTTATTTCGCGTTCGGTTCGGTTTATGTAACAAGTTTACATAAATTAGCCGAAACGGGTCAAACCTTATCGGTTTTATCTCAAAATCCAGAATGTGAATAATAAACCCATATTAAACAAGTCTTCAAACTTTTTGGGTCTAAATCACATTCTATCCGGTCTTCGCTTAATCGTGCGTACGAACCGTATCTCTGAAACTAGCCGGTCTAAGCTTAAGCTTAATTAAAGACCCGTTAGGATTCTAATAGGTTTTATTAAACCTTCGTTCCAGATTAGGAGAACCAGTAAAAGCTACATGCATTTTGCTTATTGTGAATTATACTTTGCATCAGGTAAATACTTTTAACTTATTTTCCCTATAGGGGCTTGGGTTACGGTATATAGCATACCGCTTGATCGGGCATCAAATCTCCACATTAAGTGGGTAGTTGAATAATTTGATCGGCTCGTTTAAACAGTCTTGTTTACTTTACAGCCTTTGGGGGGTTAATGACCATGTCCCGGATATCCTTGGCATCATCTTACGAGATGGCCACGACCTGAGCACGGGGTGTAGGCGTACACCTGTCAGTGTATAACTCAATAATGTGGTGTGTCTATTGATCTTTAACCCGGACTAGATCCGGGCTACTGAACGCATAAGTAACATGTAATTCGTTCATAAGATTATAATATTAAATAATTCTCCCAAGTTATAAAAAATGTTTATGCCATGTGCATCCAAACCAATTTTCAATCATTTTCCAAAATGAGTCAGTTGATTGTATTTACCAGTGTAAACTGATGTATTTTCCCTAAAAGACTGAACGCAGGTACTAAACGAAATTGGCTGGATTGTCTCCTAAGCATCAATAAAAAGTCTCGCAAGCTTAGGATGCCTGAAGTCTGTTGAACCATTAATATTATTTTGTTTCGATCCTACTGTGGATAAACTTCCGGATATTGTTACATCGATAAACAATATTAAATTCGGTTGTATCATATTTTAAATTTGCTTCCGCTGTGCATAATAATATTGTGTTGTTTGACTATTACGTTGCCAACCACGTCACGATACTCCCCCACCGGGCCCACCGGTGACACGTGGAAATTGGGGTGTGACAGTTTGAGCGATGAATTGTTTACAGAATACGATCAACCCAATGTTTCGGTGCATAATAGGCAAGTGCACATTGATGCTGATGAAGACGAGGTTGAAGCACATGGTACTTCGTCAGATCGGGAATATATGACTCAGTTACGAGATGAGATTGCTGAGCAGTTAATGCAAAGCATGGATACAATGATTTAAAAAAATGTTATTGTCTTTTTTATGAATATTATTTCAGTATTGTATAACTATTATTTAAGTTTGAATGTTGAAAAACTCCTTTAAGTTTAATAAATCAGTTTATTTATACTTCAGTTTATTTCAGCAGTTTACAGAAGTAAAAAAAACAAACAATCTTCTTATTGCAGACTACAGACATTTGGTCCAGCACTTCTGCTATAGATGTCTGCAGATGTGGTCCGCAGACTGCAGACATTTTCCCTCAGAAAAAACAAACAACACCTAAATAAGAAAATGCCAGATTTTGTTACATAGTCAAGAAAAATAAGATTTTTTTTATAGACTTGAATAAACAAAAATTCCCGTCAAAACAAACCATAAACCGCCAACTGCCAAATGTTACTTTTCCTATACTAATACATGGAAAAAAAATTAACACGTGCCAATTTCTGGTTTATCTCATCTTATTTTTCAATTTCAACAATATTTTAACTAAATATAATTTAGATAAGAATAATAATTTTTTTATCAAGTTTTGAATTAATAATGGGGTTATTGGATTTTAATAATCCTAAGTTTCACCTGTTGACCGATAATAATCACAACTTTAAAAATTTCCTCCAATAATCTCAATTTGTAAAAGTTTGGCCGCTATTGATCCTTTTCAAACATATAAGAATTTGGTCTCCTCAATAGACTCAATTACACTTAGAGACTTCTTAATTGATTTAAGAGCACCTATGTTAGAAAAAAATCAATGGCGGCCAAAGTTTTACAAGTTTGGATTATTGGAAGAAATTTTTAAAGTTGAGATTATTATCGGCCAAAAGGTGAAACTTAGTATTATTAAAATCCAATATCCCTTAATAGAGTAGGAGTTTGGTGGAAAGTCTATTTTTCCTAGAAAGTCTAGGAAGGAATAAGAATTGGACATGTGTCATTGAGGGATTTTAAGTAGAAGGGCTATCATGTAATTTCACATTTTAATTTTATTTTTGGAATATATCTTCATTAACTAAAATTTGCATGATATCTAATTGTAGCTGATTTTTGTCCCTGATTTTCGGAATTATTGTTGTTTTTTAATCTAAATCTCTTCCAAATATCACGAAATGTGTTTATCTGGAAAACTATCAGCAGGTGTTGGTGATGTGTTTTACCAGTCAGAGAGGTTGAAGTCAGTGTGTTTTAACACACTGAAGTCAATATATAGTCAGGTTGTGTTTTAACAGTTCTTTTGCATTTTAACACTCTGAATGTGTTTTAACACTCTGAAGTCAGAGAGGTTGAAGTCAGTGTGTTTTAACACTTTGAAGTCAATATATAATCAGGTTGTGTTTAACACTCTGAATGTGTTTTAACAGTTCTTTTGCATTTTAACACTCTTGACGCTGTTTTAACAGCAAGCAGATTGCTGGCCATTGTGTTTTAACAGCAAGCAGATTTCTTGACGTTGTGTTTTAACAGCAAGCTGATTTCTTGACGCTGTGTTTTAACAGCAAGCAGATTCCTGGAGGATTTTTGACATTGTGTTTTAACTGCAAGCAGATTTCTTGACATTGTGTTTTAACAGCAAGCAGTTTTCCTTGACGCTGTGTTTTAACAACAAGCAGATTGCTGGATATTGTGTTTTAACAGCAAGCAGATTTCTTGACGCTGTGTTTTAACAGCAAGCAGATTTCTGGTCGCTTGGGTCGCGTTTTCTTCTCCGGTAAGCCCTGGCCCCGTTATATTTTCTTCTCAGTCTTTCAGATCTTGTTAGAACCACGTCTCCGGCTAGTCGTTTCTCAGTCTTTCAGATCTTGTTAGAACCACGTCTCCGGCTAGTCGTGTATTGTTTCAGGGGAGGCGGAGTGGTGGTGCCGGCCGTAGAATGGCGGTGGTGGCTCCGTCAATGGTAGAGGGTGGGGGTGTTTTAGGTAATGATAAGGATTTGTTGTTAAAGATGATGATGATTTGATGAAGGGGTGGCCGACGCCGGTTTTTGGAGGTGGGTTTAGAGAGGGAGAGAGAAAGAGAAAGAGGGGAAATCTTCATCCATGATTTTAGGTATATTTGGTATGATTTTAGGGGTTTCCTGTGGGTTGAGAGAGAGAAGGAAATTCGCTTAAAAATAGGAGTTGTGATTGATTAAAAAACGGCCATTTGACAAAATTGCCCCTACTCATTTAAAACAATCAATTAATTAAACTCAAATATTACAAGATTGCCATTGATTTAATCTCAACCCTTAAACACACCAATCGGATGGACCAGATCGCTTCCTAGACTTTCTAGGAAAAACACACTTTCCGTGCGAACCCTACTCTCCCTTAATAATAATGTATGATTTGTATTTTCTTCTTCTCCCTAGAAGATTGAAGAAGTTGTTTTTTTTAGAACCAAGCAAATATTTAAGTGTTTATTCTTATTTAAATTAGATTTAGTTAAATTATTTATTAATATTATTATTATTTAAAATTTAATAGGATACAGAAATAAGAAAATAATACTAAATCACAAACTTCACGGATCTTTCTTATTTATTTATTATTTCTTTTTATTTTTTCCGTTTATTAATAATCATCTAATATTTTATTGGTTCTACCACGTGTAATACATATGTTTATAACCTAATAATAAAAAAAATGAAAATTTTAATAAGTAAATAGTACATCAAATTCATCATTTAAATACATATTTTGACGACTGTATGTGTTAATCGATTTCATTATATCTGTTTAATTTGTGCAATACACGAGGTATTTTAAAGATATAATTATCTTACTTGTTATATAAAATTAAATTTACGTAATTCGTGTAAAACACGAGGTTATAAGCTAGTACAATATAAAATTTATGGAAACAAAACAATTCGCAATGTTTTGCTCGGGTTCTGGTGTATAGAAACTCTCGGATGATATGCTGAATTAGGGTAGATTATGTAAAATGTATATAAAGTCAAAAGATTTTACGAAAAGTAATGTGCATAATATTATTGGTGAATAGAAAAGTGAATGTGCATTGCTTAACCAACCAAACAAACAACATAAAATATAAAGGTTTCAACTGAATGTTTGCCGTCCAAGGAAAAGAGTTTTTCTTAGTTTTTTAACCGTTCTTCCAAACTACGAAATCCTCCTCTACGTAACCATCTTGAATTTGATCTATATACATGGAAATGGTAAAAGCCATAAGGAACTGAATATTATTGTATCAATTATTAAAAAGGCAAAGCCTATGAATAATGACTTTGTCATAATAACTAGTGTTATTAAATCCGCGCGTTGCGCGGTGGGTGGGTATCAGTTCGTTTAACTACGGTACTGACACTTGTTATAGCAACCAATAGAGAAAAAAATCATGATATGATAAAAAAATATACCAACACGGCGGGAATTTGATCGGTATCGGTTTGTTTTGTTACGCCACCTACACTCGTACAGCAACCCATAGAGAAAAAAAATCTTGATATGATAAAAAAATACTGACACGTGAATTACATCGATAAAAAACAAACGCAAGTTACATAAGATATATAAAAGAACCACGTAACACATATAAAAAACCACTAAATAACACATAAAAAAACCTTTAAAATATATAAAAGAACCACGTAACACATATAAAAAACCACTAAATAACACATAAAAAAACCTTTAAAACAAATATACTTACTGTTCATTAACTTTGTCTATTAATAGCATACGGCGGGAATTTGATCTGTATCGGTTTTTTTTGTTACGCCACCTACACTCGTTACAGCAACCCATAAAGGAAAAAAAATATTGATATGATAAAAAAAATACTGACACGTGAATTACATCGGTAAAAAACAAACGCAAGTTACATATAAGATATATAAAAGAACCACATAACACATATAAAAAACCACTAAATAACACAACTAAAATACCTTTAAAACAAATATATACTTACTGTTCATTAAGTTTCTCTATTACTATGTAATAATAGTATACAATATATGATTTTCTTAATAAAATCATATCTATCATTTAATTTTAATTCTCTTTAATAATCTGTGTTCGCTAATTTAAAAAAAAATATAAATGTGTTGTTATAATTAATTTTCGAGTTAAATGCATGGTTGGTCTCTGTGGTTTGCGAAAATTACAGACTTGGTCCTAAATGTTACCTAATTACACACTTGATCCCAGTGGTTGCAATTTTTAAACTCAAGGTCCTTAACACTAAACTTTGTTAAATTTTCCATTTAAATATTGGTAAAATGACTAAATTGTCTCTAAATAATTAAAAAAAAAAAAACAGAAAGAGATGGATGACCCCTCATCTTCTTCTCCATCTATCTCTCTCTCTCTCTCTCTTTAACCCACCATCACCACCACCACCACTAGAGGTGTACAAATCGATTTTTTCAAAAACCGATTTCGGTTATTAATTGAACCGGTTTTTTTCATCCAAAAAGAAAACTGGTTTTTTCTATAACCGGTTTCGGTTACTAACCGGTTTTCCAAGTCAAAAACAATAGCCGGTGTAACCGGTTGGTATCGGTTTTTAACCGGTTTTTTGCAAAGAAAAAAACGGTTTTTTAAAATCGGTTTCGGTTATTAACCGGTTTTTAAGATCAAGAATCCTAACCGGTCTACAATCGGCGGTTCAGTTCGGTTGTAAAACCGTTTATAAAAAACCGGTTAAAAAAAACCAATTTCGTTTCTAAAACCGGTTTTTTTGTACACCTCTAACTACCACCACCACCACCTTCACCTTCAACCCACCTCACCGTCTTCAAGTTCCTGACCGCCTTGGTCTCCTTTGCGTCCGCAATTACCTTGGTTACTCTCATACCTTTGCTCTTGAAAGTTAAAGTTAGAGAGTTTATGTTCAGGAAGAAGACTAGGGATCTTGGTAGAGAAATGGGTGTCTTTAAGCAACAGAAGGAAGCCGGCCCAGGAAATCCAAAAGTCGCTTGATCACCACACGATTTTGTACACTACACTCGATAAGTTATCCGTGATTTTGGATTTGCACAACCGTGCGATTTGGATGCCTGACCTTGCGAAAACAATCATGAACAACTCTAAATTACAATATTAATAATTTAGTATCTACATAGAACGGGGACCATTATAGAATACTAATTATTGTGAAAACAAAATGAACTACTCTAAATTACTAAATTTTGAGATTTAATGTTCATATTTTAAAAATTTTATGTTTCTTAATTCTTACATTCATATATTCATATATGTATTATATATACATAAAAAACCCATATATCTAAAAAATCCATATATTTTCACATACACATAACAAACATTATACATGTAGGTAATTTAACATAACCTATATATGTGTATGTTAAATAAAAACTAAAGATTTTCCATTTTTTTTTTTTTTTGAATTCAAGTATGAGAAACAATAAATATCCCATTAATAGCATTTTCATTTACTTTTTTAGGTTTAGGATTAAAAAAAAAGGTGATTCATTATGTTCTGCGTATTCTTGCAATATTTAGAGTTCTGTATAGAATTTTCCATTACCTAGATTTTATATACAATATTTTGGTCGATTAGATAAGAAGAGCATTGATATCAACCAATAAAATTATGTATACTTCTTCATGATGTCATAAAATATAAAAGATAAAAGGAAAGCATTGATACGAACCAATAAAATTATGTATAATTCACCGATTGCATAAAATATAAAAGATAAATGAGAATACTAGACAAGGAAGGAAAAGCAAAGTGGTGGATGGTGCTAGTTTATAATGCGAAACGTCCACAGTTTTCTGCTGTCCACCAAATTCTGTTGTAAATTCCCGACAAGAAACAACCTTATATGATATCATACCAGAATTTTTAAAACCGATCCTCAAACTCTCTTATATTTTGTTGTTACCCTTATCAACTATAAATACAAGATAAAATCGTCATTATCATTTATTAAAATTATGAATATTGTTTATTAATATTAATATTATTAATTATTATTTATTTATTTAATATCTATTAATAAACCAACCTTATATCTATTAATAAACCAACTCATAGTGGCTGCTAGGTGGTTGTCACTATTTTATTGGGCCAATTTATTTGTTTTATAAATTATACCATCTCTAGAATGGTTATCTTCATAATTATAAGTGAGAAATCATCATATTAATAAACCAACCTAAATGAATAGTGGCTACCATGTGGTTGTCGTGGACTCGTGGTATGAAATCCTATGAGAACCAAATCTAAATCATTTACTTATTATTAAAAATGTTTAATGTAAAATATAAAATGATTTCTCTATCTCATTTGTTTTCTCATCTTGCGGTTACTCTAACAAGTTTTCTACATATGTGTATATAAGAAAAATATGAAATATGACGAACATACACACATGCATATAATTATAATATAGGAAGACACCTGAGTTTACCTATGGATTCTAGACAAATAACAAATGAATGATTTAGGGGCTGTTTGGCAACTTCTGAATGAATAAGTGCTGAAAGAATAAGAGGTCTGAACCAGTAAGAGGTCTGAACCAGTAAGTGCTGAACCAGTTTAAGTCTGTTTGGTTGGATCTCTGAATGACTGTGTACAATGACGATTTTACCCTTCTGAATTATTTCTTGCTGAGTATAATGTATCTGTTTGGTCATAACTCCTAATAATGAATAATTATTAAAGAAAAAAAATACAAACCATCATAGAAAATCCAAATTACACATAAATCCTTCTTGAAAACATACTAATCCAAGTAGAAATTAATAACTCGCGTACAATTTTGGTTTTAAGCATTTGACATTAATTGAGTAGCTATCTCGTCACGCAAAGTAGTCATATAATCAATGCCTTGTGAGCCCCATTCCATGTCGTGAACAGACTGGCCATCACTTCTCGTTTGTATTTCCACACAATTTACAGCAGCAAGGGGGTGGAATTGCAGCAGCAAAAAAAAAACAAAAAAAAAAAAAGATTTCATGTCTTGAACAACAGCAACTTTCGAAATACCTATTTACAACAGCAGCAAGTTCCTAATTACAGCAACAAATCTGCTTTTAACAGCAAAAAAAAAAATTGAAGGCCAATTTGTTTCGATTTACAGCAGCAACAAAAAAATTATCGATATTCGAAGCTAGTTTGGAATACATACAACACATTCAGATGAAATCGAAGAACAAACAGAAAAAAGACGATTTCATACAACGACATCAACAAAATCAGCGATTAATTTCGATTAAAGTGATTAGAACATACCTTTGATGCTTCCTTTGTAACAGATTGTTGTAGATTTGCAAAGAAAAAAACCCTAGGGAAGGAGGCGCATGATGAGTAGAAGAGGGGAGAAAAAGTGGCGTGGGGTTTTTAGGGTATTTGGTGGAAAGTTTTTGGTCAGACTTGTTATCATGTATGACTCGGTCAGATTTCAATAAGAGGTTGGGTTAGTTTTAAGAGGCATAAATCAAACAATCTTATATCTGACTCAGTCAGACATGGGCCATTAAGAGGCTATTAAGATGCAACCAAACAGGCCCTTAGATTGGTTATCGTAAGTTCTCGTAATGTTTAAAGGTTCTGAAATAATCCTGTTCCATTGTGTTTAGTGTTTATTTTTACTTATAGCCTTTTTATTTTAGTAAAATAGCCATTATATCTTTATCATTTTAAGTTAAATTGATTGTTAAAAAACTAATTGTTGATTAAAAATTAAACATACAAGGGTGGAAGGGGTGCTCAAACACAAAGGGAGTGGTAAACTCTTCACCTAACCATTAACCCCCTCTCTCTCCCCTCTCACATTGGTGACTAGTCATCGTGCATGCTCTTCACCGCACACCTAAAAGGAGCCGGTGGCATTTCCCTGCTCGGCAAAACCACTTCACCAAGGGCTTCACCGCTTGCGACCCTAGAGCCCAAATATGATCATGAATAACCTCCTTCATCATCGAAGATAATCTCCACAAGACCATCCCAACAAACACCGCAATCACCAAAGCAACACCACAAAATCATTATCATATAGATTCATAATACAAAAATCACTCAACTCTTACACATTCATGAATATTGTTCGTGATCCTTCAAAGACAACCACTATCCACCACTATTAGCAACCATCGACAGCCACCATCCATCATTAAGTACACAATATTCGCCTTGTTGATTACCACCATCCATTGTAAGCTACTACCATTAGCCACAATTAATTATCATGGCCACATTCAACAACCACAATTCAAAAATTTCTTAGAAGATTACGATAACCTCAACAGATTCTGACTAAACAAACTAAAAAATTTATGTAATTAACTATATAAATAATGCACCCACAACTAGATTTTGCTTCATATGTATCGCAAGTCACATGTGGTACAACTTTCTTTATTAACCGATGAAATTAGTTATCACATCCACCTTCAACCACCACAACTTCAAATTTTCTTAGAAAATTACAACCACCTCAAAAAAGTGGCATAATTTTGACTAAGCAAATACAACAATTTATGTAATTAACTATAAAATTAATGCATCCGCCGCTAGATTTTGCTTCGTATGTATCGCGAGTCACATTTTGTACAACTTTCTTCATTATCCAATGACATTGACATTAACATACACAAACTATTAACACCCTTGATTAACCGATGGCATCAACATACACAAACAGAGGACCAAATTAAGATTGGAAATTATGGAGGGATCATTTATGTAAATATTCTAAATTATTTTACCAACCTTCTCCACCCTATAAATATATCCCCATTCTCCCACGAAACTCGCCCACAAACATTCTGTGACTTGTAAGTTGTAACACGATTCACAATGAAGCCAACCGTTGCAACATTTGTGCTTCTGGCACTTGTACTCTTGAGCTCTTCTCTCCTTCAAACTACCATAGCTGCTGGTTCAAGTAAGATCCTATACTATATTGATCTATAACATAATAACAACTTGTACCTTAATTATTTATCTTATTTTTTGTTTGGTTTTGTTTCTACTGTGACAATATAAATAACATGATTATATATGGTATTGTAATAGGTTTTTGCGACTCCAAGTGTGCGGTGAGGTGTTCAAAGGCAGGAAGACAGGATAGATGTCTCAAATATTGCGGGATATGTTGTAAAGATTGTCACTGTGTACCTTCAGGGACATATGGAAACAAAGACGAGTGCCCATGTTATAGGGACAAAAAGAATTCTAAAGGCCGCCCCAAATGCCCATGAAAACTCGTCCTTGGTGTTTATCTTATTTTTATGTAAGATATTGATCATGATATATAAATAAACTAGTCAGTTGCTTCAGATGAAAAGTTGTTGCGATATAAAATATTTAATCCATTGTAATTTCTGAAAATATTGATGTAAACCATCGTTGTTATAATAATAAATTTCATATATTTTAATTATTTAGCATCAAAAGTGTCATGTTAATATTTGTCTAGGCATGTAAAAACCACAATAAAATGTGTGTGTACGTGTGTATGTATATATATGTGTGTGTGTGTGTGCAGTATCCACAAGAAAATAAAAACCATCTGTGGCATAGACCAACCACTTTTATATATATGTTCAAAACAAATATGTATTGATTGATACCATGCATTAGAATCCAAAAACTTGTACCAGCAATCTCATGATTATTGCAATATATTCCTTAATAGATCAATATTCATATATCCTTAAAAATAATCATCTCTGCAGTCAGCCAAAATCTCAAAACACCAAGATTTACACCTATAAGAACCACAACAAACACATATAAAACAAACAAAAAGTTTACGACCAGATTACAAAACACTATTCACATAATTCTTGCACTCTGAATCTTTTAGTTGTATATGGTTCTCTTCTTTTCAACCTTTTCCAGTATCTTTTTACCATAAAGATTGCTCTGCATCGAATTGACGTTTCTTAATATCAGCTCGCGCAGACACTCCTTTGCAATCCCCTAATTAATGAACAAAATCCGTTAATTAACTAGAATATCATATAAAAAATAATATAATATTTAGAATAAATAACTTACCCTCGAAACCTTTAGTGCAGACTGGATGACAAAATTCCCATAGGGATCTACAAGAAGGGATGGGGCATTTGGGCTTTTAACCAACTCAAGAATGATTTTGGTTGCTATATCAGGCTCAGATTCAATCAAACATTTCTCGACTACATTACTCGCGTATTTGTTTTGCGAGAGATATGCGAAATTCCCTTGCAGTTGGCTAACTAGCACTTCTGTTAACTCGGGTGACTGTAACCCCACCATGTGCTGCAGCACATAGTTGCTACACAAAATAGAGAGAAAAGTTAGCCTTTCAACACCAAGATGACATGGGGCAACAGGCCAAAAGGCTTTGGGCTGAAACAAGACTTGAAGTCGACTTGAACCGGGTCAAGTTGACCCACCAAATACAATTTTGTCCATTTTTTAATATCAAAATTATGTATCTAAAAGGATGGTGGTCAAAACTGATAATACTTGTATAAAAATGTTAGATTTTTTGTATAAGTATGTTAGATTTATATCTAATGTCCTCTTTTTAAATGTCAAAATTTTGAATGCGAAGGATGGCCGTCGAAATTGATAAATTTTATATGAAAAGTTAAATTTATGTATAAATATGGTAGATTTGTATCTTATGACAACGTATGTATAAAAATGATAACTTTTCCGATTAGAAAATAACCTAAACTTTAGAGACCGACGAGAGGTACAATTAATAAGACCGATGAAAGAAAAGCACTACGAGATTTTATGCAGGAATCGATGAAAGAAAAGCACTACGAGATTTTATGCAGGAATCCCAAAAAGAAAAGTACAAATATCAACATGATCATATGTAAAGGTAATCTTCAAATAAAATAGTTTTGAAAGTTGTGTGAGTTAATATTTGGGGACTGTAAATCTGTTTACTTGTTCTCATTTTAAGTTTTAACAAATACTTTCTTTATTTGGCCTGTTTTAATGAAGAACAACCCGAAGGTCGAAATTGCCACCTATAATTAGAAACTTGTAGACAAGGGTTTAAAAGTGCATACCCAAAAGGATCTTCGGCTATTGGGATCGCATTAGCCATGATCTCAGCAAGCAGGCGATTCCTCACTTCACCACGCGAGTGTTCCACACACGCCTGCAGGACACAACAACCACTTCTATCTGTTGCAACTTTAAAACAATTATTTGCTATCTGATCAAGAATAGGCTGCAAAATGCAAAATACTATGTCAGTTATATTATTTAAATACTCAGATAATCACCATGTCTTTAATAACAAACTAGATTGAACAAATGAAATTAAAAAAAGTACATATACAAACTTAGTTAACAACAGAAATTTAACAAATTATATATCTATGGAAAACAATTAAAACGAGACAAATCGCATAAAAGTATCATGATCAATGTAATCAAAAGTCATGAAGAGTTTTAAAGGTACTAATTTATGTAATTGCAATCAAGTATACATCTAAAACACATGAAAAAATCTTTCACAAGTTTACAACCCCTTTTTAATATCATGTTTTCTCTTCACCCTTATTATATATATTCACATTAACAACAATTCTACGAGGTCGCAGTATAGAAATAAATTCTAGGCATAGGAGAAAAATCAAGAAAACAAGATGACACAAAAACAAACAGCACCACATATTATTATTATAAAAATCAAGATAACAAGATGACACAAAAACAAAACAATACCTGGTTGAAATCAGAATCGAAGTGAATTAAACAATATTGTAAAACATGGTGACCATTTGGATCGTTCGCCAATTGGGCTGCACCGCGGTGTAACCCCCTTATCACCGTCATAATCTGAACCCGCGAATTCAAATTCTCCAATAACTTCTGCACCGCTCGGGTCCTACAAAACCACAAACACAAACATCACCACATTACCCACAAAACACACAAACAAACCAAATTATAAAACAAAACATACCCATAGGGACTCATACACACAAGGATAATATCAACCGATCTTTCAGTCAACTCACGAACAATCAACCCTTTCTGCACATCATTACACACACAAACAAGCTTCTGCATTATATAATTTCCGTACTGATCTTTCATTAACTCAGCAACTGAACCCGCCACCTCGTACAACACAAGTTCAACTTCCTCTTTTGTTGGAGCTTCAAATTTCGATTGTAAAATCCGACACCCATGTTGATCTTTCGCAAGAAAACAAATCATTCCCCTTAAATGATGCAAACTCGCCAGTCTCAAATACTGGTGGTTTTGCAAAATATTAATATTAATATTACTATTAATATTATTATTTTCTTCAGAAATTGCGGCATTGAGGTGTTGTAGTTGTTGTTGTGTATGGAATAAACGTTCCTTGGCGAGCAAGTTAGACCACTGGTCAAAGTCAAAGTCAAACCGTGGGTCAAGCCCAGAAGAAGATGCTCTTTGATGAAGAAACGGGTCCACCGTACGAGTGGTGGAGTGGGGCACACCGGAATAAACCCTTTGATTATAGTTAACGCCGTTTGAAGCCCTAACAATATCTTCTAACCTCCTCCTGCTGTTAGTGTGAACAACAGGGTTAATGAAATTGAAACCCTCGCCGCCGTACGAGTAATCAAGAGTCTCCGGCAGGGAGACGTGGCGGTGGTGATCGTTGGTTTCGGAGAGATTGAGGTTGGAGAAAGAGTCATATAGAGTCTGATCAATGTCGAGTGATGATGGGAGATTGAGGGACGGCTGCCGGAGATTGTTTAATCTCGCCGCAGGTGACGGTGGGGTTTGATACATTTGGGTGTTTCTTTGATTGTTCATCGGAAGAAACAAATTATTATTCTTATTGTTGCAGGGGTTTTAAGAAGATGTGAGGAGAGATCGAGCGAGTTTTTATAGGGAGGGTTTGTTGGGGGTTTAATAAGAAGAGGAAGATTATGTGGGTTTTTATAGATGGTTTATGAAATTATAATTATAATTATTGTAAAAGAAAAGAAATTAAGAATTGTAATTGTGTTAGGATTTATGAATTTTGAAAATATGTACGAGTGAGAGAAAATAGGAGATGTATCGTTTTTATGCATGCAAATATAGAAAGTATTCTTCATGTTGGAGGGTGAGGTGTGTCCAATACGCCGCGTCTGTTACCTAAAAGCTGTAACCTACTGTTACTGTAGGCTCTTGTAGCCCTCTCAGTCAAATGAAAATAAAGATAATAAAGTTTTGAAAATTATTCGGAAATTACTAGCTAGTCAAATTACCATTTTCTCAAGTTATAGAGAATTCACACGCTAAACAGAATTACTAACCCTTCTATTATTTAGCACATGGTGTGAAACAAGACTATTCCATCCATTACTTAGCAAATGGTGAGAAACAAGACTCTCTTGTGGGATGTCGAAGATGGGTATGGGGGTGGGTGAGGGTTGACGGTTGGGTTTAATTGGCAAACTTATTGAAGTTAAAGTGTTGCTTTATTTATTTATTTTTTGAACGGTGACTTTCTTTTTGAGTGACCCAATATCACATCGCCCAATCGGCGGCCCTAGCCAAGTATGCCCAGACTTACGTTGTCTTAACCGGGCCCGCGCTGGGTTGGCCAGACTTGGTTACGGCGTTCCCCCGGAAACCGTACTGCCTCCACACGAGAAGCCTCGCTGAAGTAACAACCGGATGAAAACCGGGGTGCGGCTCAGGATCGAACCCCTCTCGGTGGGTTTGTCACCATCATTGCACAATATACACCCCAATATGACACAGGTGTTGCTCTCTTTGACGTTAAGAGTTTGAGCCATGTCGAAGACAAAGCTAGTGTAATTTAAGCCGTTCAAAAAAAGGTAGGTATGTGTGCGTGGTTAGGGGGTGCTAGGTGTTAAAAGTAAGAAGGCAAAGGTGGTTGTTGTGATATGAGTTGTTTTTTTTTAAATTATTATTAATTAATATACAAACAAATCATTTAACTTCACTTCATCGTTTTATTTTATTTTTATTTTTATTTTTCATTACCCTAATATTTCACATTCTTAGGGTGAGAGGGGCACTCCCTTCTTAGGGGAGTCCCCTCTCTTACGCACACCCAATCAGGTTATGCCACGTCAACTCCCCTCGCACCCCAATTTGATGGCGGCACTCCCCTCTTAGGGGAATTGTTTTTTTATTCAAAAAAAAAAAAAGAAAAAAGAAAAGTTTTTATTGGTTGAAAAAAAGGGTGGCCCACCTTCTCTCTCCTTCCTTCTTCGGTGCCCCCTCCCCGATTTGGCTCCCCGAAATGGCTCCCCGCCTGGATGGCGGCACCGCCCCGCTCGGCAAAATTGGTCCCCGCACGGGGTCACCGAGGGTGCCCTGCTCACCCTTATAACACACCATAAGGAAATGTGAAAAGTGAAACGATCCATCATTGGGACGACCCCCCCCCCCCCCCAATACGCCGCAGCCGGGAGTCGAACCGGTGACCTCCAAGGAGGAACCGGCCTGACCAACCACTTGGGAACCAACTGGGCTGGAAGGGGGTTAACGTAGCACATAGCCTAACATGATGTTTTTTATTATCTTACTTTTTATTACTGGAATTTATTTTTCTTTTATAACTTTTAATATGTAAATTAAAAATCTACCCGTAGTGAATGCTCTATAATTTTATATATGACAATATTTATATCATATTAACAAAACTTAAAATGTTGCATGAACATGTATCTTAACAGGCTTTGTTAACGATAATCATTTCGTCAAAGTAATGTTATGTGGAGAATACCCGATGTCTACTATTATGCCATAATGAGTTTTTTTTCGACATGATATGACAAACACACAAGCTACTCCATATATGCATCAAACAAGCACTTAAATTCAACATTTGCATTGTAGTTCATTTGTTGACAATGTAATATTAATATGATTTGAGGTATGATACGAACATGTTATAACGAATTTGGTTAATTTATGACAAGAGTTAATTACATAGTTAGTACATGTGGTTTGCACAAAGTAACATACTTAGTTACTAATAGTTTAAAATCACATTCTAGGGTATTAACTTTTCATTTAATAACGCTTGGAGGTATTAAGGTTATTTATAGGTTTAAAATCACATTCTATTAGTATCTAAGTATGTTATTTTGTGTAAATAACAAGGACTAACTATGTCAATACTAGAAGTTAATACCTCCAAACGTTACAAAATTAAAAGTTAATACCCTAGAAGGTGATTTTAAACTATTAGTACCTAAGTATGTTATTTTATGCAAACCACATGGACTAACTATGTAATTAACTCTTATGACAATATAGTCAATTTATATGAATGAATGTTTATTTTTACACACATATATAAATACACTTACCGTTCTAAACCAATAATATATTAAAGTAATACGGCTCAGTTTTTATTAAGTTCGTATCAAAATTTTGATAAAATAAATCAAGTGCATTAAAACGTTAATTATTAAGAGTTATAAAAGATAAAATATAAATGGGGAAGTATAGAGGAAATACCACTTTGAGTTGAGAAAACTCAAGAAGCTCAATGAATGAATCATAAGTTGTCACGTGTTACACCACTTTTTCAAATTTTGACATGTAACAACATCGTTAGGAGAGAGAAGTTGATATGTTAAATATCTTGGGTTAAGTTCACGTACAAAGTGCATTATCGTACAAAACGTACGAAAAAACATGAAAAAATAAAAAAAAACGCGGTGAAATTTTTGTAATTATTTGCTCGTATGGTAATTATCAAAATTACTCTACAAATAATGTTGTAAAATAATTTTGAGAATAATTGTACAAATAATTGTACGGAAACTTTCCTTTTATAGAAATTGACAATGACAAGCACCATGGGTCGTAGGTGAACTAGAATCTTACACCATTGACTCAAAGACTTGACCACAAGACTTTTAGGAGTGAAATTGCAATGAAGCTTAAGACAAAAAAAAATCCTTAAAATAAGTGTTATTGGATTTTATTACTCTCGATTATTAGGTATTGGTCGTTACCACTTTCAACTTAACACTTTGTATGTTATGTCACTCCGGTTGAGTGTTTTTTGGCTCCCATTTTGTCTTTTAGGAGCAGATTCACTTGTATTCATTAGTAATTCACAAAGTGTTAGCCTAATATCACCAATAAGACAAGTCAAACACTAAGAAATGTTCACATGACACACAAAGTGTTAAGTTGGGAATGGCGGGAGTAATTATAATACTCTACAAAATTATCATACAAGATCAAATTACCATACAAGATCATTAGTAATTATGATACTCTACAAAATTACTTTACAATATCAAAATTATCCACTCCGTAACATTTCACATTTTTATAACACACCATAAGGAAATGTGAAAAGTAAAACCACCATTGCTTACGTTGCACTTTTTTCACCTTTCAGGTTAACGCAGCACAAATCCTAACATGATGTTTTTTATTATTTTATTTTTTATTACTGGAATTTATTTTTCTTTTATAATTTTTAATATGTAAATTAAAAATCTACCCGTATTGAATGCTCTATAATTTTATATATAACAATTTTTATTTCATATTAACAAAAGTTAAAATGTTGCATGAACATGTATTTTAACCGGCTTCGTTAACGATAATTATTTCGTCAAAGTAATGTTATGTGGAGAATACCCGATGTCTACTATTATGCCACAATGAGTTTTTTTCGACATGATATGACAAACAAACAAGCTACTTCATATATGCATCAAACAAGCACTTAAATTCAACATTTGCATTGTAGTTCATTTGTTGACAATGTAATATTAGTATAATTTGAGGTATGATATGAACATGTTATAACGAATTTGGTTAATTTATGACAATATAGTCAATGTATATGAATGAATGTTTATTTTTACACACATATATAAATACACTTACCTTTCTAAACCTATAATATATTAAAGTAATACGGCTCAGTTTTTATCAAGTTCATATCAAAATTTTGATAAAATAAATCAAGTGCATTAAAACGTTAATTATTAAGAGTTATAAAAGATAAAATATATATGGGGAAGTATAGAGGAAAAACCACTTTGAGTTGAGAAAACTCAAGAAGCTCAATAAATGGACCACAAGTTGTCACGTGTTACGTTACTTTTTTAGATTTTGACATGTAACAACATTGTTAGGAGAGAGAAGTTGATATGTTACATATCTTGGGTTAAGTTCACGTACAAAGTGTCTTATCATACAAAACGTACGAAAGATACGAAAAAGCCAAAAAACGCGTTGGCATTTTCGTAATTATTTGCTCGTGGGGTAATTATCAAATTACTCTACAAATGATCTTTTAGGGTAATTTTATAAAATGATCTTGTAGGGTAATTATCAAAATTACTCTACAAGTTTATCAAAATTACTCTGCAAGTTTATCAAACAACATACAATTCAATATTACTCTACAAGATCATTTGTAGAGTAATTACGATACACTACAAAATTACCCTACAAGATCAAAATTACCATACAAGATCATTTGTAGAGTAATTATGATACTCTATAAGATCAAAATTACTCTAGAAGAACATTTTACAAAATTACCCTACAAGATCAAAATTACCCTACAAGATCATTTGTAGGGTAATTTTGATAATTACTCTATGAGTAAATAATTACGAAAATGCAACCGTGTTTTTTTTACTTTTTCACCCTATTCGTACGTTTTGTATGATAAGGGTATTTGTATTTAATCTTTTGTCTACACATATTTCGCCAGTTTATATAGATGTAACATCAAATTTTACAACATGTTACATGTAAAATTAGCGTAACAGACAAACATGTTACATGTTAGTATGTCAGCCAGAATATGAAAAAGCAAAAGTTGTTACGTGTAGTTTGGTCAATCTGTTACATTTTCACAAAAGTTACTTTATGTAACATTGAATCTCAATCACGAATCTTTTTGATGAATGATGGAGATTGAGTTTTCAAAGTTTTCTCAACTCAATAAAGTTTTCTTATTATCTTTTCCCAAAGTATTAAACAAAAACAAGAAAAAACAAGAAATTATTTCTTTTAGTGTGACTAGAGGCGATACTATTCACATGAAAATAATATAAATTTCACCTATGATTTTGATGTATACGTGATATGACAGTATTGTTATTTATACTTTGATATGGTTTTCATTTCATTATAGTTTTCGTTTTGAGTAAAATGTCTGGATAGTCCCTGTGGTTTTGTAAACTAACACCTATAGTTCATAACTTTTGAAAATTATACCGGTGCTCTCCGTGGTTTGCTTTTTGTTACTCGGACGGTCCCTGAAGTGGATGTCCGTTAGTTTTCATCGTTAAGTTCATATGAAATTACTTATTTACCGCTCTCTTTAAAAAAAAACAGATAACCCCAAACTTAATAACTTAATACCCATTATCATCATCTTTAATACCCAGTCACCACCGTCAAGAACTTCATAACTTAATACCCATCATCATCATCATTATCATCTTTAATACTCATCATCATCATTCTCTTGGGTAAAGATCTGCAGACACACCCCAAACTCAATAAACACTTCATATCTTTCTCTTTAAAACAGAACAAACCTTAATTCATAAACTTCAACCGCCAACACCTCTGCACCACCTCATCCCTGAACCCCGTCATCCACTCTAGGGACTTAATGGAGAAAACTAACTGTCATCCACTCTAGGGACTATTCGAGTAACAAACTGTTAAACCACAGGGACCACAGGTGTAACACCTTGCTTTTTTGTAACTTTCCTTATTTAGAAAGTTTGTCTTGTATTCTATTTGTGAAACTTGTTATTTCATTGTATTGTATTTTGTTTCCAATCATTGTAATCCGAGGCTTTGATTGTAACAAAACTTGATCATTTTACATATGTAGCTATATATATATATGTGTGTGTGTGAATATTTTTTCTTATATTTTAATAAAAGCAAGGGTAATTTTGTAATTTCAATTGGACTTAACGGAGAAAACTAACCGCCATTCACTATAGGGACTATTCGAGTAACAAACTGTCAAACCACAGGGACCACAGGGACCACAGGTGTAACATCTCGCTTTTTGTAACTTTCCGTATTTAGAAAGTCTTTCTTTTATTATATTTGTGGAAACTTGTATTTTCCTTGTATCATATTTTGTTTCCAATCATTGTAATCCGAGGCTTTGATCATAATAAAACTTGATCATTTTACATAAATTATACTTTGATTATACCTACTTGAATTACATTCAACTTATATACATGTTGATACACATTTGTCTCTCATGCAAATTCGTACTTGTTTTACAAGCAACCAATCGTAAATACGTGTTTTGATGTTATTTATACATGCAAAATACTTAATTATACATTCACAATACTCAGTAAATGCTTTTATACATATTCTATACTTAATCATATGCTTATTATTCAATTCATACCTTAAAATAATGGAAAGATCAAAGTATAGGGGGCTGATTGTCAAAAATCAAAGTTTGGTCGGAAAGAACGCTCCACGGCACGCGACGCATCCCCCTCCCTCCTTTCGTTTGTCGCGACAGCCCTTGATCCGCAGCCAGCCTCTTTTGCACACGGGATTGGCCAACTTTCAACCACTTTTCCTTCCCCAATCACCTTTAAACCTCATTTAAAACCAAACCCTAATTACCCACTATATAAACAAGCTTCCTACCTCCCATTTTCACTTTACCAACTCAATTACACTCTCAAAATGCTCTCAATTCAGCTAAAAATACAAGTTTTGGGCAGATTACAAAGTGAGTTCAAACTCACTTTCCTTTAACTTTTCTTAACAATTTCTTCCTCTACAAAGCTTGGAACACCTCTAGGAATGTTTCCACAGGTTTACCATGGTAAACCAAGGTGGAACAACACCATTTGAGGTCCAAACTTTCTGTTTTGGATGAATGAATGAGTACCTCCTATAAAACTCAACTTTTCTTCAAGAATCTTATGCCTAACATCTTCCTAAACCCATCTATGGTTATGGGACTTATTAGAGCTTGATTCCTACAAGTTTAAAGGTGCAAATACCCTCTAAACTTTCTATTTTAATAGGGTTTAAGACAACCCACAAGTGTTGAAGTCAGACCGTCGGTTTAGGGATGGAAAGCGGTACTTAGGTTAAGCGTAGTACCGAGAGTAGGTTGAAACGTTTCCCAAAGACGCGAGGTAAACCGACCATCGCGATCAGAGATGATGTCACGAGGCGTCCCGTGTCGATAAATGATCTCATCGGTGTAGATTCGGGCTAATTTTTCTACCTTAAAGTCTTCTCATATCGGCAGGAAATGAGCTGATTTAGTCAAACGGTCGACTACAACCCAGATGCTGTCATGACCTGATGTCGTGCGCGGAAGTTTCGTTATAAAGTCCATAGCTATACTCTCCCATTTCCACATCGGGATCTCGGGTTGTACAAGTAAGCCAGAGGGTCTTTGCTGTTCCGCCTTGACCTTAGAACAAGTCAGGCACTTCGAAACATAGATAGCGATATCCTTCTTCATGCCCGGCCACCAGTACTTGTAGCGCATGTCCTGGTACATCTTCTCAGCACCGGGATGAATAGAATATCGAGATTTGTGGGCTTCGTCCATCAGAAGTTGTCGCAAATTAGTACGCTTGGGAATCCAAATTCGGTCCAAATAATGAAAGATACCATTTGATTTATTCTCGAGTTGGGCGCCATCGTTTATAATCCTTTCCTTCTTCAAAGTTCGCTCGGTAAAACAAGCATGCTGAGCATCACGTATAAGGGCTTCGAGATTATGCTGGACTTGGGAATTACGAACGCTATGAAAATAGCTTCGTCGACTGAGAGCATCGGCAATGACATTTGCTTTGCCAGGATGGTAACGAATCTCACAGTCGTAATCGTTGAGTAGTTCTACCCACCGGCGTTGACGCATATTCAGTTTCTTCTGGTCAAATATATGTTGTAGGCTCCTATGATCGTTGAAGATCGTACACTGTCACACCCCGATATTTCCACGTATTACCGGTGGGGAGTATCGTGACGTAGTTGATATCATCATAGTCAATAATCACAGTTTAAATACACAGCGGAAGTCTAAAGTAATTTATACAAACCGAGTTTAAAGTAACATAAAATATTACACAACGGATTGTAAGTGGATCCACAGACGGATCTAAAATAAAAAGAAATATTGTTCAACAGATTTAAGCATCAAAAGCTTGCAAGACTCTTTATTTGATACTAGGAGTAGCCAACCCATTTCGCGTAGTACCTGCACTTAACCTTTTTGGAAAATACGCTAGTTTACACTGGTAAATACAATTAACTAACTCTTTTTGAAAAGTGTTTATAAAATTGATTTAAATGCACAAGGCACAAAATTCTTTTATAACTTGGGACAATTATTTAAAATAATCTTGTATACAGTTTTTACATGTTTGTCGTCCATTCAGGACCCGGTTAGAAGAGTCGGATTAGATTAATTGACACGCCACAAGTATATGCCCACAAGAGAGTGAGATACCATTTATACATACGCAACTGTCAGGTGTATGCCTACACCCCGTGCTTCAGCCGTAGCCATTTCTAATAAATGAGCCGAGGATATCCAGGACATGGTCATTAACCCCCCCCCCCCAAAGGCATTGCATCAAACAAAACAAATTAAAACGGGTTATGTAAATGTATTAATCACAATCTGATTTAAATAACTACATACCCGACCAAGCGGTATTATTGTAATACCGTATCCCAAGCCCGTATAACAGAAAATAAGTTAAAAGTATTTACCTGAGCAAATTTTAATTTAATCTCAGCCGTATAATAATCAGCAAGTGCAAATAGCTTTTACTGGGCTCCTAAATCTGGAACGAATGTTTTAATAACCTATTAGATTCCTAACGGGTCTTACTTAAGTTTAAACTTAGCCCAGTTAGTTTTAATGAAAAGTTTACGGTTCAAAACGTACGATTAAGCGAAGACCGGATTAGAATGTGATTTAGACTCGAAAAGTATGAAGACTTGTATAATATGGTTAAACTAAACACACTCTAGATTTTAAAGTAAAAATGATAAGGTTTGACCCGTTTCGGTTATTTTATGCAAACTAGTTACATAAACCGTACCGAATGCGAAAATGCATAACTGGTAACCAAATGAGTCATGTACAGGTTCCACAAGTTAATATGCTTAAAATATGTTATGATATCAGTAGGATATCTTTCATTATGCCCAAAACGAAATTAGAACCAAATTAAGCCCCGTAAGAGTATTTTGGTCATTTTAAAAATTATAAAAGAGGTTAAATAGAAATTTGAGGTTCTGGTCTAAAATAATCAGTAAAAATATTCATTTTAATACGTTATATCAGTAAGATATCATATATATGTGAAACTTATCATTTGTGGCCAAACTATGCACTGTAGGGGCATTTTAGTCATTTCACATATGTTAAAAGGGCCAAATTTGTAAATCTGAGTTCAAAACTTTTACTTACTGTTAAAGTATAAAATTTTTTTTCATAACATCAGTAGGTAATAAGTCTTAGGTGCAAAATATGGTTTTAAACCATACTATCCGCCTAAATCGCATGAAAGTCGGTATTTGACGATATTCGGGTTAATTAAGGAAATCTGAGATTTTGGTCAGCCTCTACTGTTTAAAATAATTTATTTGATGTATAAAATCTATAGAAAAAGGTTTGATATGTAGAGGATGTGTAAAACTCATTTTATTTGCAAAAAGGGCATAACCGTCAATTACCGAGTCTATGCAAGAACCCTATGTTATGATCAGTTTAAAATTTAACAAAATTTCCAAAAATCCCTAAATATATATCTTAACATTATGTGGCAAGTTTTGTGTCAAAATTTGGGTTTAAATAGGTTTTATGCCAAAAATGTCGTTTAATTAATAAAAAGTCTTCATTTTACGATATTGCGCATAACTTCTATTTTAGACCATAATCTAATGTCAAACTTTTAGGACATACTTAAATATCAGTAATAAAGGTTTTTGTCCTCTCACATTTTCAAAAATCTCGTTTTAATATCAAAAGGGCATAATGGTCAACTTTTAAGCATTTAACGGAAACATGCAATGAACTAGGATTTCTATGGAACCAAGTTGTATAACCTCAGAGGGTTATACTAACCTATAATATGGTCCTAAAGGAACCCTAAGGTATATTTAAACTAAGCTAAATCGGCTCAGAACTTAAAGTCAAAGCAAAAGTCTACTTTTGCGACTTTCGGTTCCGAACCGAGCCTAAACTTAGAATTGTCGGGTTGAACATGCTTAGACATGTTCTTATATTATTTACCAAGTTATTTTAATGTTAAAACATGTTCCATAACCTCTACATTATCAGTTATGAATTTATTTGTAAAAATTGACCCGTTTGACTTTTTATTATAAAGTTTGACCCGACAATTGACCAATTAAAAGTGATAATCAGTAGGTGCCCTTTTAAGGGTTTATTACCTACATAATTACCAACTCATAGCCACTTTCAATTCGAATAATGGTTGGACCATTTGTGATAAATCACAAAGTCAAAGCTTAATTACGATAACTTTGACTTTGACTTTCGGTCATTAAACTAATAAAACTTGAACTTAGGAAGCTAAAAATGCTTACAAGAATACTTAGCACGAAATAGGAACTGAGGAAAGCTTCCAAGAGCTCCAAGGGACACCAGAGAATGAGTTGTGAAGTCATTTCTCAAGTGTGCAAATTAACAAGTGCAAACAAAGGGCCTTATATAGGATTTTTAGAGCTCCAAGATCATTCCATCTGCAAATCTATAGTGACCAGATGATTCCATGTGTCCCTAGTGCATGAAAAACTGTTGGCTCAGAGCCTGGTATCGAAAAATTGCATGCAAAGGCGGTGTAACAGGCTGAACCTGCAGCTGTGCAGGTTTTTGGGCGCAGGTGACTTCTACGCGGGCCGCGTAAGACTCTTAAGGAGTCTACACGGGCCGCGAGGCTCCTTCTCAACCGGAAAGCAACTTTCAAACTTTGCAATTTTGGTCCCTGGTCCAAAATAAGTCTAATTAACTTCTATTTATTGCACTTAGGACCCCCATAGTTAACTATTAATGGCCTTGGGTCATATTTTAACTCCGTTAAGCTCCCGGTTAGTTGTAAGATCACCTGAAAAGTCTTGTCTTCCTTAGAAACTCCACAAACTTATTATCCAATATTCTTGAGAGTGAAATATTAAATTATTAAAATGTTTTTGGGTTCGTTAAAAGGTCACTTAGAGGTAACATTTAACATGTTGACACTTTTAACCCCTGTGTTTCGTAAGATCCCTAATTTAAGCACAAACGACTTCCAATGTTCGACAAATTATTCATTAAAGAATACGAGCGTCGTATGAGGTCAATCAGAGGACAAGAATGGCATGTTGACACTTTGGATCCTTTTACTAACATATTTACATTGTTTGATAAATTTTAATCCCTCCAGATCAATCCATTACACGTTTAAAGTCCGTGACACGTGTCTTTATTATATTGGTCGTGATTTTACGAGGTGTTACATACACTTGGTACCGTAAAGGTAGTGTCGCCAAATCTTTAACGCAAAAACAACTGCGCCAAGCTCGAGGTCGTGTGTGGTGTAGTTCTTCTCATGGATCTTGAGCTGTCGAGAAGCGTACGCGATAACCTTGTCTCGTTGCATAAGAACACAGCCAAGACCAAGGTTCGAGGCATCGCAGTAAACTACGAAATCGTCGTTCCCGTCGGGCAGTGAAAGCACAGGAGCATTGCAAAGCATCGCTTTGAGGGTTTGAAAGGCTTCCTCTTGTTTAGTTCCCTAAACAAAAGGTTTATCCTTATGCGTAAGAGAGGTAAGCGACACAGCGATCTTAGAGAAACCTTCGATAAATAGGTGATAATAGCCTGCCAGTCCGAGAAAAGAACGGACTTCAGACGGGTTCTTGGGTGTAACCCAACTCTTAACGGCCTCGTTCTTCACGGGATCGACATGAATTCCTTGACTATTGACAATGTGACCCAGGAATTGGACCTCCTCCAGCCAAAATTCACACTTGGAGAACTTGGCATAGAGACGGTTTCCCTGGAGTAACTCAAGAACCGAACGTAGATGCTACGAGTGTTCGGCTTTTGACTTGGAATAGATCAGGATATCATCGATGAACACGATTACGAAGCGATCAAGAAAGGGTTTGCACACTCGATTCATTAAATCCATGAAAACTGAGGGAGCGTTTGTCAAACCAAAAGGCATGACAACAAACTCGTAATGACCATAGCGGGTTTGAAAAGCGGTTTTGGGTATATCATCCTCTTGAATGCGTAACTAGTGATAGCCTGAGCGTAGATCGATATTCGAGAAACACGTAGCACCTTATAATTGGTCAAACAGGTCATCGATTGGGGGCAAGGGATAACGATTCTTGATTGTCAGCTTATTCAACTCCCTGTAGTCGATGCACATCCGGAACGAACCATCCTTCTTTTTGACGAAAAGGACATGCGCGCCCCAAGGAGAGGTGCTAGGGTGAATAAAGCCTTTATAAAGTAGTTCCTGGAGCTGACTCAAGAGTTCGCGCATTTCAGAAGTAGCGAGACAATAAGGCGCTTTAGCAACAGGGTTTGCTCAAGGAATGATGTCGATTCGGAAGTCGATATCACGAGCGGGAGGTAATCCGGGTAAATCGTCGGGGAAAACGTTGAGGAATTCACAAACAACGGGAACGTCTTTCACTCCTGAGTTTCCTTTCTTTTCATTCTTCGCTACTACAATGTTAGCCAAGAAAGCTCTGTATTCCTTGCGGAGATACTTGCAAGCTTGGACACATGACATGAGTTTAAGACCTTTCGAAGGAGTTTCGCCATACACACAAAGTTGATCACCATTAGCGAGCGAGAAACGAATCATCTTTTCGAAACAAATAACTTCAGGACGATTTTCATGAAGAAAATCCATGCCTACTATGATGTCAAAACTACCGAGCTGCATCGGAATAAGGTCGATAGGGAAGACATGATTGTTGAGTTCAAGTGTACAATCACGTAGTACAGAATTGACGGCGACGGTTCTTCCGGTGGAAACTTCAACATCGAACGTCGAGGGTAGATGGGCGCGCTTACGATTAAGGAGCTTTTCGAATTCAAACGATACAAAACAGTTATCAGCTCCAGTATCAAATAAACACGAAACATATATACCATTCACAGTACCATTGACCACATTGTTGTCTGCTTGAGCCTGATGGGCGTTAATGTTGAAAGCACGTCCGCGAGCTGCTGCTGTTGCTAAGGCTGCTGCTGGGGTTGTTGCTGTTGTGACTCTTGCTTAACCACTCGATTCGGGTACATATTCACGAAGTGGTTGGGATCACCACACGCAAAGCAAGCTCTAGCATGAGCTGCGGGTGCAGGAGCTGCTTAATGGCCTTGGGGAGCAGTAAGTAGAGCTTGTTGAGCAGGAGCTTGACCTTGGGCTGGAGCTGGGGCTTGACGTGGACCTGTACGGCAGCTGGCGGTGAAGTGGCCGTAAATGTTGCAATGCACACAGTATCTGCAAGCGATTCCCACGGGGTGGGGATAGGTACAAGTAGGGCAAGCCGGGTGAGGACCAGTATACGCACGTTTTGCCGGCTGTGCTTTGGTGACCGGTGCCGCAACTTGGCGGTGTTGAGGCTGCGGTTGAGCAGGAACTGATTGGAGCGGGACAACAGTGGTTACAGCGCAATTCTTGCTACTGTTGTTGTTCTTACTCTTGCGACGAGAGGACTTTGAAGACTGTGGAGTGGCGGCGGTTTCTGTAACATCCCTATTTTTATCATATAAATTATAGGTTTGGTTAAATTTATTAACCACTAGTAACTAGTAACTAGTTTATTTTTAGTATAAATATTCAACCCAAATAGTTTTAAACATTATTTTATATAGTTGGTTGAAATATTATATTAATTAATTGGCTTGTATATGAGTGCCCTTTCTAATAAAATAAAAGTCTATAAAAATTTATACTATTAGACGGGTAGATTACGAGTAAGTTGACTGTAAGAAATATGAAGTACCTGGACGGGCCCAGGAACCGTTTACTAATTAAATTATAAAATACATTGTATTTTGAACCTACTCTGTTTTTAATGAAACTTAGACCCAAATGTAGACAAAAATATTCTGGTTCCAATGACATATTTATTATTTTATAAAAACGTTATATTTTAGAATTTATACACGCCAATAAGTAAACAGTTAAATTAATTATAATATATATATTAATAAAAATATTAATACTAAAATTTACGTTACAATTTATTGTTATTGTATAAGGAATCGAAAAAAAAAAAAAAATACATAAACCAATTAAAATTCAACAAATGCATGAAAGTTGAAATAATGTACAGAACACCTCATTTCACATATGAATGATACGTGGCTGCAGATGCCTTCATGCGTGGAGATTAAGCTATGTAAAGTTAGTATAAAACAACCAACTTCAAAACCTCCTAAATGGTTCAGTCTATGTCTTTCTTTCGATCTCTCCATAATTCTAAATTTCTTTAGTTATTCATCTATAAAGATAATAAAGCCATGCCTCGTTTTAAGTGTTTTAACCCCCGATCACCGCTACCCTTTCCGATTGATCTGAATCCCATAACACATGTCAGGGCTCTGCCCGACTAAGTTCGTTGGGGTTCTGTCTCGGGACATCGGGACAAGGTTGAATTAGGGGTACTATATTTAAATATATATTTTTATTATAGTCCAAAAGTTATACCCAAAATTTATACCAGGAGGCTTTCTAGTTGAACCCTAAAGTTACAAAGTGAGTCCATTTTCTTTTCTCACTATTTTATTCCCTTTTTCTTTGTAAAATAATTATATTCAAAAATGTCCCAAACCATAACAACTCTCACCAAAACTATTATATTTTTTTTATTTATTATTTATATTTTGTCTAAAAAGAAACCTTAATTGAGACACCCAAATAATCCTGCACAATCCTTAAAATTTTCATAACAAACAAAATCAGGATCAGGGCCCCTAAAACTCAGGGGGGGCATTCCCTACTCAACAATTATCCTTATAACTTATTATAAAAATCGAATTTTAACGTTTCGTCGACTCAGCAGGCCTAGTCCCACACGTGGCAACAATATAGGAAAAATGTGACCCTTACGGACCGTAAGGGTTTATGCTTACGGTCCGTAAGCCAAGTCAAAATCGGGTATAAATAGAGGGCCGTGGCACTTGATTTCTGGTTTTATTACGACGATCAAATTCAACCTGTACGTCGAGTTATAATCGAAACGGTCACAAAAACACTAATTAGTAGAGGGGGTGCTGCTACGATACAGGGTAATAACTCGATCGCTATTACGATTCATTTTCCGACTGATCAATATATCCAATGGATGTTTAAGTGCCGCCCACATTAGGGTTATACTTTGTCGTTCGTCGTTAATTCGATGGATGTTTAAGTATCGTACTTTGTCGTTCGTCGTTAATTCGATGGATGTTTAAGTATCGCACTTTGTCGTTCGTTGTGAGAATTTGATCTCGTGAGTTATCGTAAATGCTGTATTAAGTTACCTACCTAGTTCGTATGCACTAGGCTACAAGGCTAAATCAATAGGCTAAGCTCTGCCTATATAAATCTGCAATATATCAAGGCTTATCTGTAGACTAAACTTTGGCCGTATGAATCTGCATGATTATATGTGAGTCATTCTCTTTTTATCAAATTACTTTCAAAATCATGTTTATTGTCAAAGTTATAATTACGGGGATTAAGTCTTTGTAATCACCAAGTTACAGCCGGTATATGGGGTTTTGTATACATTACTTGATAATCGTCACCATTGGGGCAGCCAATGGGGGATATGACCATAGTCACAGATCCGGTCGAGTGACAAATACCGTGGGTAGTTGGTTTGATATCAGAAACATTGTAATCGCTCTTAATACTGTAAATTATAACAAACATGTCGTTTTATTAAATAGAATGATTCACTCAGTATTTCCCGCTGACAAAACCTTTTTAAAACGCGTTTCAGGTAATTACAGTAGATTGGAGTAAGAGATGGATATGGCACTGAAAGGCTTCAAGAAGTGGCTTATTTTATTAATTAAATCAAATTAAGAAATATTGTTTTATGTAATCAAATTCATCTTATTAAAGCTACCTTTGTAAAACATGGGTTTATCCCATTTATTTAATAAATAAAATCCGGTGTTTCTAAACTCTGATATTTTTTCTAACTCACGGTCCTGATGAAATTTCCGCTGCAACGTTTTCAAAATAATCACCGGTACCACTAGGCTGTTCACGACTCCCGATTCCGTCCAGGGTGGGTCGGGGGTCGTGACAGTTTCAGCGGTTGGAGCAGTGGTAGCTTGATGCAGATTCTTGGGAGCTTTATCCCAGTAACCAGACTTGACTCATTTGTCGTTGATCTCAGCAGCGAGTAAAAAAGTTTCCTCAATCGTTTTCGTCTTTGCAGTTTGAACAAAATCAGCCACGCAATCCGAAAGAGCACGGATATACTTCTTGATGGTGATTTCAGGCGTGGTAACTTGGCTAGGACAGATTATGCTTAGCTGCTTGAAGCGAGCAGTCAAACCAGCGTTGTCTCCATCTTTCTGCTTGATATGCCAGAACTCGTCCTCCAGCTTTTGGCGCTCGTGGGGAGGGCAGAACTCTTGCATCATGACGTCCTTCAACTCATCCCACGTCAGCCCGTAAGCTGCATCATTTCTGCGTTTATTTCTCTCGGCCGTCCACCAATCCAGAGCTCGGGATTGGAAGACGCCAGTGGCGTTAAGAGTACGGAGATTATCAGGACAGCCACTCTGGTGCAGGGTGACTTCGATAGAATCAAACCATCAGAACATGGCCGTAGGCCCATCTTCACCGGTAAACTCTTTCGGGCCGCAGGCTTTGAACTGCTTGAAGCTAAAAGCAGCTTTAGGAGCATCAGTCCTAGACTCTTCTGAAGACTTGCTAGCGTTTTCATTCAGCTCACTAACAATCTGGGGAATAACTTTCACCATTTTCTTAGCGACAAGGGCGGCGATGTGTTTGTCATCATGATTGCGGCGAGCGGATCGGGAATGAAATGATCCAAATGACGACATTGTCTGCAATAGACAGCGCCATAGGATTTAAAAACCTATTTAATCGAATCTCACCACACTCACGCCTAGTACTACTAAAACGCAGGAACAGATC
This sequence comes from Helianthus tuberosus, assembly GCA_030545235.1. NCBI lineage: Eukaryota > Viridiplantae > Streptophyta > Magnoliopsida > Asterales > Asteraceae > Helianthus > Helianthus tuberosus. The sequence continues at coordinate 55,136,048 of CM060404.1, forward strand.
AACCATACAAACACATAGGCACGTAGGCACATAAACCACAGAATCACATAAGTACATAGGGCACAGAAGCACATAAGGCAGTCAGAACTGAGAACACAGAAACACGTACGCATAATATAGTATGGTTTCCTACACATATTGCACGTATTCACCTATCATTCCAAGTTCGCGCGTTCGAGAACAGCGTTTGCGATTAGCGAGTACACAGCGAGTAGCATAGCATAAGTGAGTATCATAGCATGCGATCGTCCATAGACATTAACAATTTGTTAGCGATTTGAGATAGATGTGCAGTGCGTATTGTGTGTGTCGATCAAAGCGAACAGGTACTATGTGTTTGTGACTTCCAGCTTTTCGTTGTTCACCAAAATATATAAAACCTCATAAACACATAAACCCACATAAAACGACAAATATCAGAGTCAGCAGTTGCAGGCTCAGAATCGAAACACATAAAATCAGTGATTGCGAGCTTGAAATCGAGGATAGATTGTCTAAGGCTTGATAGACGGCGACTACCCAAAGTGATTCGACTATTCACGAGGACTTCTGGTACACACTTTGGCTTTCAGGACTGTGCTCTCGCCTCGATTTTGGGCGAACGAGACGCATCCTTTCAGTTACAGTGTGATTTCAAGTCGTTGGAGTCTGTCGAGACTTTGGTGAGAGTTTTGTAAAACCAAGAATATAGAGCGGAATGTGTCATCAAGATTTGGGTTTCACCCCTAACTTAGCGACTACATCCCGGCTTGTATGGTAAAATCATGAGAAAGATAAGGAGATTTGAGTCAAAGTATGGATTTCACTCCTGAATCAATGCAAATTCTCTTGTTTTATAGTAAAGGTAGCAATTCCGACGAGTAATCTGGTCGAGAGTTTGTGGTTTTCACACCTAATCTTAACCAGATAATTCGTTTGTGTGTATGTCCAGCCTTAGGAAAGGCTGATCTTTCGCAGAACTGTAGTGTGCGATGTTCGCGCAAAAGTGTAGAGTACAGCGAGTTTGAGCGAGTAATAGTTAGTAAACCCGTACAAGAACCCATACTGGGTATGCATGAGTCGGTCTGTTGGTTCTTAGACTATAGACGAGGTCGTTCTAAGACAACGACCCGGACTAGGTCGAGTTTTGCCTAATTCTCTATAGTTATGGCTCTGATACCAATCTGTCACACCCCAACCGATGGCGGAAACATCGGGGCATGGCACTTAGCGAAACAGATTGTCCATGAGTATCCATAACAACTATTCATTACCAGATAATTAAACGTCATGTCCCATACCACAACATATCCAAATAAAAACAGTTGTTACAAATAATTGTCTCAAAAACAAATACTGTTTCGACGACTCAGATTTAAGCGTGACATAACTAGACCTCTAGCTTGATTCACCAAAGCACAACAATTCCTAGCATCTTAAGCACCTGTCACATACATTAAAATAAAGTCAATACACATAGTGTAAAGGTGAGCATACAAGTTTAATAGTAATAATAGAGTTCGAAATCGTTTACGCATAACCAGCATGTAACATGTATAAGCTAGTAGGTTATCGACAATGAAATATGCACAGACTAGACTGTGAGTTGTAGAATGCGTAACACATATCACCACCATGACATGTGCTGAGTCCAAATAAATAGTACTATCGTTGCTAAGACGTCAGGCAACAATCACCGTGTTAACATAACATACAAGCATTTATCGAGTAGCACATATCATGAAGTAACGGTCAGCGTATAAATAGTGTTTGCGTTGTGTGATAGATGTGATTTAGAATAAGTAACGTATGTAACACCCAAAAGTGCATAAAGCAAAAAGGGATCGAGTATACTCACAGATCGTGCTTAATAAGTAAACACTCTCTTGGATTGAAGGGAGCGCTGAGAGATTAGCCTGAACAGTTAACGATAACATAAGCGAAGAGCGGTGTGTAAAACTGTAACACCCTTATTATTATTTAACGATTTTCGTATAATTTACGAAAATAAACGGGTAATTAGAATTTCAAATCCATTGAAAATACGGGTTTCATTAAACTTTATTACAGAATTAAAACTATACAACATAACATGTGTGAGTTCGTCATTTAACATAACAACGATACATAGTGCGGAAGCTTATTTCTTGATCGTGTTCGGTTCTTCGTTGTGCTTGATTGTCCTCCGGTGCTAAAATTATACATGAAACTCATAAATCATGAGTTAGATTAGTCATACGTAACTTAGAACGTATCTAAACGAGTCCGGGAAGCGAAACTGATTAAAATAAAAAAATTTCGCTAAAACAGTGCCCTTTCGCGCCACGCGAAGGAACCCAGTTGCTCCCTCGCGCCACGCGAGGGAGACCGTTTTCCAGCAGGTCTGGAGCTGGGTCCTGCAATTTTCAGCAATACCAGTTTTTACGGAAACGACCATAACTTCTTCGTTATTGATCCGTTTTACGCGATTCTTTTTCCTACGCGTCCGTAATTTAATTCTCCATCTTATGGAGTTAAAATCCTACATCCAACATAAGAATTTTTTTAGACTTCTAAGCCCTCGACTCATTACCATTTTACCAAATTTTAACCCGTTTATGCATTTTATCAAGCAAACATATTTGTTTGATCCTTATTTCACACGCACCTCTTCAAACTAATGTTATCTATCATAATAGGTTCTAGTCACAGGTTTCTTACACAATTTAAACCCGTTTTCGCTCGTATGCTTATTTTGACCCGTTAAGGGTACTTACGCATTTTAGTCTAGAACTTGTGCTTTTCTTTTGACACTACAAAAATTCCATGTCTAATTAACTACAAATATTCCACCACAACTATTTTGTGGTGGATTTAACATAATGAACCCATTTTTCCCAATTTTACCCATCGGTTGGTCATTTTACGCAAACGACCATTTTTGAGCACTTGACCCACGAATGTGTATTCCTATAACTTTTATTCATATCTAATGATTTCATAATCTTAATGCAAGTTCCTAAACAACCCCTATGGGTCGTTTACCCAATATACCCTTCAAGGGTGTTTTGGTCCACTTTAGTCCCTCACTTTACGACGAAGGACATTCGTTAAATATTTGACCAAAAATTGTATGTTTAACTAGAAGCTTATTTATGCGTACCTGGCTCGGGTCAAGGTATTGACCTGTTTACATAACTTTTTGCTTTAAATCTTTCTAGTTAAAGCAACGCATGTTTATGTTGTTTCCTGTGATTACAAAACTCAACAAGCAATTGTCAAATGAAATTGTCAAATGGTGTTAACAAAACCATTTAACCCATTTAGCCTAATTGACCATTTATCCGTATGAGATGGTATTTAGTTACCATTTCATCCCTTTAAACCTATCACGGTTTTCCCTTAAACTCGTTTTACTCAAAACCGTTTTTATTTGTTCGTCATTACATGACTAATTTACCTTTTTACCCCATTTTACCATAATTCATGATTTCTTACCTTTTCATTCATTCCGACTTGCATTGTATCATGCCGGAACATCGTATTTCAATTACTTAACATTATTCACAATCAATTTTCGCTAGTAAGTATATAATAATTAAAAAGGGGTGTAAGTTTAACTTACCTTGCATCCATGCCATGCTTTTCCTTCCGTTCTAGATCCGTTTGACCCGCTTCATCCACAAGCCTCCATCTTGCTTGTCAAGAGTCAAACTATCATTTTCATTCACAAGATGGTTAGATTAGTCATTCAAGATCATGACCTTCACACCTTATGAATCTTTTACCACTATTCTTAATGAACCTTATCATAGGTCGGTTTGACTTTTAAAAGTCAAACCGCCAATTTACATATATGGATGCACTAACAAGTTCACATGATTCGATTTAGGCACGTTATCGACCACTTAGGGAGCATCATCTTTTGAGATGCCGTATCGACTAACATGTTATCTAATTCATACCTCAAGTAACTATAATTCAACATGTAATTCTAGTCATTGTATGCACATATACACTTTGACCATCATAACCATGGGTATAACCCTTGTGTCAAACCCCACTTCTAATCACTTATGAATTCTTAACAAAATCTCTAATTTGTTCAAGTAGTTCATTCCTACTAGTTAATATGATGTTTATAAACACCAATACAACATTAATTTCATCAAATCAACCAAAACCCACTTAGCTCATACTTGATTAGTTGATTAATCACTAGTTTATGTCACAATTCTACAAGTTTGCATCTAGGGTTTGTTCCTAGACTTGTACTCACATCAATATCACTATAACATTCAACATTCAAACAAGAATTTCGTTCATGCATGTTTATCACAATTTCAAAATATCACTAAACATCAAAATTCAACATACCTTGTGATCCCCTAAGCTTGGTGATCACGATTTTATTAAAAGCCCCAAATTTTAGCTTGATTCATCTTCGATTTTTGCTAGATTCTTGTGAGTTTTAGGGCTTTTGTGAGAGCCCTTTTTTGCTCCTGATGATAATCGCCCAAACACACACATGAGTGTGTGTTTTGGTGTTTTGAGTCTTTCACTTAAAATCATGTTTTCACACTAGGCCCCTTTTGGTCCTTGTAGTTTCAAGGATTTTTAAAGAGGATCATTAGTTCGAGTTTCTACTTATTGTTTTACTAAACAATTTACTAACTAGGTTGATATTCCTAGTTTCTTAGTGAGTTTCGGGGTATATATCCCGTTTTATTTTAAGTCCCGTTAACCTGGGCCTCTAATAAACTTTTGTTTCTCAAAGTGTTTATTCTTCTTTTTAATTAACATTAGTTTTAATTATTTAAATCCTAATATTTACCGGGTTACTTTTTACCACTAACGGTACTTTACCCGTCTTTTAGTATTAACGGGGTTTGATTACCAAACCCGTTTTCGGGGTGTTACAAGTCTACCCCCCTTAAAGAGGTTTCGTCCCCGAAACCTTTCTCACGTACTTTATTGGTTCAGATTATCTAAACCTTAGTTTCGGTGATCTCTCGAGCATTGCTCGCCTATAATAATCTTACCAAAAAGGGTGGTAATGTGTTTTTGGCCTTTAAGCGTATGCGCATTTCGGGTATAAGGTCTCGTGGGCCGTAACTTTCAACTGGTATCTTTTATCTTTATCAATTGTTTATTTTGGTGGTTAGACTTGTTAGTCACCGATTACCTTATACCCCATCGCTCGGGTATATATTCACCTTGCCTTCCCGAGGCTTATCTAAATTTATGATCTCTTATCCTGTGACTCACGTTACAACGTGGTCACATTCTATATTAACTTTTCTTGAGCTTGAACGTGTCATGACACGTTTAAGTTTATCTCGACTTTCCATCACCGTAAATCTTTCTCTTGAATGTATCGCCTTGCACCTGTCAGTGTCAAGATCTTATATTATTTTATTTGTTAAAGCGTTATTTCTTACTAGTACTAAATTTTAGTTTAACGCTTTTCTCTTTGACTATGTCAATTACTCATGTCAAGGAAATTGACAACCCACAATTTATTCTTTTTCCGTTCTTGTTTTAGACGGGGAATTATAATCAGTTCCCTCGTTTTACGCTATGGATCCGTAGGTTCTTTCACTTAGCCTCGTAGGCTATTTCTTTAGATTTTTCACCTTTTTAAGGTGAGATGTTAGCAATTCGTTTCTTTCTACTTATGACCCAAGGGTCTTCTTGGTCCCGTAGACCTTAACACTACGTTTAATCCCGTAGGTTATGATGATCACGTAGATCATCTTTTATTCGTATTCGTATTCAAATGTATATATATACTTATATAGCTTCAAGGCATCCCTTGTTATGGTTAGAGATCATTCGTTTTTGTTCTTGAACTCTATGGACCTTGACCGTAGTCTAAGGCTACATCCGCTTCCTTTTTAATCTAATCCTCCGACTCTATGACTTCTTACGTCATTTACACGTCGGTTTGTTTTCCACTTATTGTTATCCGGTTCTTACCTATACTTCTTTACGACCCATTACCCGGGCTCTTTATCTTAGTGTTTTTTTAACATTTTTGTTTCGCTAGTTTGCGTTTTTCCTATATATATTCCTTTATGGCCCATCACGTAGGTTCATTAATGTTTCGCGCTTCCATTATTTAGTTTGCGCTTACTGGCACTACCAAGTTTTTATACCTTATTTATCTCGTTTGACTTGTTCGTGTGAAATTTCATCACTTGTGAACGTCAAACTCCATTCTTTATTCGACCCGTTCAACTTTTAAATAGTTGAGCGTAGTTATTAACATTTCTGTTTGCAAATTCTCATTGTCTTTTAGTCATGACTCATATTCCGAGTCTTTTGACTTTCTATTTCGCGTTCCCGTCTCTTGGTTTACGCATTCTTTCCAAATCCTACCCATTTATCGGGTATCTTTACCGTAATCATTTTCAAGTAACCATTCTTATATGGTTTTTGACGTTATTTTAATTTATTTGGTCGTCTTAGCGAGATCCATCGCTTTTATTCAATCAAGTCCTTTATTCTTTATTCAATTCGTTTGACTTGTCCATGTGAATTTCATCACTTGTGACAGTCAAACTTTTATCCCTATGCCTTAGCATTCCTATTGGTCGGTCTGTATTTTCTTTTTACTTGATCCTTGTCCCTTCTCTCGGGCTTGTTATTCTTACGTAATACGCTTCCGTCATCCGACTTACGTTTACGTTTACAATCAAACATCTTACTTATTTGATTTATTTGGGTACCATTTAAGTTAGTCCCATTCACCCCACCCTTACTACATCGGACATAAATGTGTCCATCATAAGAAGTTCATGGTACCACGTGTTCACTACTTACTTGGCCAGAGTAAGCGATCAACACCTGATATACATGACCTTTTTATAATTTTCACATTACACCCCATGTAAGTAATGCCACTGTTTGTTTTTCTTGGAAACAATATCCCGGATAGGTTTTCTATTCAGGTTTTTCCAAGTTTTCAATCTACATATGCAACTTTCAATCTCTACATATTTGTTGCATATTACTATTTATGCAATAATTTAAAACGTGCACCTGATAATGCTTGCTCTAACAGGCTCTCCTTGCCATTAACTTATTCGCAATCGTTGCGCGATTTAGGTCCTTGGTGAGTGTGCTCTATTTGTCGTACTTTGGACCGTTCCTTTGTCAAATCCATGATTTGTTAAGCTCTCACTATCTTCATATGCGAGTGTCCTTCAATCTAAAACGTTTACAATAGTTAGTAATTTCGGCATTAATGGGTGCCCGTATTATAATACGAGGCTTTTCTACTATACGCATCAACACATGTAATTTCGTTGACTATATCTTTTCTATATCGATTTTATTGGTGTAACGTGTATTACACGGTAACAATATGTGTTGTTCTCAACACTTTAATCATACTAAACCATTAATATACATGTACTTGCCGGATTTGCGATCAAGCCTCGAACTGAACACACTTTACTTTTTAACCATGAGCTCTGATTACCAACTTGTAACACCCTTATTATTATTTAACGATTTTCGTATAATTTACGAAAATAAACGGGTAATTAGAATTTCAAATACATTGAAAATACGGGTTTCATTAAACTTTATTACAGAATTAAAACTATACAACATAACATGTGTGAGTTCGTCATTTAACATAACAACGATACATAGTGCGGAAACTTATTTCTTGATCGTGTTCGGTTCTTCGTTGTGCTTGATCGTCCTCCGGTGCTAAAATTATACCTGAAACTCATAAATCATGAGTTAGATTAGTCATACGTAACTTAGAACGTATCTGAACGAGTCCGGGAAGCGAAACTGATTAAAATAAAAAAATTTCGCTAAAACAGTGCCCTTTCGCGCCACGCGAAGGCACCCAGTTGCTCCCTCACGCCACGCGAGGGAGACCGTTTTCCAGCAGGTCTGGAGCTGGGTCCTGTAATTTTCAGCAATACCAGTTTTTACGGAAACGGCCATAACTTCTTCGTTATTGATCCGTTTTACGCGATTCTTTTTCCTTCGCGTCCATAATTTAATTCTCCATCTTATGGAGTTAAAATCCTACATCTAACATAAGAAATTTTTTAGACTTCTAAGCCCTCGACTCATTACCATTTTACCGAATTTTAACCCGTTTATGCATTTTATCAAGCAAACATATTTGTTTGATCCTTATTTCACACGCACCTCTTCAAACTAATGTTATCTATCATAATAGGTTCTAGTCACAGGTTTCTTACACAATTTAAACCCATTTTCGCTCGTATGCTTATTTTGACCCGTTAAGGGTACTTACGCATTTTAGTCTAGAACTTGTGCTTTTCTTTTGACACTACAAAAATTCCATGTCTAATTAACTACAAATATTCCACCACAACTATTTTGTGGTGGATTTAACATAATGAACCCCTTTTTCCCAATTTTACCCATCGGTTGGTCATTTTACGCAAACGACCATTTTTGAGCATTTGACCCACGAATGTGTATTCCTATAACTTTTATTCATATCTAATGATTCCATAATCTTAATGCAAGTTCCTAAACAACCCCTATGGGTCGTTTACCCAATATACCCTTCAAGGGTGTTTTGGTCCACTTTAGTCCCTTACTTTACGACGAAGGACATTCGTTAAATATTTGACCAAAAATTGTATGTTTAACTAAAAGCTTATTTATGCATACCTGGCTCGGGTCAAGGTATTGACCTGTTTACATAACTTTTTGCTTTAAATCTTTCTAGTTAAAGTAACCCATGTTTATGTTGTTTCCTGTGATTACAAAACTCAACAAGCAATTGTCAAATGAAATTGTCAAATGGTGTTAACAACACCATTTGACCCATTTAGCCTAATTGACCATTTATCCGTATGAGATGGTATTTAGTTACCATTTCATCCCTTTAAACCTATCCCGGTTTTCCCTTAAACTCGTTTTACTCAAAACCGTTTTTATTTGTTCGTCATTACATGACTAATTTACCTTTTTACCCCATTTTACCATAATTCATGATTTCTTACCTTTTCATTCATTCCGACTTGCATTGTATCATGCCGGAACATCGTATTTCAATTACTTAACATTATTCACAATCAATTTTCGCTAGTAAGTATATAATAATTAAAAAGGGGTGTATGTTTAACTTACCTTGCATCCATGCCATGCTTTTCCTTCCGTTCTAGATCCATTTGACCCGCTTCATCCACAAGCCTCCATCTTGCTTGTCAAGAGTCAAACTATCATTTTCATTCACAAGATGGTTAGATTAGTCATTCAAGATCATGACCTTCACACCTTATGAATCTTTTACCACTATTCTTAATGAACCTTATCATAGGTCGGTTTGACTTTTAAAAGTCAAACCACCAATTTACATATATGGATTCACTAACAAGTTCACATGATTCGATTTAGGCACGTTATCGACCACTTAGTGGGCATCATCTTTTGAGATGCCATATCGACTAACATGTTATCTAATTCATACCTCAAGTAACTATAATTCAACATGTAATTCTAGTCATTGTATGCACATATACACTTTGACCATCATAACCATGGGTATAACCCTTGTGTCAAACCCCACTTCTAATCACTTATGAATTCTTAACAAAATCTCTAATTTGTTCAAGTAGTTCATTCCTACTAGTTAATATGATGTTTATAAACACCAATACAACATTAATTTCATCAAATCAACCAAAACCCACTTAGCTCATACTTGATTAGTTGATTAATCACTAGTTTATGTCACAATTCTACAAGTTTGCATCTAGGGTTTGTTCCTAGACTTGTACTCACATCAATATCACTATAACATTCAACATTCAAACAAGAATTTCGTTCATGCATGTTTATCACAATTTCAAAATATCACTAAACATCAAAATTCAACATACCTTGTGATCCCCTAAGCTTGGTGATCACGATTTTATTAAAAGCCCCAAATTTTAGCTTGATTCATCTTCGATTTTTGCTAGATTCTTGTGAGTTTTAGGGCTTTTGTGAGAGCCCTTTTTTGCTCCTGATGATAATCGCCCAAACACACACATGAGTGTGTGTTTTGGTGTTTTGAGTCTTTCACTTAAAATCATGTTTTCACACTAGGCCCCTTTTGGTCCTTGTAGTTTCAAGGATTTTTAAAGAGGATCATTAGTTCGAGTTTCTACTTATTGTTTTACTAAACAATTTACTAACTAGGTTGATATTCCTAGTTTCTTAGTGAGTTTCGGGGTATATATCCCGTTTTATTTTAAGTCTCGTTAACCCAGGCCTCTAATAAACTTTTGTTTCTCAAAGTGTTTATTCTTCTTTTTAATTAACATTAGTTTTAATTATTTAAATCCTAATATTTACCGGGTTACTTTTTACCACTAACGGTACTTTACCCGTCTTTTAGTATTAACGGGGTTTGATTACCAAACCCGTTTTCGGGGTGTTACAAAAACGGTGAAAAGTACCAAGTGTCGAATGGTAATCCGATCGGATGGCCAGTCGATCGGATGTCAATTCGTTTGGATGGTCATCCAATCGGATGGCCATTCGATTGGATTGACATTCGTTTGGTAAAGATGTGTTTGTGTATGATGGCTTTGAAGTTTTCGTTGTAGCATTTTAAAAATAGAGAAGTATCTCTACCCTTCAGGTCGTTCGATCGGATAGCGATCCGATTGGCAGGAACTTAGTGAGAACAAGTTCACAGCAGGATTGTCACTCGATCGGATTGCAATCCGATTGGTTGGTAATTCGTTAGTTACTGATGATCTTTGAAAATTATAAAAAATGATTAAGTGTCGAAGTTCCAAACGTCAAATGGTCGGATGGTCGTTCGATCGGATGGCTATCCGATCGGACGGCAATCCGTTCGACGTTCAGATTTTTTGAAAGTTGAAAATAAAAGTTTAAGTGTGAAACCAACTGCAAGCTGATCGGATGGCTGTTCGATCAGATGGCAATCCGTCCCAACGGCCTTATCGTCTTGGCACTTGATTATTTTTAAAGTTTTGCAGTTTTGATCGAGACGGTATGATAACGTGCTAAACAACAGAAACCCCATCTTGACCCAAGTGATCTGATCGAGCAGGAATCACCCTAGTCTGATCAGTTAACTGTTCAAGACGGTGGTTCATGCTTAACCCGAAATCAGTTGTCCCTTGGATAGAATTCAGATCTTGGACCAACACATCACTAAGAAAGAGTAGAAGGTCGGAACGAGCTCCGATTCTATCGGTTTTGAGTGCATTGAGTGTAAAAGAATGAGAAAAATTGGGAATATTTCTTTCAACTCTTTTATTCTTTTGAAAATGTTTAGATCTATGGGAAATCGTTGTTAAAACATGTGGAAATCCTTCAGATCTGAGTTGTTCTTGATGGAATGAAGCCAAACCTTGAAGTTCATAAGAACTCCATGATGACATCACCCTAGAACACCTCAAATCCGGTGATTTCACGGTTAAAAGTTAAGATTCCATGGTGGAAAAGATGAAGGAGTGCGTGTAGATCATAGAAGTACAAGATTTGAGTTGAAAACTTACAAGAATCGCGAGAAATCGGGAGAAAAGAGAGCTTGAGTGCGGCTGGTCAAGTGAGGAGCTGTCACATCACAAATGATGTGACAGGAGAGTATTTATAGGGTTTCCAAAAGAGGAAAGTATTCAAGGGTCGGATTGGTCACCGATTGGATGGCAATCCGATCGGATGGCCACTCAATCCAGGTCTCCGGTGCGTTGAGTTTTGTCGTTTCGATTCGCGTGTTGAGCGTTGCGATGCAATTCGAGTGAGCGATGCGATAGTATTACCCATTAGTTACACAAATAACCTAATTACTATATCTAACATACAATCACTATAAATAACTTGCGTTTAGCGTTTGCGATTTAGATTGCGATGCGATAGAATTGCGATTGCGATTGCGATTAAGCATCTCAACCTAAACAAAACATGCACAAGTAACACATAATGGCACACACACGTAAAACAATATCCAGAACACATAATTCGAGTTGCGAATGCGATAGCGATAAGTCGATTAGCGATTAGACATGCGATTAAGTAGCGAGTAAACCTCGATTATTAATAGATACTCCACATAATACAACTAAAACAAATAATTAATACAATTCGATTACAAGTCATTAACGTACAATCAATAGTTAAGCATGGAGTGACAGATCGCAATTAGCAATCTTTTTTTCCTTTGCCTTTGACTTTGACTTGTACTTTGACTTTCCAAAAAGCGGGTTGTTACATGGGGTGTGACAACAGGTGTAATTTCAAAAAATTGGGGACTACAGGTGTTATCTAAGCAGTCAATAGCGGTGCTATAGCGGTTAGCGGACCTCAGGGTGTGTAGCGGTTCAAATAGCGGTGGCCTATAACGGTTCCGCTATTAGCGGCGCTAAATACCGCTATAGCGGTGGCCTATAGCGGTTATAGCAGTAACGGTGTTTAATTGTGTTAATTCTTAAATTAAACACTTCAAATTTACTATTAGTATTTGATTTGCGACAGGTTTTTGATAATGGAATGATATTACTATGAATTTTGATATTACTATTAACATTTTTCAAAGATATATATATATATATATATATATATATATATATATATATATAAATACATAAATTATGCATGGTATAAAAAATACCGCTATATCACCGCTATAACCTATATATCATATAGCGGACCTTGACCGCTATTCGATTTCGGACCGCTTTAACTGCATAGGGTGTTATTTTACAAAACCACATGGACCATCCGGTCATTTTACTCTTTCGTTTTCTTTTATAACTTTTAATATAAAATGGTTTTTTATAATTTTGAATTTTAAACTAAGTTAGAACCTCTCATGTATTACACAAGTTAAATAAATTGAATTTTATAAACTAAATAATAAAATAATATATCTTTAAAATTTCGTTTATTACACGAGTTGAATAAATGTAATTTTATGTTTTAAATAATAAAAAAGTTATATCTTTAAGAAACCATGTCAGATCTAATTTTATATATCAAGTAAAAAAACTTATATATTTAGTTATATCTTTAAAAATTATAATGGATGATCGATATGGTAATTGCGGAGATGGTTCTTGGAAAAAAAAATATGTTATTTAAGAAACAATTCAACAGCCATTTGAGTGATAAAATGTTCCTACCAATTGCGACATTTGATTTAATAAACAGATTTTTTATTCAAATATATCTTAAATTAACAATTTAAACTTGAGCATAATATTTTAAAAAAAGAAAGATTCTATTCAAAATTTAAAGTAGGATAATATTTAAAATTAATTTATTATTTATTTATGTAAATAATATAAGATAAGTAGGAAAGAAAAAAGAAAAATAAAAAAAAAGTAAAAACCTCCGATAAATGATACGTGTCACATATTGATTTTTTTATTATAGAGTAAAAATTAATAAATTGTTGTGATGAGTTTATATGCATTTACACTTTCATATGAATTTGTTAAATTTGAATTCGTATTAAATATTTTATTTTTTTCTATATAAAATGATGCTTTGTTAAAATATTTTTTAAACAAAATAAATTATACAATAAATAAAAATGAATTTGTATATGAATAAAGTATCTCCTTATCTCACTTTTTAAAATCAAAGTTATAAAATGTTAGAGATAAATTATATACACTAGTAACTAGCAATACATCTAGGCATAAGTTGTTTCTACCTCTTGTATTAGGGGTTGTTTGTGTTTAAGTTTGTTGTATTTTGTGTTATTTTGGTTGTAAACCCTTTTGATATATAAATTTTTCTTGGGTTGTCTACATACCCATTTGATCCGAAGCTCCCACACACTCCCTCTTTCCACCGTCGGTACCACCCCTTCTGGCTGTCAGTGTCTGTTTATTTCTTCTTTGCGTCTTTTCCGGCCTTCTATTGAAGGTAAGAGTTTCGGGTGTCGAACGATTAGGGTTTGGGTACGTGATTATGTTCTGGTATGTAATTACGTAATTTGCATTTTATTTTTTTGACAATTACGTGATTATGTTCCGGTATGTAATTACATAATTTGCATTTTATTTTTTTTAACAAGTGTAATGTTATGTGATTATGTATCAGTATGTAATTACGTAACAACAGTTAACTATGTATTATCACGTGATTACATTATTTTGAATATCCATTACGGGATTTCATTATAGTATTTATGTGAAGACCAACTAAGTAATTATGTACTAACCATAACTACAACCAAAAACAAAACATATAATACATAGTATTTCACACAATGCCTAATAGTATAGATCAAATTACGTAATAAGTATAAATGTAATGTAATACAAAACATTAACCAATCAAGCTATAATAAACACATAATGCAGTATATTACATATTTAATCACATAATAAAGCACAAACAATTAAGTTCTTATTGTTGATTGTGTAATCACATAATAAGCATAACTTTAATAACATCAATTATAACAAATCATATTGAATGTGTAATCACATAATGATATATATTACAAATGTAATCACGTATCCTGTAAAAAAACTAAAAATTAAGAAAACTATAGCAATAACTTATTCAAATTAAAGAGAATAAAATGCTCTTTAATAAGGTGAATTTTATTTTCAACAAGTATTATCATATGAATAAGTTATAATCGTTTGCTTTTTGGACGCCTTTGTTTTTGATGCTCTTAACTCGACATCTTTACTTGGCTAACTTAACGGTCGGACTCTACATACAAATTCTAAGTTGGTCTCTTAGTAGCTAACCTCCCAACGTAGTTCTTCTAAGACTACCCGGTGTGGGTGATGTGTTCAAAATACAACATATAAATTACATAATTTTGAGGCCTAAAATCAACCATTTTTAGTATTAATGTTGGAAAAAGCTTGCGTTTTTGTTCCATTTAAATAAATAGGTTAAATGAGCTTAAAAGAACAAAAGAAGCAAAAAGACAGCAAAAACCAACATAAAGGGCTATAACGAAGGATTAACCAACTTGCCGAACCCCCGTCCACATCCAAACCCAAGAAATAACAAAGACAGAAGCTTTGGCACGGGGCCGTGCCCGATAGGAATTCATGTAATAACCTCGCAAATTGCCATTCCTAAAATGGCACACTAAGAAACCCTAATTGAAACCCCCAAGTAGTACGGTGCAACACGTAATTTCAAAAAATTACAACACATCAAGGCTATACCAGACACCAGGCTACCCTAGCCTAAGCTGGTCGCCGTCACGACAAGTGCCAAGGGCCGGGGTAGCCGGCTAGACACGCGGGAGGAACCAAATTTCAGTATAAATGTCAGGGGTTGGGACTTGAACTGTTTGCATGTTACGACGTAAAAATCACTTCGTTACGTTGATCAAATCTCCGTTTCTTTCAAAATCACGTTCACAGTCCCGAACCTCTGCTACAATAACAGGGTAATAACTCGATCACTACTACGATACAATATCAGATCGATTAAATCAGATCCGATAGATGTTTAAGTGGTGCCTACATTGGGCTATACTTTGTCATTCATCGTGAGGGTTTCGATCTCGTGAATTATCGTAAATGTTGAATTAAGTTACTGACCTAGTTTCGTTTGCATTATGTATTTTACTAGGTTTATCAAGCTTAACCAGTAGGAAAACTCTGACAAGTTTAAATTTGAAATGTGAGTTATTCTCTTTTTACCAAATTGCTTTCAAAACCCTAAATGTTTTCCCGTTATACTTACGGTGATTAAGTCTTTATTATCTTAAATTACTGACGGTATGTGGGGTTTTGTATACATTACTTATCAAGCGTCACTTTTAGGTGAACGGACCTAAATAGTGATATGACCACAATCACAGATCCGGTCGGGTGACAACTTGGTCAGATAATTATAAGATAGAAGCAATTATGATCGCTCTTAATATTGTATATTATGACAATGTGTCTTTTGTATAAATGGAATGAACTTGCCAGTATTTTTCGCTGATCAAATCTTTTTAAAACATGTTTCAGGTGATTTACTGTGAAGAAAAAGAAATGTGTCGCGTAGCACACCAGCTTAAATAAGTGGCTCAGTAAATAGAAATAAACATGTTTTCTGTAATCAGGGGATTTCCTAGTGAAATTCCTTTCTTGTAAAATACGGGGTTTGTCCCGAAAATTATAATAAAATAATTCGGTGTTCTCTTTTAAAACTCATATATTATTTTCTGATAAACGGTCCTGTTAAAATTTCCGCTGCCAAGTAAACACCAATACCACGGGTTTCTGTCCCGCGGCTTCCGAACCAGGCAAAACGGGTCAGGGGCAGCGATAATTCACTGCAGCAGAAAAAGACAACAACAAAAGATAAAATTCAAGCTCAACACGGGGCCGTGGTAAGCCAAAACGGGGTGTGGTCAACTCTTAGATTTCCAGAATCTAAAGAAGTACAGCAAGTACATTGGCCACGGGCCGTGCCGTTGACGCACGGGGTCATGTTAGTACAAGTCTAACAGTGCAGTTAATGTAGAAGAGAGATACTGATGACCACGGGGCCGTGCCAGGCGGGCATGGGCCGTGCTGGATGCTCTGTTTTCAGCTATAAATAGGGATGCTTGGTTCCACTTCAACTCATCCCTTGGCAAACTACATCTCTCTCACTTGCCACCACTCTACCGCCACTACAACACCACCATCCACCACCATCATCCATCTTTTCATCCTTAGAGTGTGTGTGTAGTCTCGGGATCCAAGATTGATCGTAAGAATCTTTGTCAAACAAAGGCCATGCTTGACTAAATTCTTATATCACTTGGTGAAGACTTTTCTTTTTTGTATTTCTTTTATGATTTCCAAACTTTGGCTACTTTTAACTAGGTATGTATTAATGACATTAGTAAATAGTTTTTTTTTATATTGAAGGTGAATTTACTCAATCATTTTTCATATGTTTGTTGACTCAACATATTCATGTCTTTACGGTCAATATAAAGAATGTTAATTGCCTGGAAGGGGGTTAGAAGGGTGGTTTGTGTAATTCTATGTCTCGTTATGTGTATAGATCCTGCGAGAACCTGGTTCAAGCCCAGTAACACCTCACGAGTCAGAGCGGGCATTACCCACCACAGGAGAGGTGCAAAAATCTTGAATCCCTTATTCTTAAACTTTTATTAAAACATTAAACCGACCCCGCGAGGACTGTATCCTTGCTGACTCAGACCAACGGGTTGAGGGTGATCGCCACCTCGGAAGAGGGGTCCACCACATTTTGCATTAATAACTTACTTAATTATCTTTCAATAATCCGACTTAGTGGGATTGTATCCTTGCTGACTCAAACCACTAGGCTGAGGGTAACGTCGCATTGGAAGAGAGACCTACTACTATAACTAAGATAATCTCTTAAATGCCCAAAGTGCGGAAATCATCAAAAAGGGCACATGTAAGATAAGTTGGATCCAAGTGATTCTTTCTTGTCTATCATTTTTATTTTCTGTTTCTATCTTTTTATTAGCTTAAAAATCTTTTCTCAAAATTTGGTTCGATTAGACGTTGACGATAAGCCGGTACCAAAAGCTCTTGTGTCCTTGGACGACCTCGGTATCTTGCCATCATTATACTACGTCCGCGATGGGTATACTTGCCCTAGCGCGTGTGTAGAGTGATAGTAGAATATCGTGTTTTATAAATTTAAAACTTGAATTGGACGAGTAAAAAGAGCTAAAAATAGCTAAAAAAAATACTCACACCGACACACGTCAGTGGGCTAGCGTCATATGGCACCCCAAACACCACCCTGTGGCGCTTTTGGGGGCGCTATGGGGGTTAGTCAACCCTTAAACGAGCACCAAAGGAGACAACATGTGAGGCCCACTAACTCCTACCAATCAAACTTATTTTTTTTATGATTTCCTTTTTCTTTTTTATATTGTTTTAAAGGGAGCTTTAAAAGGGAGCGTTATCTCATGAGTTAACGATAAAGCCTTTCCTTTATATGGCGCATACACAATACTAGTGTAGCGTGACAAAGCCCAAAAAACTTTATTCTACACCATCCAACTTAAACTGACAATAAGAAATGACAGCAGTGTGGTTCATGTTATAGACATGAATGAAGGACAAATGCAAAAAAGTGATGTAGCTCAAACTTTTAGACTACTAGTCATATGCTATTTTGATGAGGTTCACAAACTATTTTACAAGCATTAAATTTATTAAAACATCCTTGTGCAATGTTATGCTATGTGTTATACATTAATATCATGATTAACTATTTGTTATATTAATATAAATAATAAACTTGTCACAAACATGATGTTGCCGTCGCATGCGCGACATATACGTAGTGTGTGTAAGAAAGTAAAAAACGCGTCATATTACGCGTGAGCACCACACATTAATGTTATTATCGTAACGCATGTAACAAAGTCACAAACATGACGTTGCCACCGCAAGCGCGACATATGTGAAAATCTGGTATATTTATATAACCCAGTTATTATTAAATAATTACTTTTATAACCAATTATAAATGAGTCACACGTGTGGTTTCCACGTGTGTCAACACCAATGTTTTAAAAATCGGTTTAACATCATACCGAGTGGGCTTTAAAATGGTTCAATCGGTTGAACTGGGTTGTATTGGGCGCCGAAACCGGTTGCTAGTTAACCCTATAATCCATAAAATACAAATCAATATAAAAAAATAATTGAATCTAAGTTAGGATTTATTCAATTGATCATGGTTTTATCTAAAAAAACAACTATTTTCTTGTAAATATTAAGCATTTTAAGAGCATTATTATTACTTATAAACAATATTACATTGGACGAGGTGGGTAACAGTTTCAACGCTGATGGAATATTTGAATGGAAGAAGCTATGTTAATTACCAGAAATATGGAAGATCAATATTACCTTAATATCATATGTTATTACAACTAAAAAAATTAAATTTTAAGATAATGCAAATCAGTTCAACGGTTTGAACCGATAGAACTGAACTTACTGCTGCTACATAAGACATAGCCTATTTGTATTTTACCGGTCTTTATCGTATTGGACTGGTAGCTTTTTTTTGAAAATAAAACTTCATTAAAACACACATCCGACCCAAACGGGCAAAAGGCCAATACAAAACAGCACCCCCGACCCAAACGGGCAAAGGGCCAAACTACAACATATACATAAGGTATTTACACCAGTCCTTCCAACTAATATTTTTACAAGACGATCTACTTTTAATCCACCAAAAACCTCTCGATTTGATCTCTATCACAATATCTTGCGCACTTCTCCTAATCTGATTGAAAACCAAATCGTTCCTGCCTTTCCAAATACACCAACACGATAAGATAATCAAACCACGGATCTTTTTCATCTTTTTCCCACCCTGAATAATAGTATTATGAATATCCACTAAATCTTTGAAATCGAATGCGAAGATCTGCGGAATGTTGCACCAAACACTGATAGCTGCCCATACCCGAATAGACACCGTGCATGCCGAAAACAAATGGTCTACCGTTTCCTCATATTCTTCGCAAAAAGGGCATAAAACCGATGGAATATCCACATTCCTTCTTCTCAGATTAACTTTGGTAGCAAGTCTGTCTAAATTACCTCTCCATGCCATAATGTTACATTTTAAAGGAATCCATTTACTCCACTCGAATTTAGGGAGGTTACAACTATCCCTATCTGAAATTAAAGCCTTTTTAACCGAGTTCACCGAGAACCCCTTCTGTCTGTCCACATCCCATATCCTGACGTCTTTTTTATTTGACAATCTCATCATGTTAATAACTTCTTGACACTCCTGCCATTCCTTAAGTTCAATATCCGACTCTGGAGTTCTAATCCAATTCCATGTGTATCCACCATTTCCTTGACTCGTCCCCATTCTATCTGGCACCCTGCAAGATTTAAAAGATTCCAGAGCAAACAGATGCGGCCATCTTTCCACAAAAGGGAGATCACCCATCCAATTGTCAAGCCAAAAACGAATATGTTCTCCGTTCTCTACTTTACCCAATACCACCCGATTTATCTTTTTCCCGTTAAGTTTCATTGTATTAATCAATTTCACAATATTGCTCCAACATCCCGAATAGTTGTCGTTTAATGGTAAAAAGCCTCTTTGATTGATTTTAAAATGACACGCTCTCACCACTTTCCCCCATAAACTATCACCTTCAACCCTATATCTCCAACCCCACTTATACAGAAGCGCCTCATTGACTTCTTTTAATCTGTTTATACCCAAACCCCCTTCTTTCTTGGGCCAAGAGACCCAATCCCAAGCCACCCAGTTCATTTTGTTATTATCATTAGAGCCTGCCCAAAAAAACTTTCTCATCTTAGCTTCGAGAATCTTAATAATACCGACCGGAGCTTTATATAAAGAGAAATAATATATAGGGAGACTTTCCAACACCGCGTTAATCAAAGTAAGTCTCCCACCAATGGATAAAGTTTTAGCTTTCCAAACCGAAAGTCTTTTACCGAAAATCTCAACAACAGGATCCCAGTTGCTGATTCTATTCATATTGGCCCCCACCGTGATACCCAAGTACGAAAGCGGAATATTATCAGTATTACATACAATAACGTTAGCCATATCTATAACTTCCCCGTTATCCACCCCCAACCCGTACAGGTACGATTTTTGAAGGTTAATTTTCAGGCCCGAACATAAGTAAAAAATTCTGAGGCATCTAGCCACGTTCGACATATTAACCCTATCCAACTCCCCCAAGATTAAAGCGTCGTCAGCGTAAAAAAGATGAGAAACAATCGGTCCGTTATTAGGAGTTTGAATGCCTCTGAAGCATCCTTCAAGCCCTGCTTTGCAAAAAATACTAGACAGGGCTTCCATAACCAAGAGGAACAGAAACGGGGACAACGGATCTCCCTGTCTGATCACTTTGGAACAGGAAAACTCAAAGGTGGGAGATCCATTCACCAGCACAGCGGATCTGGTCGAGGTTAACACCCCTTCACACCAATTATTAGGGAAACTCATCTAACCCATGATATCCATTAAAAAATCCCAACAAACGTTGTCATAAGCCTTTTCAAAATCAATTTTTAATAGGAAGGCCTTTTTATTGGACTGGTATCTGATATCCGATTTAACCGGTATAATCGTTCAACAGGGCCGGCTCTGGGCCCGGTAAACCCGTACCGACGCCCGAGGCCAAAAATTTCAAAGGGCCCGAAATTTTTATATAAGCTTGTATATATTTATTAACTTATATATTTACTATCTTCATCCGTTTATTATGCAAAAAAATATTTGTGGTGTAGTGGCAAAAACCATCTCTAAATAATGTGAAGGTCTGCAAGTTCGAGTCTTTGCTCCATCACTAAGTTTTTATTTTTTTAATTCATTTACCCTTAACCATAATTTTTGGCCCAATTCTTTTCGTCGCCCGATGCCCAAATTTTTTCAAGAGTTTTCGAGGACGGCTCTGTCGTTCAATTCATACCGGTATTTAAAACATTGGTCAACATTCAACAAACATTAAACTTAAGTCATTTGTCAAGTTATTGAGAGTTGTCGTGGTCTACCTTCAAAACAAGAACAATAAAGTAGCTAGGTAACCTTTATAAGTTATTGACTCGTGGTCTACCTTCAAAACAAGAACAATAATACAATAAACATTCTTTTAAAATTTATCAAATGTTATATGTTATAACATATGTAGTGCTTAAAATTCTATGAAGACTGTGGAAGGCTCCACCACGCTCCACCTCAATGGGTAGGAGTAGGATTGTAGTATCATTTGAGGATCCGATCTTGCTCACCGACGTAAAATTCTATTTTTAAAATTTTTAACATTTCAAATGAGCTGAGGTTTGACTTTCTTTAATGTTTATTTGGACCTATAGATTGTATTGCGCAACTACTATGTATGCTGTTTAATTTAAAACCTTTAAACTAATTGGTCTTAATACAATTGTCAAAATAACCTTTGTAAACAATAACCATCTTAATTAAAATAACCTTGATCATGTTAATTAACCTTCTTTAGGCCACCCAGGGTACTCCCGTAATGAGTTATTTAGTTCAACGGGTCATGTGAAACACCACCGCAACATTGGTGATCAAAGCGTGATGAAGCATTCCCGTGTTCATCATCACCGGCTAGGTGAACAAAAGCATGATATAATTGGGATGTGATTGGTGGGTTTGATTTTTTTTTTAAATTAACTAGAAGGGGTTCAAGTGATGAGATAGAACACCGCCGCAACCCACTTGATCTTCTGAACCTCGTGATTCAAGGAGATGAAGTGGCATAGCCTTATTAATTGGTGGTGAGGATTCAAGTGATAGATTACAGGCCAAATGCATAAAAATGCGCATACTTTTTGAGTTACAGTTTGCGTATTTGCTATTTTTTTCTGTTGCTAAAATTTAGCACTATATAGTTCAAGTTGAGAAAAAAAAGGTTTTTTTGGAAGTGTAAATGCATCTTACTTTACGGATCAATATCATTGTGCTTGAAAATGCAATCATAGACTAATTTCGAAGTTTCTTGAGGAAGATATTGATATTATTATATTTTCTAATTTCTTATTCAGTGTTAACAGAATTACATATGATAATTATTACCTTTTTCTATTATATATATTGTCAAAATAAATATTGAGTGTACAGTGTACAATATGTATTTTAACAATATTATCATACAAAATCACATTTCGTAAACGTAAATTCGTATAGAATGGGTTTGTTTTTTTTTTTTTTTTTTTTTTGGGTAAAGTGAATGGGTTTGATATTGCAAACTTAACAATATTATCATACAAAATCACATTTCGTAAACGTAAATTCGTATAGAATGGGTTTGATATTGCAAACTCCAGAAAGAAAACTTATTCCATGAAATAATTGTACGGAAACTTTCCTTTTATAGAAACTGACAATGACAAGCACCATGGGTAGTAGGTCAACTAGATTCTTACACCATTGACTTAAAGACTTGACCACAAGACTAGTGGGTATGGGTAGGCTCATCCCCATGAGGATGGGCCGCCACGTCAACGCCACATATGAGGGGCTTGCAGTGGATGGACCTAGGGGGTGAAGGATGGGGCCCCACAACAATTAAAAAATATAAAACTTTATTTGATTTTAGAGAGAGATAGAGAGAGAGAGGAGAGACAAAGATGAGAGGGAGAGAAAGAAAGCAGGTCCGTCATCAACGACTTCTGGCAGCCGGGTATCACAAGGCGGGGCAAGGGGGCGGTGTGGGGGACCGGCGGCGGGCTTCGCCGGGCCTAAGCCGACCCCCATACCGCTTGGTCTTAGGAGTGAAATTGCAACGAAGATTCAAAAAAATAAAAATAAAATAAAATAAAGAGTGGATTGCCATTTTAGTATATGAGGTTTGACTAAAATTATCAGTCTAGTCCAAATAGTTTTTTCTTGTCATTTTAGTCCAAATAATTTTGTTTTCTACCATTTTAGTCTCTGATTTTTATCATTTTCATACAACCCACTAACTCTATTTAAAAAATTTAGTTAACTTAGTTAAATTTTGACCAAAGCACATTTTTATTTCTTTTTTTACAGGTGCGATGGTATGGGGATGGTGTTGTGCACAGTGAAGATGATGGCGGTGGTTGTTGGTTTTACGATGATGGCGGCGGTGTTGGTTAATGACGTGGGTGGCGGAAAAGTGGCCGGTGGTGGTGGAAATGGTGGGTGGTGATGGTGGTGGGGTGAGTGGGTGTGTAGGCAAGTGGTGTCAATGATAGAAGGTTGTGATGGGGTGGGTGGTGGTGGTCGATGAAAATAGCAAAAATTGACAAAAGTCAGGAACTAAAATGGCAGAAAACAAAATTAATTGGACTAAAATGGCAATAAAAAAACTAGTTGGACTAAAGTGACAATTTTAGTCAAATCTCAAGGACTAAAATGACAATTTACTCAAAGAAAAAAGAAAAAACTCCTTAAAAGTAAGGGTTATTGGATTTTATCACTCTCAATTATTGGGTATTGGCTGTTACCACTCCCAACTATCACTTTGACTTTCACCACTCTCAACTTAACACTTCGTGTGTTGTGTCACTCCGGTTGAGTGGTTTTTGGCCCTCCTTTTGTCTTTTAGAAGTAGATTCACCTGTAGTCATTAGTAATTCACAAAGTGTTAGCCTAATATCACTAATAAGACAAGTCAGACACTAAGAAATGTTCACCTGCGGAGTTAGGGCTGTAAACGAACCAAACGTTCGGCGAACAGTTCGTGAACCGTTTGGCGAGAAGTTCGTTTGTGTTCGTTCGTTCGTTTATTAAACAAACGAACACGAACAAGAAATTCCGTTCGTTTAGTTAAACGAACATACATGAACGGAGGTCGCGTTCGTTCGTTTATGTTCGTGAACGTTCGGTAACGTGTTCGTTTGTGTTCGATAGATCATTAGTATTTTAGTTTTTATATTTATTTAAATACTTCAAAATTCCGACAAATTAAATATTTAATAAGTGTCAGTGTATTATATATTTTGTTCATGAACGCTTATTTGTGTTTGTTTGTTTCCATTTGTGTTCATGAATATTAGTTTGTGCTCATTTGTGTTCGTCAACGTTTGTTTTTGTTAGTTGCCTAAAATTAACAAACAAACACAAACGAACACGAACATAAAATCTCGTTCGATAAGTGTTCATGAACGGTTCGCGAACACATATATTTTCTAACAAACAAACACGAACAACGTCTTGTTCGTGTTCATTCGGTTCGTTTGCAGCCCTATGCGGAGTGACATGACACACAAAGTGTTAAGTTGGGAGTGACAAGAGTCAAAGTGATAAATGGAAGTGGCATCGGTAGGGCCGGCAATTTTACACGAATACACGACACGAACCTACATGAAGTTAATAGGTATCGTGTATAGCCTTAACAGGTATCGTGTACCAAACAGGTAGACACGAGATTACCTGTTAATTTTCATGTATAAACAGGTTAAATACCTATTTACCTGTTAATACCCGTTAGTACACGATAAGAAATTAAATTAAATAAAACTCATCAGTCATATGCGTGTGGATTCCTTAAATTTTCATGTATAAACAGGTTAAATACCTATTTACCTGTTAATACCCGTTAGTACACGATAAGAAATTAAATTAAATAAAACTCATCAGTCATATGCGTGTGGATTCCTTAATTCATTTCTATTTTCATTCCTCATTCAATTAAAAAAATAAAACCCTAAACTCCCTCTGTAACTCTCAAATAGCATGTCTTGTTCGTGTTTTCGTTCGTGTTAACAGGTATTAACAGGTAATTTTCGTGTATAACAGACGAACAGTCGTGTTAACAGGTATTAACAGGTAATTTTCGTCTATATCGTGTCGTGTTCGTGTTTGAAAAAAAGGACACGATAAGTTATCATGTCGTGTTCGTGTATGGGATTTCGTGTATCGTGTCTTATCGTGTACGGGTATACACGATATGCCAGCCCTAGGCATCGGCCAATACCCAATATACCCAATAGTTGAGAGTGATAAAATCCAATAGCCGTAAAAATAATGGTTTACAATCTTCATTCGAATTTATTTGTATCAAGTTTTTAACTTTAACTAATATTTACAAACTTTGTTATTATTTTTAGTTATACTACCAAATTCATAATTTTATTCAACTCAATTATCATTCCTTACATCGTCATCATCAGAAGAATCATATGACAAACACCAATTTCGTTGAATTTATCATTCCATTCATTCAACCTCGTTGCCCACTCAGAAGAGGGACTGAGTGATTCAACTTTGCTTCGAAACAAACTAAGCGTTAATTGTTCATCTTCAGATAATCTACCAATCAAATCTCTTTTTACCAATTTTCTATACTCTTTCTCGCTAAGCATTGTAGCAGAAGCTTCAGTCATCAACGAAGCATCAATATCAGAAATAAGTGTATCCAGAATCCAGATTCACTGAAAGATTAGGATTCTCACTTGCAGCTTTTACATTCTCTAACACTTCCATACGTTCACCTTCTTTTACTTGCTCAACTTGAATTTCATCATCATGAATAGGTTCCATCACAACATCTTCTCAAGTTGTTGAATAGCATGTTCTTAAATAACTACCGGTGGTTGAACAACCACCGAGATACTCATGAATTGATGTATATGCATTATTGTCTAGTGGATATGGATATGATCAAGTGGTTGCACTAGTGGCACGATGATACTCCAGTGGTCCGTTTTGCCGTACAAAAAAAAAATCAAAACTAACTTATTTTTGTTGATTTTGAAATCATTATATTAAACTATATAACTTTTTACTCCCAACAATAGCTAAGATATGCTATGGATCTTGTACATCTTTATGTTCAGTAGAAAGGCCTAACCCACTCCACTAGATTTGCTTCATGCCACTTTGATTATAGCCTGATGCTCTTAATTATGTTAGATGTATGTGATTTGTGTTATAAAATTTTCATGGATTCTGACGCTTATTAAGTTAAGGTACTCAATACGTCAGGCCACTCGGTGTGGGGGTCGTCCAGGCCGGCGACGCCCCCAAACACCATCCCGGGTGGTCCGTCGGCGTCGAGATCGTCGGGGGTGGGACGATGGAGACTGTCACAAAAAGACAAAAACATATCCTCCTTATTCTCACACACACATATACATACAACTCATATATATATAGAAAAAGTGTATTATACAAGATGGCTTAACGTATGCTACGCACGCGATGTGAAATCGCATATTATAAAATAGCATGGATGAAATCGCATGTGATAATTTTGATGAAATCGCATGTTGGTTTTTTGTAACCATTTCGCATGTGTAATTTTGATGAAACCGCATGTTGGTTTTTTGTAACAATTTCGCATGTGGTAATTTTGATGAAATCGCATGTTAAAAAACCAACATGCGAAATTGTTACAAAAAACCAATATGCGATTTTAATGTGGGATGAAGATCTGACGGCTGAGATGATCGCGTACGTAATGTAGGATAAGGGCTCTTGTACGTTAACCTAACTCTCTCTCTCTCTCTCTATATATATATATATATATAAACGGGTTCAGGAGAAAACGGAAAAAGTGTGAGAACGGTGAGAACGCATCCTGGCCAAACACGTGGCGCGGGGCATGATCAGGGTCCGAGGGGTTTTTTTGTCTTTTTAGTATTCTTCTCCTTTCACGATTTTCGCGTTTGACATGCTGCTTTATTTTTGCGTGCAAGATAATTTGGCGTTATCTAGAATTATTAATTATTTGGCATTTTACTGTTTTTCTCAGATTTCTTTTCGTTGAATTAATTCTTTTTGTGTGACATAATTAATCTTTTGGCGTTTTGTTTTTTTTTTCCATGTCATTTTTGGCGTTTTGTATCTTTTTGTTAATAATTGATTACCATAGATTAATATTTTATAAAATTACAATAACACGAAATCAAAATAAACTAACAGTCTTCCGTAGGTGGGATTACATCAGAGATGTACCCATCGCTTTGTTCATCACTTTCTTTAGATTATTCATCATCAAATTTCATTTTTGTGTATAACGCCATTAGCTCGTATCTTCTTTGCTGCAGCCTATTCTTGAATATCACCGCTTCCTTGGATTTTGGATCGTTTGAAGGTGCTAAATCACAGAGTTGTTCAATGATAGATAGCAACCCTGTCTACAACATTTCTTCTATTGGCCTTGAATATTGCACCCCGTTTTTATAAGTCACTTCAAGTGTTCCTTCTTCCTCATGCAATATCCAACTGCTAAGTTTTGGTATAGGAGTGTCGTCAATATCATCATCTTCTGCCGGAAATTTTCTCTTCAATCTTTTTATTACAGTTCTGGTTCTTTCACAATCGTTGTCCATTGGAACCCCAAGGGCCAGGATATCCTTCTGAACCTTTTCATTCATTCCAAGCATGGCCTTGATTGTCCTTACCATTACCCTTCTCCTATCAGAGAATTTTGTGATGAATCGTTTCTCTTTCCTTTCAAACCTCCATGCAATAACCTTAGTCATTTTTAATTTTTTTGGCTTTTTGGACAATATGTGACGTTTTAGTCAAATTTTTTGGCGTGTTTGAGCTTGTGTTCTCATGGTCTTCTTTTATATTGACTTTTTTCCCGCGTATGACATGTAATTATGGCGTTTTGAAAAAGATAAATAAATATAATAAATATTAGTAATTATGTTTTCCATCGTTTCATTTTACTGTTTTTTGCAGTTTACCGTGTTTTGTTTTCAAACTCAACTGTTTTTATGGTGTAACACGTCAAATCTTGACGGCTGTAATTATGGCGTTTTGTTTTCCAATGGCGGTTAGATAATGATTGGACTTCTTTTGTTTTTATATTCTTTGCACATTGTTTCACGCTTTTTTTATAATAGTAGTTGTTCAAAGTAATTTTATTATAGTTTGGTAGTTTTTTGGGGAGCGTTTTTATGGCATGATGGTGTTTTACAAGCATTTGCTCATTTTGGCGTTTTATTATATTTTTCATTATAGCATTAATATTATTTTATTGTTTATTAACTGAAATTACAAAACAAACAACAGATAAAAAAAAAAAACAAAGTAGAAGCAATTTATGATTTTAAATCTTTAGTGTCATCAGTCTTTTTTTTTTCTTTTGAAACTACAAGAAATGTGACACATAAATGGCGTTTTGGGTTTGGCGTTGTTTATTTTCTTTATTCATGTGTTGAAGTGTCTTTGTAGATGTTGGAGACATAGATCGACCCCGTGTGGGTGGATGCTATCTGCTTGTCGTCTTCATTATAATCATCGAGGCCAAAGTAGCATTTACACTGGTATAAGTCTCTTCATATCATCCAAACCTTCTTCAGGAACAAAGATGACAGTATGACTTATGGGTGTCATCAGTCCCTCTTTTTTCAATTTTGTGCATCTCATGCAGCAAAATTTTACTGCACTCACGTAACAAATCATTCAGCGAAGCTTCATGCAGAACATTTACTGAGTATCAAAGAAAAGATGTTTGCCGTCGTTGTATTTTTTGGCGTTTTACATTGAGTTGTATTTTTTAGCAACCACTGTGTGTATTTGTGTGTTTTTTTTGTGTGATAAACGGAAGGTGGTGAGACGTTTCTATTTATAGAATTCTTTTTGGTGCGTAGTTTAGGCGGGATGTTATTTTTATAACAAAAAAAATGTAATTAACATTTATCCGGATGTAAGCTTTGGCGTTATATATTATGGCGTTTCATATTTTGTGGCGTTTTTGTAGCCAGAGAACTTAAATAAAAACACTATAAAAAGTACGCAGTGATAAAATTGGCGTTTTGTATTTATTTGGCGTTTTATTTTTCAATGACGTTTTATGTGAGAAATGGTGTTTTACCTTTTTAGCCCTTAATGAAGCGCGTCCACGTAATAAAATTGGTATTATTTATGAAAATGCGACCGCGCCAATCTAGTTCATAGATTGTTTTGATCGGACGATCAATAAGCGTTCTCACCTTTCTCACACTTTCTACCGTTTTCTCTAAATCCTGACCCTATATATATATATTTATATTTTAGGCCCATACCCTATTTCCTTAGGTTCATCATCTTTGCCCCATCATCACACCCATCCTACATGACGTTGACGTTGAGATTCATCCTCCATCAACCACACCGAGTAGTCTTAGTAAGCATGTGAAGACGCACATGCCAAATAATCTATATTTGTTCCGGGAGAAATGAAAAGGGAAATATTCCTCTATGTTGAATGGAAAACGCCAATTTCATTGTACTACCAAACACTTACCATCTATGGCAAGTTGAATTAATCGATGATGTTGCCTCTCTGATTCCATATATACTCTGTTGGAATTCCAAATCACACGCTCAAACTTATGACTATTGGTTTTCTTTAAGGAGCTACATTTGACTTGGCTAGATGTACATATAAGAATAACTGATAGTTAACAATGAAGAATTATTTACATTGGAAACGTAGTTTAAAGTATATTTACCATTTATTTTTTTTAACGGTGAACTTAATGTATAAGGTTACCAAACTCTTTAAATCGGATAGCCCCGTATTGCCACACTCTGGCCAGGCTATGTTGTCTTAACCGGGCCTACGCTGACTTGAAAGTTTGGTTTTTTTTAGAGTTCCCCAGGGAAACCATACCGCCGGCTGTCACTTAACAGTCGTTGTATCACTACAAGACCAGAACTCTCTGGCGTAACACACGGTGGGACAAAAACCCGGTTGGGCTCGGGAATCGAACTGATAACCACACACAAGGCTTAGTTTAAATCCTCCATTGCCTATATCCACTCCATATGACACAAGTGAAAACTGAACTTGAGTCTCCATTGGAAAACCCAAACCCCTTACCACTTGGCCACAAGTAAGGGAACAAAAAAAATCAATGAGTATATAGATTTAATAAAAACATACAATCTTGAGAAAAAAACGCATAATACAAAAAGAAAATTGTTGCGTCAAATGACGGTGATGGATCTAAGGCCATAGCGGTTGTGGCAAAAGGCATTTGACGGATCTAAGGCTATAGCGGTGGTGGCAAAAGGCATGACACGTGCTATGGTGACAAAAGCTACGCCTACGACGACAAGAACTACAACGGCGACATGGTTACAAGAGCTACAACTGTGGGCGACACAACAACAACATTAAAATTAAATAAACAGAAACTAATCTATATGCGTGTGTAAGCGTCCGAAGGGTAGGACGAGAGGGTGAAGAAGAGAAATAAAAATCTCCTCACAAAGGAGACGATGGGACTCAACTTGACCCGTTAAAACTAAACGAGTCAAGTTGAGCTTACTCGACTTGAATTATTAAGGAGCACTATCTATGACATACCATCTCCAAAGTAAAAACTTTTCAAAAATACTTTCTTTAAACAAATTTTATGTTAGGTATATCTTCTATTTTCTTATATACATTGTTGGAAACAGCACACATCATTTATATAATGCATATTACAATAAAACTAGTATTAAAGCTCGCATACGTTGCAGCGCGCGGTGCTACTCTATAAGCCAAAGCTTTCTATCGAGCCGGGGATCTCACTGGAAGCAGCCTCTCTATTCCTATAGGACAGAGGTAGAGTTGTCTACATCTTACCATCCTCAGACCCTACCTTAGCTTTGCTATTGGTGGGATTTACTGAGTATGATGATGATGAGGTATAGAATAACAAAGAGGATTAAAAAGTCGTAACAAATTGAGTATTTATTATTCAATTTTGCCTAAATAAACCCAAGGACATTCAATAATATTTGGAGGCTTCCTTTGAATTTGTATACTAAATACATAATTGACACCAAGTGAACATCAACTTCATTGTACAAACCATGTTTATTATTTTTAAATTTTTGACACAAACTATGGTTGTTCAAATCACTCGTCGCTCGCCACTCGCTCAGAAAATTGTGCGCTCGAATATGCTCATCGGATTGCGCTCAGTTGTAAACGAGCCAAGCATGAGCACAACAACCCTAACTATAGGTATCCAAAGTGATGAACAATCATATGTCAAACTCATTTTCGAACTATGTTTTTTTCGTTTGAATTGCTTATGAGATCCTTCTCGAATTTGTTTTTTAAGCCACGTAAAATCAAACACTACTTAGCACTAACAATCAACTAGATAATGTTGATCAATTCTGTATGTACATAATGGAAAACATATTAACCGTGTACATGTTACAACATTCAGGCCAACATATAATCCAGGAACTGATGCATCCATAGAGGTAGACATGATAGTCAGCTTGATCTGGTTCCCATTTAGGGTGTATATGAGTGATGGTGATTTAGGAGTTCTTAGAATGAAGTAGAGAGAGGAGGACGAAATTGTGATGTTATAATAAGAGTCTAACTTTTAACCATCTCTAATTATCTCCTTAAATACATTAAAGAGGAAACCTTATTAGTTATTAAGAGTAATACGGTCCATCAATAATTACCAGCCAATATTAATAAGGTATGATTATTATTATTATTATTATTATTATTATTATTATTATTATTATTATTATTATTATTATTTTGATCCACAATAATATAAATATTTATAATGGCTACATAATTAAATATATGTGATATATTTAATCTAACTGGTATACCCAACGGGTAATTTTTTAATTTAATTGGTTTACCCGAAACCCACAGGTATACCCGATGGGTATTTACCCGCTAGAAATCTGATAAGTTTTGAGACTGGTTTAGGAAAAACTTTTCTAACTAGGTTTGGGGTTAGGAATACCTAAACATGTCCCAAACCCGACCTATTGTGATCCCTAGACCCATGTAACACTTTTAATTCTATGTTCATTGTAGAGTTTTGTACATCTATATATGATTAAATTACCAAGATATGGCTTATGCGATTTGAATTATTTACTGCGATTGGGATTGATTTTCTGTTGAAATACATATATATAAATTCAAGTTCCTTTATTTTTTTGTTCAATTCTATATACGTTAATTCTGTCGTTTTTTGTTTCATGTTTGGGTTTGTTGGTCTCGCTTATATGCAAATGTGCCTGTTTCTCATAAAGGTTGAAGTTAGGCTGCTTGTTGGGCTTAGGGTTGTTGTCGCGCCTTCTTTTATATTTGGCTGCCTTGGTTTTACGCTACTGACCAATTGAACCTACTACAAGTCTTCTCTAAAACATTAAAGTCAGCGACCTTTCTCTGTTATCTGATGTACTGCAAATTACATATGTTTATAGTGTATATTTTGGTCAGTTTTCGGTTATTTTGAGTCTAGTTTAGGTTAGAATTTCGATACTGCTGACGTTAAGCTTTGATTTCAGGTCCCGTAGCTTAAAGTGATGAAAAACGAATCAAAACGAGAAGTTTAGAGGAAAACGGGATTCGAACGCGAGTTGGAAAGCTGGAAATAACGAAAATAATAAAATAATCATCTGGGGAGCGCCGCGTGACGCCTAGCCCCTATTTCGAAGGGGTTGTTGATTTGCAGTTAGGGTTTTGATTGAAATTTCCAAGAAACTTAAGGAGAACCCTAATTACGAATTTTAGACATCTTTGGGCAATCATGGAGCATTCTTGGCGCACAATCGGAGATTTCAAGGCTTGGGAATCATTGGTACGAGTCAAGGGCGAAGAATCGAAGGATATATCGGGTTTTCTAATCCCTTGTTTTGGCAATTACTTTTCTTGAAACTTGTCATAATGAATTCTTGTTTAGACTTCTTTGGATTGTTTTCACGTTTTAGTATACTTGGCTAAATTTATAAACCACCTAGACTTGATGAATGGATTAATATAAAGTTTTTACCGTTTTCGTTATTTGCATGATTATTATGGATTGATTGTGTTTAGCAAGCGGTTTGATTTAATGATTTGATGTATATGCGTGCTTTGATTTGGTTCATTGTTTTCATTTGCTTCATATGATTCTTAGTGACGGTCTTTATCACGACATAGAGTCATATTAGGGTTTAGGATTCCGGTGAGTGTCTATATCACATAAGAAAACCTTAACTCTTTAGGGAGAATTGCGCAATAACCCCTAGAAGTAATTGGTAATAATTTGCTAAGTCTTAGTGTTCTACTAGTCCTAATACTTGGAAAGTGAGGGGCTATTTGGTAGGTCTTACCCAGCGAATTGCTTTAGATAGTCCTTGGAAAAGGTCATGTCTTGGTTTACCTGTCGGTTTTATTAGTCTATCAAGTCAAATTAATTACTTCAAACTACCCTAGATCTATGATTGGAAAAGAGTAGGTCAACATTAGGGTACTTACACAATAATTAGACAACTGGAAAGGCGTCTAATAACTGGTAGGATTAACGGTCTAGGTAGTTCCACAGGTTTCTCCTTGAGAAGGGTCGAGGGGTTTAGTTGGTTCTTAATAGGTTTAGTGCTTTAAGATCCCGGTTCCATAATTCATGCATTTAACTTAATCGGTAATCTCTTAAAAACAATCCAGGATTCTTGTCTAGGTGGTCTCGTTCTCATATAAGGAAAGTCCTCAGTCTTCGTTCGTCTTTAGTCTAGTTTTAGTCAACTTAGTAGTTTAATATAGATTTCTTTAGTGTCTAGTTTATAGAGTCTAGAATTAAAGCTTTTTAGTATCTAGTTTATAGAGTCTTATTTAGTTAATTTTTATAGTCTGTTTAGCACACATTAAGTTTTTGGCGCCGTTGCCGGGGACTCTTGGCAATTGCGTTCATTAGCTTTGATAGATTTACTTGACAAATACGTGCTACGTGTTTATTTTGTTTTGTGTCTTTTATTTTCATCTTGAGTCTTTGTAACTAGTGTTTGCTTTGCTTGTGATTCAGGTTTTTGCTTGTAGTGGATGCCACATCTACGCTCGCACGGACTGCCACCACCAGTCAAGCAGTCATCATCTCAATTAGGCCAAGGCCCACAGGTTAGTTCTTCATCCTCTTCTCATTTCCCCAATTTCGATTCCACCTCGTTACCCAGCCCACCTCCTACACCACCACCTTCGCCAAACCATTCACCTAAAACCTCACCTAAGGTTTCTCCATCCGATAGCCCTACTTCTAGCACTTCTAGCGCCCCAGAAAACATAGAACAAATGGCCAACCCTAGGCAAACTGTCCATCAGCAGGCCACTCAGAATTTCACCGGCCTTGCTTCACCCATCACCGTTCCACCCATAGTTAATGAAAATTCATGGCAGATTCCATCTTATGCCATGCAGGCTATCACCAATAGTATCCAATTCCATGGCCGAGACGATGAGGATACCCCGGCCCACATAAATCGTTTCTCTCGTATGCTAGCTACCTTTAGCCTTCACGGTGCACCCAATGATGCCACTTACTTACAGCTTTTCCGGTTTTCACTATCTGGCCGTGCGGCTACTTGGTTGGACTCACAACCAGCCGGTACACTACTTGGGCGGGGCTTCGTCAAGCCTTTTTGAATAAGTACTTCCCGCCCGCTAAGGCCTCACGTCTTCGAGACCAAATCCACTCTTTTCGCATGGAGCCCGACGAGCCTTACTACCTTGCTTGGGAGCGTTTCCAAAACCTTTGTGCTCGTTGCTCCCAGCATGGTCTTTCCGATTGGGCTTTATGTGAGAAATTTTATAACGGTCTCACCCAAGAGACTCGTGATAGGTTCGATACTAATGCGGGGGGGGGGGGGGGGGGCATATGATGGGTATTCTTACAGTTGCTGAGTGTTTAGAACATTTTGAGGCATTTGCTCAGTCTCAATCCCAATCACGATCCGATCAGCGGTATCAAAGTGGTAATTCTAATACCACTACTAGTGCACCCGCCCGAGGGGTGAACCATGTCACCATGGATCCTAGTTTAGCCGTTGTCATGGAAAACATGTCTAGGGAACTTAAAGAAATTAAGGCTAAGGTAGACAAATGTGAGTATTGTCGAGGGGGTCACGACACGAGTGCGTGTCCATTACTTGTTGGTGAGGAGCAGGTTGATTTTGTAGGAGGAGGGTTTGGTAGAGGTCAATCTAGCGGTTTTGGTAATAATAATAATCTTGGGTCGGGTTGGCGAAGTAATAATAATAACTTTAATACTAATAGCAATTTCCGCTCAAATGGACCCCCTGGCTTTCAAATGGCTCAAAACCCAAATAGTGGCCAAAGTTCACTTTTTGGTGGGGGTTCAGGTGGGCAGTTCAACAAAGGGTTCAATGGGCAGGTCAAAGATGGGGGGGGGGGTCAAATAATCAGGTTCAAACAGGTCAAGGTCCAAGTTTTGATTTAGGGGGTAGCATAGAAAGGATGGAGTCCATGATGAGTCAACTAATTGTTAGGGATCAAACCACTCAAAAAACCCTTAGTGAACACGATCTCATGCTTAAGAACCACCAAGCCTCCTTCCAAGACCTCCAAAGGGTCGTAGGTGATATGTCTAAGAAGCTAGAAGAGAGATTACCTGGTCAGTTTGCGGGTAACACCCAACCGAACCCTAATGCCCATGCTAACACCCAACCGAACCCTAATGTCTAGGAAGCTAGAAGAGAGATTACCCGGTCAGTGGCAAAACCGTAGGAAACCCTAGAGTCGAGGAGAGAATAGTTGATGGAGAGGGAGATGTCATAGATGAAGAGATCGAGATGGAGGCTCCCGGCAAAGTGCAAAAGAGGCTAAGCCCAGCAAGTACCACACAGCCCGGTGAGTCTCAAAGTGAGAAGAAAGTTGAGAAAACCCCCATAGACGTTAGACCTTCACCCTTAGTAGACCATGCGTATATCCCGTTTCCCTCACGTCTTAAGAACCAAAAATACTCAAGGGAATACGGGAAATTCCTAGACATCTTCAAGCAATTGAAGATTAACCTTCCGTTTATCGAGGCACTCCAATCGATGCCTAAATACGCGAAATTCTTGAAAGATCTTCTTAGGAACAAAGAGAAGTTAGGAGAGTTGTTGAACGTTCCGTTGAATGGGGGATGTTCCGCCGTTGTGTTAAATAAGCTTCCCGAAAAGCTTACCGATCCCGGTATTTTTACTATTCCTTGTCTATTCGGTAGTAATACCAACACTAGAGCTTTAGCCGACTTAGGTGCTAGCATCAACTTGATGCCCTTTTCTCTTTACGAGAAGCTAGACCTAGGAGAGCTTGCACCTACCCGAATGACATTATCCTTAGCCGATCGGTCCGTTAAATACCCTAGGGGTATAGTTGAGAACTTGCTAGTTAAGGTAGACAAATTCGTGTTTCCCGCCGATTTCGTAATTCTTGATATGGAAGCGGATGAGAGAGTCCCCATTATACTAGGTCGTCCATTCTTGCGTACCGCTAAAGCTCTCATAGACGTTTACGATGGTAAGGTCACCCTTAGGGTCGGTGAGGAGAGAGTTACTTTTGAGATAGACCGTTCCATGAACCACCCGAGTGGTTCGGATGACTATAGTGGTCCTTGCCATTCCGTCTACTTCTTGAATTCGTTCATCTCGTGTGTCGATCATTGCTTAGAGTATATTAGTGGTGCGGTCCTAGTGGTAGGAGAGAAAGTAGAAGAGGAGGTGAAGAGTGTAGATGAAGTTGAAGAGGAGGGGATTCCTTTAATCCCCGATTTGTTAGCGGTTAGTGATGACACCATCCAAACCCCACCCTTAGAGCTTAAGGTACTTCCATCTCATCTGGAGTATGCTTTCTTAGGGGAGGGTTTCGAGCTACCCGTTATTATTTCATCTGTGTTAGAGGAAAGTGAGAAATTGAGGTTATTGGATGTGTTGAGGGCCAACAAAGAGGCCATTGCATGGAGGTTGTCCGATATACAGAGCATAAGCCCCTCCTATTGCACCCTCCAGATACTCATGGAGGATGATTATAAGCCGGTGGTGCAACCCCAAAGGAGGCTTAACCCCAACATGCAAGATGTAGTGAAGAAGGAGGTTCTTAAACTCCTTGATGCGGGGATGATATATCCCATTTCTGATTCACCTTGGGTTAGTCCCACTCAGGTTGTCCACACGAAGGGGGGATGACCGTTATCATGAACGAAAAGAACGAGCTTATCCCTTCACGTACGGTCACGGGATGGCGCGTGTGCATCGACTACCGAAATTTGAATGATGCCACCCGTAAAGACCACTTCCCATTGCCTTTCATAGATCAAATGTTGGAGCGTTTAGCCGGTCAACAATTTTATTGTTTTCTCGACGGCTTTTCCGGGTACTTCCAGATCCCCATAGCACCGGAGGATCAGGATAAGACCACTTTCATATGCCTGACGCGTGTGAAGTGTTATATATATTAGGTGTATATTTTAAGCCCCTTTAACACTTATTTTTAGCCAAGTTTTAAATTTATAAAACACGATATTTTACTAACACTAAACACACATATGGGCAAGTGCACCCATCGTGAGCGTAGTATAGTGTTGGCAAGATACCGAGGTCGTCCAAGGACACAAGAGCTTTTAGTACCGGTTTATTCTCAACGTCTAATCAAAATAAAAAGTTAGAAAAAATGTTTTAAACTAAGAAAAATAAAAACTAACTAAAATGCTGAAAATAAAAATAAAAGAAAAAACAGATAGACAAGATGAATCACTTGGTTCCGACTCGTATCTAGTGTAACCTTTGATTATTTCCGCACTTTTGCACATATTTAAGAGATTATCTTAGTTATTGTAGTAGGCCCCTCTTTTGAAGGTGACGTTACCCTCACCCCAGTAGTTTGAGTCAGCAAGGATACAATCCTAAAAGGGTGGATTATTGGAAGATAATTAATTAAGTTATTAATGCAAATTATGGTAGGCCCCTCTTTTGGAGGTGACGTTACCCTCGACTAAGTAGTCTGAGTCAGCAGGGATACAGTCCTAAATAGCCGGGTTATAGTATTAATAGTAGTTAACTTATGAGGGGATCAAAGAGTTTGGACCCCCGCCATCCCAATACCGTTAAGTATTGAAGGAGGTCCTACTAAATTTGACCCAGGTCCATTGCAGGACCTCTTAACGTTGAACAATGGCAAGACCTTTACCAAACCGTTCCCTTAACCCCCGACCAGGTAGCCAACATACCTCCATATAGACCGTGGAGATATGAATGGTGAAAATCTTTTATTTTATATAGACAGTAAAATAATGCCAAGACACCACGGACAAACGATAAGGAAAGATCACCTTCAACATAAGCAACTAGTTATTAAAGTCATTAATACAAAACCAAGTAAAAAGTGCAAAAGATTAGAAATAAAAAGTACTACACTAGACACTTTGTCTTCACCAAGTGATGTAAGAGACTTAGGCAAACATGGCCTTGATTGTCAAGAACTCTTACGATCAATCTTGGATCCCGAGACGACTCACACACTCTACGATCGACAATGGATGATGGTGTTATGGTGGTGGTGGGTGGTGGGTGAAGTGTGAGAGAGGTGGTGTGCCAAGAGATGGTTTGAGCTTGAGCCAAGAACTTCTATTTATAGGCTGAACAGAAGCTCGGGCACGGCCCCGTGTCCAGTGGGCACGGCCCCGTGTCCACATCCTTCTCTTTCTTCATTTAATGCAGTTTTGTCTTTTTAGTTGACCACGCCCCCGTGTCCGCTGAGCACGACCCCGTGGTGCAGAAGAATCTTTGTACTATGCAGATTTGCTGGATTGTGCGAATCTTATAGTTGACCACGGCCCCGTGTCCGCTGAGCACGGCCCCGTGGTGGGCAATAGAAGCTTCTACCACTTTGTCTTTTCTGCTGACACTTGGGCACGCCCCCGTGCTGGCTGAGCACGTGGCGTGTTCAGGCTTCTGATCTCTTGTTTTGCTTGGGAAGATGCTGTCGTGGGGTCGGGCATGTTACGTCTTGTTCCTTTTCTTGTATTTATGTTAGATTTTGATGTCTTTTTGCTTCTTTTGTTAATTTGAGCTCATTTAATCCTGAAAATACAAAAGGAAGACAAAAGCATACTTTTTCCAACATTAGCACTAAAAAGGGTTAGTTTTATGCCTCATTTGATGAAATTTATATGTTGCATTTTTAACACATCAAATACCCCCACACTTGAATCTTTGCTTGTCCTCAAGCAAAACTCTTTAATATGTGGCTATTACACTCCCAAATGGAATGGGTAGAGAAGAAGGTTTTTGGGCTTGTCGTAGAGTGTCGGGATTTCCAAGATTCTTTATTTAGTTTTATTTTTACTTATTTACAATCCTATTCGTCATGATTTATTTAAATTTTTTCGTAAGATAAATTACTTATTAGGGCATAACATGCCTCTTTAAAATTCTATTTATATACAAGTTCACATACCTCACGGGGATCACTCAACACTCGGCCGAAAATGTATTTTTTGTGGATCACTCGAGAGCGGCATGGAACTTACTCCTACCATAGGCTTGCCAATCAATCAATCCTCCTCCTTTTTAACTTATATACCTTTGTAAATATCAAGAGGACTTTTTTGGGTGAAGGGTTAGGCTTGGGTTAAAGGTAGGTGGTTGGGTGAGTGGTTAGTGGTTAGTAGAAAAAGGCGAAAAGCGTAACAAGTTTCGGTTTTCGTAAGACTTTCTATTTTTGTAATTTTTATTTTGATGAAGCTATTATTCAAACAAAGTTATTTTTGATGAACTTGTTTGTTTATTTTCTTTTGCTTCATCATCAACAAAAAAAAAAAAAAAAATATATATATATATATATATATATATATATATATATATATATTTTGAAAAGTCATACGAAAAATCGAACTTGTTACTAAAACAAAGGGTAAAAATGAAAAAGGTTTTGGTGGGTAAAAAGGGTGTTTGGTTTGGGTTATGAAATGAAAAGGTTTAGGCTCAAAGGGGCTAACTATGGGGATTTTGGGTAGGTGGTAAAAAAAATAATGGTGTAGAAATAAAAAGGTTAGTCCTAATGCCTCCATCATTTACTTACTCGGGTTTAAGTTGGTTAGGACCGGGAATGTATCGTCATGGCAAGTTCTAGAGTCGTAAGAACCAAGCGGCTATTCACACAAGAAACGAAAAATGAGCATTTAGTTCTAATGATATGTAATTGTATGCTCAGTAAAGGCTCAAAACTCACTTTTGTGGGAATGGGTTTTTATGTGATCAAGTATATATAATCAAATTTTAACTAAGCTTGTCATGCCTTTACATAATTTTCTTATGTTGGTTCTTTTTATCACGACGCTATCGGTTGTAAATTTGTAAAAATATAACCTTTTTGAGAACTTGAATTTCCCGAGTTAAACCTAGACAAGTAAAAAAAAATTGAAAATTTTTGAAAAAATTTTGGGGTGATTAGCGGTTCCAATAGAGTTTTGTGTAAGGCTTGTATTTAGGACTTGCAAGATTCAAGGTTTTAACATCCCCCCCACACTTAAATTACACATTGTCCTCAATGTGTCCCAAAAATAAGTTTTTAGGTTGATTGAATGTGTAAAAGGTGTGAAAAGCAAAAAAAAATCGTGTTACTGGGCCCTGAACACGGCCCCGTGTTATCAGGGCACGGCCCCGTGTTCAAGTGCCAGTAACAAAATTAAAACAAGAGAAACAGAAGCCTGGACACGGGGGCGTGTTGGGTGAACACGGCCCGTGTCCAGTTACCTGAACTGGGTCTTTTTCTGCAGACTGTGCAGCACGGGGCCGTGTTGGGTGGACACGGCCCGTGCCGAACTTACTGTAAACGAAGAAATTTATCGGACGGTTCTGTTTTCCTGCATAGAGTGCTGGTTCAAGTTTCCCTTGCATCCTTTGCCATCTCAAGTGTGTTTTATTCCTGAAAATTAAAACTAACTAGAAAACAAGAAAATTAATCTAAACTAAACTAAGGACAGTTCCGCGGAATGCCTCCGTGGTGCGCCACGTTTATAAGGGTCCTTGGCTAGACCCAAAGCCTGGTCACATGTTACCCAAGTGGGATGTATTGCATCCCATGTTACACCGTCGGAGAGCGTCATCCAAGCTTGAGTCTATGACCTTCATGTATTTGACCGGGTCTTCTTCCTCTACTTTCTTTCCACATTCGAACTTCACTTCCTCATCCCCAAACTTCAATGTTAACGTTCCATCATTCATATCCACCACTGCTTGGGCGGTGGCTAGAAATGGCCTCCCGAGGATGAGAGGGACATCGGTGTCTTCTTCCATGTCTAGGATGACAAAGTCAGTTGGAAAAACGAAGTTGTCAACCTTGACCAGTAGATTTTCAGCGACACCTTGTGGAAACTTGACGGACCTGTCGGCGAGTTGAATGCTCATCTTTGTAGGGCTTGTTGTTCCTAGGCCGAGTCGCTTGAACATTGACGTTGGCATGAGGTTAATGCTAGCCCCAAGATCGGCTAATGCATTACGGACGGGGGACTTCCCAATCGAGCAAGGAATTGTGAAGCTCCCGGGGTCGATTTTCTTTTGTGGAAGTTTGTTGAGTACTAAAGCGGAGCATTCTTCGCCTAAGTTAACTAATTGCAATGATTCAATTTTCCTTTTGTGAATGAGGAAATCCCTCATGAATTTTGCATATTTAGGCATTTGGGTTAGGACCTCAATAAAAGGAATATTAACATGCAATTGTTTTAGTAAACTTTCGAACTTTGCGAATTGCTCATCGGTCTTTTGACGAGTTAACCTACCGGGGTACGGAATTGGAGGAGTCCTGGTGGCCTCTTGATTTGGTGAAGAAGCCTTTTCTGGTTGAGGTGTAGGTGAAGTCGTGCTTTGGCGTTGACTTCCTTCAACTGGTGGTACTGGGGCATCCTCGGGACCCACGGTTCGGTTTCTCAATGTGATGAGGTGTACTTACGCCTTTGGGTTGGTTTCGGTATTACTTGGTAACGCGCCTTGTGGTCTCTTGGAGAAATTTTGAGCTAGTTGATTTAATTGTTTTTCAACGTTTTGAATGCTAGCTTGTTGATTTCTAAAATTCGATTCCAATTGTTGAAATCGATCCGAGTTTTTCTTTTCGGTGTCGGAGATGAGGCGAGATATGGTATCTTCAAGCCTTTCTCTTCCACCTTGTTGTTGAGAGAAATTTTGTGGTTGTTGAAAATTAGTTCGTTGATTTTGTTGGTTACTACTATTGCGGGCTCTCTCCAACCAAGATTCGGGTGGTTACGCCATCCTTGGTTGTAGGTACCTGTTGGAGGACCCGACGGCCTAGGTCTATTATCAATGTAGTTTACCGTTTCTGCTTGTTCATCTAATTCTTTCATACAACTCCAATTTTCATGTGACCCACCACACCCTTCACAAGCCATAACCGAGGCCGTTTTTGTCATTTCTAGCCTTTTGATTTTCGAAGAGAGGGCCTCGATTTGGGCTTGTAAAGAGGTGCTTTCATCAACCTTATGGGCGCCCGGGGCAATAGATTTATTACCTCGGGGAGTGTGCCATTGAAAATTGGTTTGATCAATTTCCTCAATTTGATTATATATTTCATTTGGGCGACGATTACCTAAAAGTCCCCCGGAGCTCAAATCAAGTGTTTGTCTTGTGTGTGGCAACAACCCATTGTAGAAAGTGGATACTTGTTGCCACAC
The DNA here is from genome assembly GCA_030545235.1 of Helianthus tuberosus. Taxonomy (NCBI): domain Eukaryota; kingdom Viridiplantae; phylum Streptophyta; class Magnoliopsida; order Asterales; family Asteraceae; genus Helianthus; species Helianthus tuberosus. The sequence continues at coordinate 55,178,869 of CM060404.1, forward strand.
CGCTAGACTGTGATGAGGACACTTTCTTAGAAGCTCCTTGAACCTTCCCCAAGTTTCATATAAGGATTCCCCATCCTCTTGTGAGTATGTATTAATTTCAGTCATTAATTTAGCCGTTTTAGCAGGAGGGAAATACTTATATAGAAACTTTTGTGCTAGTTCATCCCAGGTGTTTACCGAGCCAACTGGGAGGGTGTTAAGCCAAGCCTTAGCTCGGTCTTTTAGTGAAAATGGAATCATCCTAAAGCAAATGGCGTCGTTTGATGCTCCATTGATCCGAAAAGTATCACATATTTCCAAGAAATTAGTAATATGTAGATGGGGATCCTCGTCCGCGAGCCCATGAAAGGTTGCGGAGTTTTGGAGCATTTGTATCAAATGTGGCCGAAGTTCGAAGTTGTCGGCTTCGACATTCGGTGCATTGATAGCGGCGCCGAGATTGCCTACGGTGGGCCGTAGGTAATCCATGAGGATACGTTGGTCCGCCATTGGAAGTGGGTCCCCCGAAACTTTCTCTTGATTTTTAGCTTTAAGTCTTTTTCTGAGAAAGTGTTCGGGTTCTTCTAAAGGTTCTTTTATGTCTCTACTAGAACTGGAGCTCATGCACTGCGTAGGAGGTTCAAATGTGGCGCCTGGGTTCCAAGTCCTGCAATAAAAACAGAAAAGAACGTTGGTCAGAATGTTCACCACGGCCCGTGGTCAGAGATACAGTGATTGTTTTCTGGATCCCTGTTACTGGGAGTTTGACACGGCCCCGTGTTGCACCGACACGGCCCCGTGTTCAGCTCTCTGTAACTCAGAAAATAAAAACTGCCAGTGATGATGTTGGGCACGGCCCGTGTCCGACCAGGCACGGCCCGTGCTGAGCTTTGCAGAAACAGAAAAACTAAAAAAAAAATCCTAAAAAAAATGAAAATTAAGAAAAACGATTAGGCCGTTGATTCCTAACTTTCTTAAAATCCTTGTGTCCCCGGCAGCGGCGCCAAAAACTTGACGCGTGTGAAGTGTTATATATATTAGGTGTATATTTTAAGCCCCTTTAACACTTATTTTTAGCCAAGTTTTAAATTTATAAAACACGATAATTTACTAACACTAAACACACATATGGGCAAGTGCACCCATCGTGAGCGTAGTATAGTGTTGGCAAGATACCGAGGTCGTCCAAGGACACAAGAGCTTTTAGTACCGGTTTATCCTCAACGTCTAATCAAAATAAAAAGTTAGAAAAAAATGTTTTAAACTAAGAAAAATAAAAACTAACTAAAATGCTGAAAATAAAAATAAAAGAAAAAACAGATAAACAAGATGAATCACTTGGTTCCGACTCGTATCTAGTGTAACCTTTGATTATTTCCGCACTTTTGAACATATTTAAGAGATTATCTTAGTTATTGTAGTAGGCCCCTCTTTTGAAGGTGACGTTACCCTCACCCCAGTAGTTTGAGTCAGCAAGGATACAATCCTAAAAGGGTGGATTATTGGAAGATAATTAATTAAGTTATTAATGCAAATTATGGTAGGCCCCTCTTTTGGAGGTGACGTTACCCTCGACTAAGTAGTCTGAGTCAGCAGGGATACAGTCCTAAATAGCCGGGTTATAGTATTAATAGTAGTTAACTTATGAGGGGATCAAAGAGTTTGGACCCCCGCCATCCCAATACCGTTAAGTATTGAAGGAGGTCCTACTAAATTTGACCCAGGTCCATTGCAGGACCTCTAAACGCTAAACAATGGCAAGACCTTTACCAAACCGTTCCCTTAACCCCCGACCAGGTAGCCAACATACCTCCATATAGACCGTGGAGATATGAATGGTGAAAATCTTTTATTTTATATAGACAGTAAAATAATGCCAAGACACCACGGACAAACGATAAGGAAAGATCACCTTCAACATAAGCAACTAGTTATTAAAGTCATTAATACAAAACCAAGTAAAAAGTGCAAAAGATTAGAAATAAAAAGTACTACACTAGACACTTTGTCTTCACCAAGTGATGTAAGAGACTTAGGCAAACATGGCCTTGATTGTCAAGAACTCTTACGATCAATCTTGGATCCCGAGACGACTCACACACTCTACGATCGACAATGGATGATGGTGTTATGGTGGTGGTGGGTGGTGGGTGAAGTGTGAGAGAGGTGGTGTGCCAAGGGATGGTTTGAGCTTGAGCTAAGCACTTCTATTTATAGGCTGAACAGAAGCTCGGGCACGGCCCCGTGTCCAGTGGGCACGGCCCCGTGTCCACATCATTCTCTTTCTTCATTTAATGCAGTTTTGTCTTTTTAGTTGACCACGCCCCCGTGTCCGCTGAGCACGACCCCGTGGTGCAGAAGAATCTTTGTACTATGCAAATTTGCTGGATTGTGCGAATCTTATAGTTGACCACGGCCCCGTGTCCGCTGAGCACGGCCCCGTGGTGGGCAATAGAAGCTTCTACCACTTTGTCTTTTCTGCTGACACTTGGGCACGCCCCCGTGCTGGCTGAGCACGGGGCGTGTTCAGGCTTCTGATCTCTTGTTTTGCTTGGGAAGATGCTGTCGTGGGGTCGGGCATGTTACGTCTTGTTCCTTTTCTTGTATTTATGTTAGATTTTGATGTCTTTTTGCTTCTTTTGTTAATTTGAGCTCATTTAATCCTGAAAATACAAAAGGAAGACAAAAGCATACTTTTCCAACATTAGTACTAAAAAGGGTTAGTTTTATGCCTCATTTGATGAAATTTATATGTTGCATTTTTAACACATCATGCCCCTATGGCACCTACGCGTACCGACGCATGCCATTTGGGTTATGTAACGCTCCAGCTACTTTTCAGCGTTGCATGGTCGCCATATTTCAGGATATGATAGAGACTTCCATGGAGGTTTTCATGGATGATTTTTCAGTTTATGGTGATTCTTTCGATGTGTGTTGGAAGAATTTGGAGAGGATGTTGAAGCGATGCGTGGAGACGAAGCTTATGCTAAACTGGGAGAAGTGTCACTTCATGGTGACGGAAGGTATAGTGTTAGGGCATAAGATATCGAGAGAGGGTATTGAGGTAGATCGTGCGAAAATAGATACCATTAGTAGGTTACCTCCACCCACGAGTGTTAAGTCAATTAGGAGTTTTCTAGGGCATTCGGGCTTCTATAAGCGCTTTATTAGGGATTTCTCAAAAATTACTCGCCCCATGACCCGTTTGCTAGAGAAAGATATTCCATTCGTCTTTGACGAGAAGTGTCTTTAGGCCTTCAACTTCTTGAAGGAATAGTTGGTTAGTGCACCAATTCTTATCTCGCCCGACTGGAGCTTGCCGTTTGAGCTAATGTGCGATGCGAGTGACTATGCCGTTGGAGCGGTATTAGGACAAAGAAAGGATAAGCACTTCCACCCCATCTACTACGCGAGCAAAACGCTCAATGATGCTCAAGAAAACTACACTACCACGGAGAAAGAGCTTTTAGCCGTAGTTTTCGCTTTTGATAAATTCCGCTCGTACCTCGTTTTATCCAAGACAATTGTTTTCACCGACCACTCCGCGTTACGTTTTCTTTTTCAAAAAAAAGATGCTAAACCCCGACTCATTCGATGGATTCTTTTGCTTAGCGAGTTCGATATTGAGATTAGGGACAAGAGAGGGGCCGAGAATGTGGCGGCCGATCATTTATCGCGGTTAGAGGATCCCAAGAGGGAAGAGATTCGTGAGGAGGAGATTGGAGACACGTTCCCTCACGAGTCTATAGAGTTTGTTGAGGCCGAGAAAGAAGGATTGCCATGGTTTTGCGACTTAGCAAATTATCTCTCTAGTGGCAATGTGGTGAAAGGGATGTCCACACAACAAAGGAAGCGATTTATTAGTGAGTCAAGAAAGTATGTTTGGGACGATCCTTTTCTCTTTAGGATAGGAGGAGATAGAGTTCTTAGACGTTGTGTGTCGAGAGAGGAGGGGTGGAACATTCTTAAGCATGTGCATGAGGGCCTCACGGGAGGACATGATGGTGCACACGCCACCGCCCAAAAGGTATTCGATTGTGGTTTCTATTGGCCTACCGTTCTTAAAGATGTCGAGGAGTTCGTGAAGATGTGTGATGCATGTCAACGAACCGGCAATATTTCCGCCAAAGATGAGATGCCTCAATACCCCATACAAGTAGTGGAGGTTTTTGACGTTTGGGGCATCGATTTCATGGGACCCTTCCCAAACTCCAAGGGAAATCGTTATATACTCGTGGCGATCGACTATGTGTCTAAATGGGTTGAGGCCCAAGCTCTTCCCACAAACGAAGCCCGAGTAGTCTTGAAATTTCTCAAAAAGCTCTTTTCCCGATTCGGGACTCCTAAAGCCTTAATTAGTGACCGTGGCACTCACTTTTGCAATGCATTGATGGAGAAGTTGCTTGCACGCTACGGTGTCATTCATCGTTTGTCTACCGCATATCATCCACAAACATGTGGACAAGTGGAGAATGCAAATCGCGGTATTAAACGAATCTTAGAGAAAACAGTGGGTAAAAATAGGAAAGATTGGTCCGACAAGCTAGACGATGCATTGTGGGCGTTTAGAACCGCCTATAAGATGCCTTTAGGAACCACACATTTTATGATCGTCTATGGGAAAGCTTGTCATCTCCCCGTAGAGTTAGAGCATCGAGCGCTTTGGGCTTTGAAAACCGTTAATTTAGATATGACCGAAGCCGCTAGGAAGCGTTTCTTTCAAATTCATGAGCTTGAAGAGCTTAGGGATACGGCGTATGCTCGATCATTGGGAATCAAAGAGAAAACGAAGTTTTTACATGATAGAAGGTTGAGAAAAGTGAAGGAGTTTAGCAAAGGTGACAAAGTGCTTCTTTACAATTCAAGGTTGAAGCTTTTTGCGGGTAAGTTGAAATCAAAGTGGTCGGGACCTTATATGGTTCACTATGTGTTTCCGTATGGAGCGGTGGAGATCGTGGATGAGACGGATGGTCGTAGTTAGAAGGTGAACGGCCATCGTTTGAAGCATTACATTGGAGGAGCGATAAACAAGGATGAGAGGGAGGAAACTCCTCTCGAAATCCCACCTAAAGCCGCCAATTAGTGTTTTGGGTGAAAACCCAAGTGTACATTTTGTATTGTTTGTATAAGAGTCGTCATTTGAGTTATTTCTGCGTTCTAACAAGTATTTTTGTAGATTTTCGGTTTTTGTTTTGTGTCGTTGAGAATTTCACAGGTTTTGTCACCGCTATGGAATGGAAAGAGCAGGAGAAAAGACGTCCCAGGTATGTTTCTTTGACACTTAGAAAAATTTTCAGGAGTTATGGATGGTGGGGAAAAAGTTTGAAAAAATTCTAAGGCATGAAAGGAAATTTTTCTCACAACATTCTGTAAAAAACGACCCTAGGCGTGACGCCTAGGGCCTTCGCGTCACGCTAACACTAAAGGTTCAAAATTAATTAAATTGGGTAGCGCCGCGTCACGCCAGGCCCCTCCCAAGAGCCTAGACGTTACGCGAGGCCCCCCCTTGCCGGTTTAAAATGTTTCTCTTGACCCTTTTCGCTGCATAACATTCCCTTCTTCTCCATTACGAGCCCTAGCCGCAAATTTCACCTTTTTCACCATAAATCACTCATTTTTCCACCAAATCACTCCATTTTTCTTCCTAAATCACCATAATCACTTTCCCTACAATCTTCACCATCAATTTCGCCCGAAATCGCGATACATTTTTGCGTTTTTCGACGACCTCGTGCACCACAAGTTCAAGGCTTCATTTTTCTTGCTAAATCCGACTCCAAGGTATGTTTTCTGTGATTTCTCGTTAGTAGGTAACTTTATTTCTCATTTGTATTGTCGGGTCAGTCATGTTTTAGGTCTAGGGTTTGGGTCGTTTGCTAAAGTTGAGATTTTTGAGCCGTTAATGATGCTAGTGGTATGCGAGTGGTTTTGTTTGGGATGTTTACACAGAATGGGGTTTACGTATGGTTCGGGTTGGTTTACTTGGGGTTGTTTGAAACTTGTGGGGTATGTTTGGACATTTAGGCCACGTGTTTGAGCTTTATGGGTTTGTTTGGCTACCACTAAGAAGTTTTTGCTAAAAGAAATAGGTTTTTGAACTGATTTTTGCAAATCTAATTAGGTTTCTAAACGGCTTTTGTTGCCCAAAATGTCGCTTTATGGTTTAAAAGTTTCAAACTCTCACGTGTTTAGCCTCAAGTGTGGGGATATTTTGGCACTTATGCTTAATTGAGGACAATTAAAGTGCCGGGAGGAGATAGTGTACATTGAGTCTTAGGTCGTTCGAGTTATTGAGTCTAGTAGTTTTCTTAGAGTAGTACTTAGAGTCTAGTGTTGGGTTTACTAATATGCACGTACAAGTTCACAACATTTTGCCCGTACTCAATCTCCATTCGGGTAGAATGATGTTTAACTTACGCTTTTGTAAACGGTAACCCATGTTTTTCTTCAACTTTATTTTCAGAATTAGCCGCGAATGAAATGCTATACGGCTATTCAAGTTTTTTTTATTAAAAAAATAAAATAAATTAAAAAATTAAAAACACCAAAAATAGTTTGTGATTGCTAACACTCTGCATTGTTTTTCTTGTCAAATTTTTTTCGTGTTTTGCAGAAACATGTCAGGTGAAGGCTCATCCTTTAACCCAAGGAAAAGGAAGATCCAATATCATGGAAACGATAGGAGAGTGTATTCTCGAGTTGAGAGGCTAGTTGATCACCCAATCTTGGATTTTGAAGAAGACAGTGAAGAAATGGTGAAACTAAAGAAATATGTGTTAACTAATATGTTGGAGCATCGCACGATTGATTGGGAATGGTTGCAAGGAATGGGAGCTAGTGACCGTGTAGCGGAATTGTTGGGGCCAAGACTGAGAGCGGCAATGGATTGCAATTGGCCACAGTATACGGAGCTGACACTTGAGTTTCATTGTACCTTTCATCATAAAGATGGTACTTTTGCTGAGAAAAACGCGGTTTCATTCTCATTGGGCAGGAATTTGTATGAGATGAGTATTGCTTAGTTTGGAGTAGCTTTGGGTTTCTACGCTGCGGAGGAGGTGCAGACGGAAGAGTTTGTAAATGGGTTAAGGGGTGTGTACAATCATGCTAGGCCAAATTGTTTGGGTCCGGAGGATTTGGCTAGGTTTTGGGAGACGATTGCGACCCAACCGTTCGCCAACACGAACCTTATCTCATCGGTTCGTGATCCGATATATAGGTATATTCTGAAGGTATTGGCGACTACGGTTGTAGCAAGAAAGTCGGGTGAGAATAAGGCTAATTTGTTGGATATCTTTGCTTTGATGTGTATGGTGGAGAAAAGGAATTGGAACTTGGCGAGTTTCTTCGCATGGTCGAGCAATCGACCTCGTAGGGGAGGAAAACGGGCTGCGATGGATCTTGGGCCATACATTGCTAGGTTGGCAAAGAATATACGGGCTCTCACAAAATATAAGGTGGAGCAGATGAGAGAGAGTTTTGATACGATTTACTGGAGTGTTGGGGATTTACAGTTAGCGGGTGTTCTAACATCTTCGGACCCGCCGGAATGGAATTACTCACAGGGCGCTCCTCCGCCATGACAGTCGGTACCTCGGCAGAGGCGTGAGTTCCCCGCTCCACAGCACCCACTTCGACAGCCACGACTTAACCCGTTCACTCATGAAGCTGCTTACGACCTGACCCAGCAGCGATTCGATCAGCTAGAGAACAGAATGAGAGTTGATCATCAGTGGACGATGCAGAGCCACCACTGCCAGGATGACATGCTTAGGTACATGATGTCAAGTATGACACTAGATGTTCCTCCAACTTTTTCCGGGTTACTTCCTCCACCAGTTTATGGAGGTGAGCAGCAGACTCCGTACGTCTATGGACAGTATCCGGGGTACGATCAGTGGGGTGGACATAGTGGTTATAGTTATGGTGGACAGTATGGATGGCAGCAGGCTGGAGGCTCGGGAGTGCAGCAGATGGAGGAGGAGACAGATGAGGAGTGATGGAGATAGACTGAAGCAGCATATATCCTTTCATGATTATTTTACTTTATGTTGTTTTAGTAGTTCGATTGGGTTGTATTAGTAAGACATATGTTTTTATTTTTCGTTTGAACTTCGGATGTTGGTACGTTGAACGTTTGGTAGTAGTTTGCTTGGTATGGTATGTTTGCTTTAGGTTGATGATTGGAGCCGCTTTCCGTTCGTGTGAGAGAGAGTTTGGTATTGTTTGCTGAGCACGTTCGGTATTGGAGGGCTTATGTGGATACGACTGGCACTTTGACAGTCTCACATACTCAGCTAAGTCGTTTCCCTTTTTGTTGTTGTATATTTTTATTTATTTCGTATGCAGTTTTTATTTTTAGGTAGTTGTTGAGTCGTATTTTCGTTCTTGCATTAGGGACAATGCAATCTCTAAGTGTGGGGATGGGATACATGTAAATAATCGAGTCTTAAATATGAAAAACACAAAAAAAAAAAATTAAAAAAATCAAAAATACAAAAAAAATAGAAAATTTGGAAAAATCCAAAAAAATTGAAAAAATCAGAAAATGTCTTTCGAATAAAAAAGAAGTTTGCAAATTAAAGCGGAAAATGATAGAAAAGATGAATTTTTGTTCGGGGTCGAATAATAATAATAAGAGAATAAAATAAACCGAGCTTGCGTCTAGTTAGGGATATGTGGATAGGCCCGGGTTTGGTTTTAAGTCCCCTTGAGTTAATATACCTTAATTGTCGGTCTGATAGTGGGTTTTCGCCTGGGAAATATGGGAAATTAAAACTGCCAATAATAGTATAAGGGGCACCGTTATAAGTTAAAACCGTTAGAGTTTGTGGTCTTGCAAAAATAGAAAAAATAGAATAAAAAGTGAGCTAGAAACTAAATGAAAGTAATGCATTCCTATGTAGTCTGAGCCGGGGATAGCGACTCTACAGCAAGATTACCGCTAGGGTGTGTGAAATCGATCGTGCAAAGAAAAGAAAGAAAAAGGTACCAAAACCTAAGTAATCTGTGGTTGGGGATAGCGACTCTATAGCCGGATTGCCTCTTGGTTAGGGAAAGCATCGTCTAGACTCACGAAAAAAAAATTGATTGTAAACTCTCTTGGTTTTGATATAAGACAGTTGGGAATTGGTCCAGTGATCGTTTCTTTAGTCCTATAAGCTTGAGGTGGGAGTAGGTGGACCGTAAATTCTAGTGTGAGGCCCTAGGTAGATTGACCGCACTTAAATTAAAATCACATGATAAGGGCTTAGGACCGGACTTGGGTTTAAAGGGACAAGTATATTCACAATCGCGGCTAATGTAAGCCTTGGTTTTAATTAAATATACCTATGCTTTTGACCCGAGTGATTAGTCATCTATGATTCCGTTGCATAATTCTTTTTCGAGGACGAAAAAAGAGTAAGTGTGGGTATGTTTGATGTACTGCAAAGTACATATGTTTATAGTGTATATTTTGGTCAGTTTTCGGTCTAGTTTAGGTTAGAATTTCGATACTGCTGACGTTAAGCTTTGATTTCAGGCCCTGTAGCTTAAAGTGATGAAAAACGAGTCAAAACGAGCAGTTTAGAGGAAAAACGGGATTCGAACGCGAGTTGGAAAGCTGGAAATAACGAAAATAATAAAATAATCATCTGGGGAGTGCCGCGTGACGCCTAGCCCCCTCGCGTCACGCCTAGCCCCTATTTCGAAGGGGTTGTTGATTTGCAGTTAGGGTTTTGATTGAAATTTCCAAGAAACTTAAGGAGAACCCTAATTACGAATTTTAGACATCTTTGGGCAATCTTGGAGCATTCTTGGCGCACAATCGGAGATTTCAAGGCTTGGGAATCATTGGTACGAGTCAAGGGCGAAGAATCGAAGGATATATCGGGTTTTCTAATCCCTTGTTTTGTCGATTACTTTTCTTGAAACTTGTCATAATGAATTCTTGTTTAGACTTCTTTGGATTGTTTTCACGTTTTAGTATGCTTGGCTAAATTTATAAACCACCTAGACTTAATGAATGGATTAATATAAAGTTTTTACCGTTTTCGTTATTTGCATGATTATTATGGATTGATTGTGTTTAGTAAACGGTTTGATTTAATGATTTGATGTATATGCGTGCTTTGATTTGGTTCATTGTTTTCATTTGCTTCATATGATTCTTAGTGACGGTCTTTATCACAACATAGAGTCATATTAGGGTTTAGGATTCCGGTGAGTGTCTATATCACATAAGAAAACCTTAACTCTTTAGGGAGAATTGTGCAATAACCCCTAGAAGTAATTGGTAATAATTTGCTAAGTCTTAGTGTTCTACTAGTCCTAATACCTGGAAAGTGAGGGGCTATTTGGTAGGTCTTACCCGGCGAATTGCTTTAGATAGTCCTTGGAAAATGTCATGTCTTGGTTTACCTGTCGGTTTTATTAGTCTATCAAGTCAAATTAATTACTTCAAACTACCCTAGATCTATGATTGGAAAAGAGTAGGTCAACATTAGGGTACTTACACAATAATTAGACAACTGGAAAGGCGTCTAATAACCGGTATGATTAACGGCCTAGGTAGTTCCACAGGTTTCTCCTTGAGAAGGGTCGAGGGGCTTAGTTGGTTCTTAATAGGTTTAGTACTTTAAGATCCCGGTTCCATAATTCATGCATTTAACTTAATCGGTAATCTCTTAAAAATAATCCAGGATTCTTGTCTAGGTGGTCTCGTTCTCATATAAGGAAAGTCCTCAGTCTTCGTTCGTCTTTAGTCTAGTTTTAGTCAACTTAGTAGTTTAATATAGATTTCTTTAGTTTTCCGTAACCCCCCCCCCCCCCCAAACAAATAAACAAGTTAAGTCGTGTCTATCAGTGTTTATTAAAGTCTAGTTTACGTGATACATAGAGTCTCGTGGTTCGATATCCGGACTTCCTAGGTTATACTACATTGATCGGTACACTTGCTGATTGTGTGGTTTTAGGTCGAGTCTAGAATTAAAGCTTTTTAGTGTCTAGTTTAGAGAGTCTTATTTAGTTAATTTTTATAGTCTGTTTAGCACACATTACTATCTCTCTCTAGAACATTCGAAGTCCTGTTCCTGTGTTCGGGAGCCTACTGGTGTCGCTTCTGATTCTTGAACAGCCGCCGATCATCAGACAGAAGATCTGCAGTGGTTGTTAGTGTTCAATAGTGTGCAGTTCATTTTCTTCTTGCTGTAACGTGAACCTTTTTATGGTTATTCAGTGATTTTACTTATTATTGTTCTTGATATTGTGTCTTTGACATGGTATCAGAGCCATAATCGGCTCTTTGAGATTTATTATCTTTCGCTGCTGCTTCGTGTTGAAGAACAGATCTGTGTGGATCTGTGTATGTGGTTGAAGATCTAAGGAGTCTTGGTGGTACAATTCAAATCTGCCAATTCCTGATCATCTGCTTGGTTATTTTGGTTTTTTTTTCTCAAGTCTGGTTAAGAACAAAGCAGTTCTGGGCTGCTTGGTGTTCATGACTCTTTGAAGATTGAACCCTTAATTTTTAGGGTTTTCTGTTGCGGCTTCTTGAAAGTTCTCATTGGTCTCTATTTAGGGCACACCAACAGAACACTTTTGTTCATTATCTGATCAAATCCTTGTAACCCTAAGTGAAGGTTACAAGTCTGACTCGCTGGAGTTATTCGCACCCGCTGTGAGATCATTCTATCCCTATCTTGTATTCTTATTTTTTGCATCACTGAATCAGTTTGTCTAGGCATATTGATACCGGGTTTAGCAAGACCGACTTGATTATTGGGATACAGAGAGGGTCCACTCTGTTGCGTTTGTCGTGTCTTGTCCTAAGTGTCTATAGTTTCTTGATTGACTCTATGTTATTCAGTTTGCTATTAGTTGTGTTTTGATTCTTGCTATATTTGCTTAATTATCTTAACTGGCCCTTGTTTGATCTTAACTCTGTGTTATTCTGTCTTCTAGTCTTGTTTTTTCTTGGTTGGTTTTCTGTTTTTTAATTGCTTACTATGTCTGGAGATGATGCTGTAGTCACTACTGATATTATGGGTTCGACTAGTGCTACTTTGATTAGTAAGATTGATGCAGGTGACCCTTTATTTTTGCACCCTAGTGATTGTGCTAATCTGTCTATTGTTACTATTAAACTTAAGGGGACAGAAAATTATACAGTTTGGGCAAACTCTATGAATTTAGCTCTAAAAGTTAAGAATAAAATTGGGTTTATAGATGGCTCTTGTCGTAGGTCTACTACTGATGAAGTATTAGGAAGACAGTGGGATAAATATAACTCAATTGTTCTCACTTGGATTCTAAATTATGTGTCTAATAAACTGTATCTTGATCATGTGTATTCTAAGCTTGCCTCTGAGGTATGGAGAGACTTAAAGGAAACGTATGATAAAGTTGATGGGTCTATTGTGTTTAATTTGTATAAAAAAATTAATTCTTTTACACAAAGTGGCATGCCTGTTTCTGAATATTATCATAAATTGAATTGCATGTGGAAACAAATTGATCAGTTACTTGCTTTACCTTCATGTACTTGTGATGCATCTAAACAATTTAATGATTTTAATCATCTTATTAAACTAATGCAATTTTTGATGGGTCTTGATAGTACATACCAGTCTGTGAGAACTAATCTTTTAACTAGAGTAACTCTTCCTATGGTTAAAGATGCTTTTTCTATTAATTCAAGAGAAAAGTCACATCGTCATATGAATTTTTTTTCTGAAAATATCCCTAATAATACTGTTGGCTTTGTTGCTAATACAAACCAAGGTTTTGACTCAAAGAAAAAGGGTATTAGATCCCCTAATCCTAATCTTAAATGCTCTCACTGTAACAAGACAGGTCATACTATTGAAAAATGTTTTGAACTGGTTGGTTATCCCTCTTTGATGAAATCAAAAAAACAATGGGAATAAGGGTAGCAGGGTTAGTAATAATGTGATTGCTGAAACGTCTGATACTGCTTCTCCATCTTCTACTATGACTTCTTTGACTAGTGAAAAGGTGGCTCAACTTCTTAGTCTTTTGAATGATAAGTCAAAAAATGATCCACAGAGCAGTGGTTTTGCTGGTAGGTCTGACAATTCTGTGTGTTTTAATAGTTTCATTGATATGTCTTGCAAAACCTCATGTGATCCCAAACCTGTTTACTGTTTTTCTAATTTTTTCAAGGATGGAAATAGGGTTGGGTGGATCATTGACTCTGGGGCAAATCAACATATGGTAATGACTGATGTTGGTTGTATTAATCAAATTGATGTAACTGAATATAATATAAAAGTGAAACATCCAAATGGCACTAGTGCTCTGGTTACTAAAATCGGTGATATTAAATTAAGTGATAGGGTCATCCTATATGATGTTTTTCTTGTTCCTGATTATTGTGTTAACCTTGTCTCTGTTCATAAGTTAGCCAAAGATTGCAAATTAACTGTGACATTTGATGAAAATAACTGTTATATTCAGGATTCTCAAACAAAGAAAATCCAGGTGACAGGTAATCAACTTGATGGTCTCTATTTCTATGGTAGCTCTGCTGTTAAGGTGTGTAATGCTAAATGTGATGTTAATCTGTGGCATGCTAGACTAGGCCATCCTGCTGAACCTGTCTTACATGTTTTAAAAAACAAATTGGACGTTAAAAACACTAATCTTTTGCCATGTGAAACCTGCCATAGAGCCAAACAACATAGAGATCCTTTCCCTTTAAGTGATCACAAATCTAAAATGTTAGGAGAATTAGTCCATCTTGATGTTTGGGGTCCTTACAAGGTTCCTAGTAGAGATGGGTTTAGGTTCTTTCTTACTGTTGTTGATGATCGTACCAGAGTTGTTTGGGTGTATCTAATGAGAAACAAAAGTGAAGTTTTTTATCATATACAAGGGTTTTTAACTTGCTTAAAACTCAGTTTGGTAAACATGTTAAAACTTTTAGAAGTGATAATGGAACTGAGTTTATTAATAATCAAATGAATGAATTTTGTTATGCTAATCGGATTGTCCATCAAACTTCTTGTGTACATACACCTCAACATAATGGTATAATCGAAAGAAAACAAAGACACCTTTTGAATGTTGCTAGAGCTCTACTCTTTCAAGGTGGTTTTTCTCTTAAATTCTGGTCTGAATGTGTTTTAACTACTACTTATCTTATTAATAGGACTCCATCGTCGGTATTGAAGGGAAGATCTCCTTATGAATGTGTGTATGGTTTTGAACCAGTGTTGGGTCAACTTAGGGTTATAGGATGTCTTTGTTTTAGTACGATTTTAAACAATTCAGATAAGTTTAAAAGTCATGCTGAAAAAAGTGTGTTAATAGGTTATTCAAATGAAAAAGAAAGGTTATAAACTTTGGAGTCTTGATCATAAGGTGATGTATTTCTCTAGGGATGTTAGGTTTTATGAAACTATTTTTCCTTTTAAAGAGAAAATAACTTTGCATGATCATGATCTTACGCCTAATGTTAAACCCTTAATTTCTTTTATTTGTATGACTATTTTAGTACCCCTTGTCCCAAATTTGGCCCTACTCCCGTTGATGAAATCATAAATAATCCTATTTCTGATCATGGGTCTCAGCAGTCTAATGTTGAATCTAGTGATACTTTAGGTAAGGCAGATTCTCAGCAACCAAGTGTCACTGATGAACATATGGACAGGGCTGAGCATGATAATGAAGCTGAGGATATTTTTAATAACTCTGAGGGAGATAATGCAGGTCAAACTAATACTGTTCCTAGGTGGTCTTCCAGAAATACCAAATTTCCTTCTAAACTTGATGACTATATTGTTGATGGTAAAGTTAAGTATGGTCTTGAAAAGGTGCTAAACTATGCTAATTTAGATCAATGTAATCTTTGCTTTACTTATGTGCTGAATAAAAGTTCCGAACCTAAAAACTTTTTTGAGGCTAAGTCTGATAAGAACTGGGTTGATGCTATGAATGATGAATTAGAAGCATTACACAAAAATGATACTTGGGAAATCGTTGATTTGCCTCCTAATAGGAAAGCTATAGGCTGTAAATGGATATACAAAATTAAGTATAAAGCTTCAGGTGAGATAGAAAGGTATCAGGCTAGGCTTGTGGCTAAAGGCTTTAGTCAAAAGGAGGGGATAGACTTTTTTGAGACATTTTCACCATTTGTGAAAATAGTCACTGTCAGATGTGTCCTAACTATTGCTGTTAATAATGGTTGGGATTTATATCAACTTGATATAAATAATGCATTTTTATATTGAAATTTGAATGAAGAAGTCTATATGACCCTTTCTGATGGTTACGGGTCCAATCATGAAAATAAGGATTGTAGACTTAAAAAATTTCTTTGTGGTCTTAAACAAGCTCCTCGAATGTGGAATGAAAGGCTTGTTAATGTGTTACTTGAACTTGGTTTCGAACAAAGTAAGTGTGATCATTCCATGTTCGTAAAAACAAGTAAATCTGTGTTTATTATTTTACTTGTTTATGTGGATGATATTAACATAACTGGTAGTTGTTCAACTAAAGTTGCTAAAATTAAATCTCTCCTTAAATCTAAGTTTTTAATTAAAGATTTGGAATGTTAAAATATTTCCTTGGGATTGAAGTGTTAAAAACCAAAGATGGTTTGTGTTTGTCCCAAAGAAAATGTTGTCTTGAATTACTTGTTGAGTTTGGTTTGACTGGGTGTAAACCTGTGAACAGTCCTATTGAAGCAAATCATGTTTTAACGCATTTATGTGAACAAGATAATCAAGTGTCACTAGATATCTCTGTTTATCAAAAGTCAGTGGGAAACTAGTATATCTCTCATACAGAGGGCCTGATATTGCCTATTATGTGCACTATCTAAGTCAATATATGCATATCCCACTAATGCTCATTTTAAAATTGCTTTGAGACTCTTAAGGTATTTTAAGGGGTCTCCTAGAAATGGTATTCTGTTTAAAAGGGGGCTTCTTTAGATCTTAAAGCCTTTGCGGATTCTGACTGGGGTAAATGTGTTAACTCCAGAAAGTCTGTCACCGGGTTTTGTATTTTTTTTAGGAAACTCTCTTATTTCATGGAAATGGTATTCTGTTTTATATCTAGATCTTCTGTTGAGGCAGAATATCGTGCGATGTGTGCTGCGACATGTGAAATTATTTGGCTTCTAAAAGAACTTAAAATTGATATTAAACTTCTTGTCTCTTTATTTTGTGACAATACGGCAGCTATATCCATTGCTGCTAACCCTGTTTTCCACGAACGTACAAAACATTTTGAGATTGATCTCTTTTTTTTTAAGAGAAAAGATTTCAAAGGAGGTTATTAAGACTGTTGGTGTTTCTTCCGAAAATCAAACAGCTGATGTCCTTACAAAAGGATTGCCTGTTCAAGCACATGAAAAGGTCTGTAAACACTTGGGTCTCTTTAATTGTTTTGCGTATTGAATTGAGAGGGGGTGTTGTTCAATTCTATATGCGTTAATTCTGTCATTTTTTGTTTCATGTTTGGGCTCGTTGGTCTCGCTTATATGGAGATGGGCCTGTTTCTCATAAAGGTAGTTGGGCTGCTTGTTGGGCTTAGGGTTGTTGTCGCGCCTTCTTTTATATTTGGCTGCCTTGGTTTTACGCTACTGACCAATTGAACCTACTACAAGTCTTCTCTAAAACATTAAAGTCAGCGACCTTTCTCTGCTATATATCTCTCTAGAACATTCGAAGCCATGTTCCTGTGTTCGAGAGCCTACTAGTGTCGCTTCTGATTCTTGAACAGCCGCCGATCATCAGAGAGAATATTCGCAGTGGTTGTTAGTGTTCAATAATAGTGTGCAGTTCCTTTTGTTCTTGCTATAACGTGAACCTTTTTATGGTTATTCAGTGATTTTACATATTATTGTTCTTGATATTGTGTCTTTGACATTTTCGTCATCAACATGTTTAATTTCATTGATCAGCGCACATTGTATGCTTATTATTGTTTTTTTTTTTTTTTGTTTAAACCGGAATATCGTTTTGAAACGGTTCATAAATTAGGGTTTGTTTTTTCACTCCCTTTGATTTCCATATCTTAATTTACTTTTTTGCCAAATGTTTTCAAATCTAGGGTTTTTTATTAACCAGTGAGGATGAAGATATATGGAATGAGCTAAGGTTTGTTGATATATATATTTTTTTTCATGACAAGACAATAAAAATGATTTGCTGCAAATTGTTTGCAGCTACCACACATTGCCAGTTCTATCATATGGAGGTAAAATACGTTATAAGCCACTCGAACGTCTACAGGCTATTGATGAATATTAATGAATTGGTTTTTCTTTCGAAAAAAAGATCTAGATGTTGTTATATTGATGTTTCTTGATAGGGTATATCTGCTCTTTAATGCATTGTTATGGTTCAGTCTAGAGATGGCAAAATGGGTAAGTCTGGCAGGTTGGGTAGCAAGTCAAAACGGGTAATTTATTTTAAGATAATATAGTTTTTTTTATTACAATAGTTTAGGAGGTGATGTTGCTTAAAAAAGACAGTTTATGTGACTGGCACTTGTATATCTGTATGCATGTTTTTAGGACATATGAAATTTGGTTTTTAATTTATTGATTTATATGTTTAGTTGCATCTGCTTATTAATGTTTGTTGTGTAGTTGGGATACTGCATAAACCAGTTTTTTTTTTTTTTTTTGAAAGGAAAACTTCATTAAAACGCAGCCAACCTGCCGAAAAAAACCCGGCAGAAGACCGAACCAACTACAAAATTACATAAATTTACACCAATCAACCCACGACGTATCCATGTACCTCGATCTACTTCTAAACCAAAGAAAACCTATGGACTTGATAGCACTAAACACCTCTTCAACCTTCGGACTCTTCCCCGAGAACACTAACTCGTTCCTAGCCTTCCATACTTGCCAACACGTGATAAGAAAAATACCTTTATAACACGTGAGCGCCTTACCTTTCAAACCACAATACGTATGACCCTCCAAGACATCCCTCAAAGAAAAGGCCACCGGGAACGGAACCTTACACCACTGGCTAACCTTCGCCCAAACCAAAGTAGTAAAATGACATGCCGTAAATAAGTGCACTACCGTCTCGTTATCCTCCGAACACAAAGGACACGAGACATCCAATATCGTGATATTTCTCTTACTAAGCTCCACTTTGGTAGGCAACCTCTCTTGTTCGGCTCTCCAAGTGAATAAGTTGCACTTTAACGGGATCCACTTACACCACTCCCAAACGTACCTGGCGCTAAAATCTCTATTCGAATCTATAATCCTCTTGACCGATCTCACGCTAAAAACCCCCGAATCTTCACCCCTCCACCTCCAATTGTCTCGGCCACTTGATAAGACCACATCACGCAATTTCATAATCAAATCCAGCCATTCAGCCATCTCCACATTAGTTGAAGGCGGCCGACTCCACTGCCACGCAGCATTCGGATTAGAGAAAGGGCTCACAATCCTATCCCTAACAACACACTTCTTATTCTGCTCGATACAAAAAAGATTGGGAAACCGATTCCTAAGCGGCTCCGGATCAAGCCACGGGTCCAACCAAAACGCAATGTCACTTCCGTTTCCGACTTCTCCACACATTAAATCACGAAACCGAACACCGGAAATAATCGGGCTCGAGACCACTTTAACAATATTAACCCAATTCCCTCCCAACGAGGCCTTGACAGGAAGGAACTCCCACGACCTTCGATGCCCATGAATAGCGGAGATGACTTTAACCCACAGATTGTTACTTTCAGCTTTATACCTCCACCCCCATTTGAGAAGAAGAGCTTTATTTATAGAAGCAAAATCCCTTAGGCCCAGCCCACCGCAATCAATCGGCGATGCCACACGGTCCCAAGCAACCCAACTCAACTTCATGTCCTCACCCGAACCGCCCCACAGGAATTTCCTTATGATAGCCTCCAGCTTATTAGCAACACCCACCGGGACTCTAAAAAGGGAGAGAAAATAATTGGGCAAACTCTCCAAAACGGATTTAATAAGAGTAAGTCTACCACCCATGGACAACACCGAGGCCTTCCACAGAGACAGACGAGACTCAAAGATATCGAAAATCGGCCTCCAACTTGCCACCCTATTCATATTGGCCCCTACAGGAATACCTAGGTAAACAAACGGAATTCTTTCCTCCACGCAACCCACCAAGCCCGCCAAATCATTGACCTCCGACTCAGGGACCCCAAGACCAATAATTTTAGACTTGGTCAAGTTAATTCGAAGGCCCGAACAAATATAAAAGCACCTCAGAATCCTAACCACATTAAGAACGTTTTCCTTCGACCATTCCCCAATCACCAAAGCGCCGTCCGCATAAAAGAGATGGGAAAGGGACGGCCCATTGTTCGGGAGCCTAACCCCAGCCACCACACCTACCCCAGACGCTCTATCCATACAGCATGAAAGAATCTCCATCACAATAAGGAACAGGAATGGAGACAACGGGTCACCCTGCCTCATACCCTTCTGACAAGGGAAATCAAAAGTAGGCGCTCCATTAACCAGAACAGCCGCTCTAGCCGAAGAAAGAACACCCTTAACCCATAAACACCAGAGCGGCGGAAAGCCCATCTGAGACATGGCCATATCAATAAAGCCCCAATTGACGTTATCGTATGCCTTCTCAAAATCCAACTTCAACAAAAAAGCCTTGTCTTTCTTCCTTTTAATCCAATTTATGACCTCATTAATGATAAGAGGGCCGTCCAGGATGTACTTGTCTTTCAAAAAAGCGGATTGACTTACCGAGATAACCGAACCGAGAACACATTTGAGGCGATTAGCCAGCACCTTCGAAATCACCTTATTAATGGCACCCACCAAACTGATCGGGCGATACTCCCCTAAACACGTAGGATCCTTAACCTTCGGGATAAGCGTGATGAAAGACGAGGCACACCCTCTGTTAATAACACCCCCATGAAAGAACTCCTCAAACACTTTAATAAAATCAGACTCGAAGATAGGGCTGTTCAAATTGTTCGGCGCTCGACGCTCGTTCGATGCTCGCTCGGAAAATGCTCGAAATTTGCTCGTTCGATTCAGCTCGATTAAAAAAATGCTCGGTTCGGATCGGCTCGGTTTGTAAACGAACCGAGCACGAGCAAAGGTCCGCTCAGTTCGGTTCGGCTCGGTTGGCTCGATTTATCTTTTAATATATATATATACATATATATTTGTGTTTGTATGTGTATCATTTTTAATGAAATGACTAGAAACCAACATTAATAATCTTCTTCAGTTGCCTTTGGTCCCGAAGCATCTGGTGGAGTATATTGACTTGGATGCGGATTAGTTTCCCGTTGTGGGTGACCAATATTAATGAGCTTCTTGATTTCCTTCATAATCAGCCGGGATCCTCTCTGTGGAAGAAGGTGATGTTATCGGTGGCCTCGGCCACGTTTTGGAGGATATGGAAAGCAAGAAATGAGAAGGCTTTTGAAGATAGATTCATTCCAGTGATCAAATCTGTCGATCAAATAAAGGAAGACGCCTTTTTGTGGGTTAGCAATAGATCTAAATTAAATCTGGATTGGGACAAATGGAGGATGTTTGATATTTTGGGCCTAATGTAGTTTGCGCCCTTTTTCTTTGTCTGTTTCTTTGTTTTGCTTCTCTGTATTCAGCTTCTTGCTGGCTCTTTATATATATATATAAAGTGATTTTGCCGTTCAAAAAAAAAAAAATAATGTTTGGTCCAAAATCCAAATAGAGCTCATTTAAGTAATTAGAATTGAAATCTAATACCAATGGTCCATTATCCAATACTTAAATGTCCATTTGAGTAAGTGGGTCAAAATTTCAAATACTAAAATGTGAAACGTCGATCAATACTCAAGTCTCAACCCGCCATTTTATTCAAAAGTGCAAGACCCTAATCAAAACCCCCATTGGCCATCATTATTCGATTTCTCCATCGCCACTCGCCAAGATGCCAACTCGCAAGGGTTTAGCTTCAATTGATTCATTCAATTTCAAACTTCCGATAGAACAAGGGTATGTTTCAATCGGTAGACGATTTATCTTCCCGCTTAGTTAATCTCGATAGAACTAGTTGGGTGTTTTTGTATTCCTTGTTATTTGTTAAATTTTTACTTGTGTTCTATTGGACGAAACATCAGGGACAAAAACTGTACTATATTCTAATCATGGTTGCAAAAGTCGCTAGGCGCTCCTTAGTCGGTCGAGTGGGGATTTGAGAGTACTCGGTATGGGCGGAGAGTACTCGGGGACTACTCGGACATGCTAAATTATAAAGAAATTAGTTTTCGAAAGTTAAATATATGTCAAATAATATAAATTTACTAATAATTATAACAAAATATATGAGAATGATATTCATTTTTTAATATTATTTAATATGGTAGATATAGAAATTATTATGTTATATTTTTAAGTCAAACTCGACCTGAATTGACCCACTAGATCCGATTTTGGCCGAGTTTGACTGCGTTTGGCCTATTCCGAGTAATTAGGCAGAGTTGAAGAAAGTCGCCTCTGCAACCTACCTTGAAGCGATTACTCGGAGAGTACTCGGACTTGGAAACCTTGTTTTACAACCATGATTCTAATAACTAGCACTCCCATCGTCACTTTCCTTGTTTATTCTACAACGCTCGATACTCGTTCGACGTTCGTTCGAAAAATGTTCGGATCGAAAGACGCTCGCTCGACTTTGGCTCGGTTGAAAAAATACTCGGTTCGGTTCGGATCGGTTTGTAAATGAACCGAGCACGAGCAAAGGTCTGATCAGTTCGGTTCGGCTCGTGAACAGCCCTACTCGAAGATGTCCCAAAAATGTTTAAGAAACCGGAAGTTAAGCCCGTCCGGGCCGGGAGCACGATCGCTCCCACAATCCGAGATAGCAGCTTTGATTTCCTCCCGACTAAATACAGCAACCAGCCCTGCTGCCTCTTCCGACGAAAGCCTTTTAATGTTCTCACAAGTCACCGAAGGGCGATAACTCAATTCCTCTTTGAACTTCTCCCGGAAAAATTCGAAGACCGCTTTCTTAATTTTAGACGGTTTCGAGCACCAAGACCCATTTATCATTAACCCGTGAATATTGTTATTCGCCTTCCGACAATTAACCATAGAATGAAAGAACCTGGAATTCTCATCCCCGTCCTTCGCCCACCTAACCCGAGATCTTTGCTTCATATCCTTACTTCTAGCCTCCTCGGATTCTTTAATACGTCTATAATTTTCCGCCAGAACCCATTCTTCCTCCTCCATGAGGTCTCTATTTTCCATAAGAATCTCTAACTCCTCAATCTCAGCTCTAGCCAAAGCCTCGTTTTCCTTTTCTTTTTTCAACATCCCATCTCTCCAAATCTTAACCCGGCTCCTTATGAACTCGAACTTTTTTAACAAAAACAGATCCGCTGGCCCAACCCAGGCGAACGACCTAGCGGCTTCGCGGACCGTATCATCATAACCATCACGCCCAATCCAAGAATCAAAAACCCGAAACGGTTTCGGCCCAAAGTTCGAATCCTTAGTGACTAAAACAATTGGAGAATGATCCGACAAAAACTTGGGAAGTGCCCTGAGACAAGCATCAGGCCATAGATTGAAGAAATCATGGCAGACAAGAACCCTATCAATCTTACTGAATTTCTTTCCATTGCTCGAACACCACGTGAACTTTCTATCCTTCATCCCATACTCCAATAACCCGGCTTCAAATATGAAAGAGTTAAAATTACTGGCACAAACCGGGTTAAACACAGAATTGAGCCGCTCCTCCGGAACCCGAACCGCATTAAAATCGCCAAGAAAAATCCAAAAACCCACAGATTTTTCTCTTTCGGCCTTCAGCCTCTCCCACAGCTCCTGTTTAGCTTGAATACCTTGAGGAGCATAGATATTTGCTATATTAACCTGCTGACCGCTCCCCTTAATTTTTCCTTTGACAATAACGAAGTTCTTGTCTTTTGACACACCCCCCATGACGAAAACTTTCGGATCCCACAAACAAACGAGACCTCCAGATAACCCAGCTGAATCCACCCAATCGGCATCAAAATCGTCACCACCCCACAAAGATGCCAGCTCCTTCTTGTGAGAGATCAAACATTTCGATTCTTGTAAAACCACAAAGTTTACACCGAACTTAACCTTTAAACCCCTAACCCAACGAGCTTTATCATCACCCCCTAACCCTCTTAAATTAATGGACAAAAAATTCATGAGGAAACAACATTAATACCCTTACCCAAGATGACGTTCTTCACCAACACTTCACTTCCTTTCAAATTCATACCAATCTTGCAACCCAGATCTGTAGTCGCACAGACCTCAGCATCCAGAGACGAAACTTCACCTTCCCCTTGCTCTCTATTGACGACCGGAACGGCCGGCACTGAACTGTGTACTCCATCACCCTCTAATGATGACACCCTTTGATTTAGATCGAAGGAAAAATTATCTTCTGGCGCAAACCGATCTAAAGAAAATGGGTCACTATTAATCTCCATTTGGGCCCTAAGCCTCTTACCGGGCCTACCCCTCTCAACCGAGTCCAAAAAGGAACTTTGACTACCCAACTGTATAGTCGGCCTACTAGCCGACCTACGTCTTCTATTAGATTTATTTCTCTTTGAAGAATTAAAATAAAAAACCTTATGATTATTAGAGTTACCTACCTCGAGCCAAGGACCAACATCAAAAGCAGGGAATGAATTACCCTTGGACTTCTCATGCATATCACTCCCACCTTCCCCACCTTTCTTGGAACTTGACCCACCTGACACTTCGTCTCCTATTGAACCGTTCCCATGCAACAACTCCTCGTTGCCATGAACCCCATAATCCGACTTATCAACTACCGGCGACGACATCGCCGTTGACTCCTCTACTGACCGGTCACGGTCCCCGGACCCGAGACAATCCGGAACCCACTCCTCTAACTCCTCTTCCACCCATACCCTGAAGCTTTTATCTTTCCACTTGAGGGTTACCTGCTCACTTACTCTCTGCCCTTCACCGGCCAACACCCCCACTCTCATAAACGAGAGATCTTGATCCTCAGACATATACTTCGGCACATGCAGAACTATCCCGAATAGATCACCGATACTCTCGATCACCCCCGGCTCCAAAATATGAAGAGGAATACCTTGTATTTTAAGCCAAGCCACCCTCTCCAACGGCATCGATTGACCACTCCAAGCCTCAAGCTTCGAAAACCATGGACCCCAAACCGACTTCGCCTCCAAGAACTTACTTGCCGATTCCACTTCATTAAACGAAATGATAATGGATAGCCCCCCCAGATATTGTATCTTCGAGTAAGTCGTCCCGGCAATCCTGAGAAGCCGATCAAAATCGACCAACGTCTCCAAGTCCACCGTCCTTCCTACCACCGCGACACCATGCAACTCCTTAAACGCCGAAGTTCTGTCCGGAACCACAAGAACCTTACCATCCTTATTTCTTTCCACCCCCTGGTTGACTCCCCTGTGAACTCCTGCAACCCCCGTGGCACCGGCCCCTGAAGAGCTCCCCAACGCCTCACTGTAAGATCTATGATCCCTACCGTTGGACTTAAAACCTCTGTTCCCCATGCCTTCGAAATGAACTCTCTGCGCCTTCTCCTCCTGCTGTCTAGCTAACCCCTTATTCTCCGAAGCGAACCTCGCTATATTCATCTTCAACTTGAAATCGCCCATCTTAACTCCTTTCAAAGACTTCTCCAATTCCAACCCGTCTTTCACCTCCAAGAAACTAACGAAACCAAACCTACAGCCGTCTTTGTCTCTTTTTTTCGCTACGTAAGTCCCGGCAACCTTACCAAAGCCTTCCATGCAACCTCTAAGTTCCCATGGCGTGCACCCCTCCGGCAGGTTCGAAACAAAGAACTTGATGATATTCCTACCGTTATTCTCCATGAGGACCACCAGCGGGAATCCGATCAACCCGGACGGCGAATGGATGAGGCGAAGGCCAGAATAGAGATAAAGGTAAACTCCAGGAAAGCCGAAGAAAAACTAACCGAGAAACCTTACACCCTATGCCAACCTGAACTCCATCGTCGAGCTATCCGGCAAGGAAAGAAATTCCGGCATTGATAACCATCTGTTACGTGTAAGGCTTAATTGCTTAAAGAATAAAAGTTATTTCACTTTAGATACAAATCATATAGAATTATATAATTTCTATTATACATATAATTGGAAGTTTTGTACACATTATTGTACCGTCATTTTTCTATTATATAACGCGTGTAATACACGGGCCTATAACCTAGTTAGCTTTGATACTCTAATCATGTTATGTATAAGAATAACAAAATAACTTTCATATATTCATCAAATAAAATTTATTTACTCGCTGATTGTCTATTTTTAACATACAAAACTAATATAAAATTAGTAATTATTTTTGTAGACTATTAAATAATAATCTAAATAAATATAATTAAGTTAAGTTGAGAAGAACTTAAAAGTATCATTAAATTATCATATAAACTTGAAAATAAAAAAGTGTTAAAGTCTCAAGCCTTGAGTTTCGATGATAACCTTAGTAGCTTGCTACATAAAACGAAATACATGTAGTCGAGCAAACAAGTTGAACAAAAAAAGAAATAGTTCTACGCATGAGTTACTAATTTCACAATACGTAACAGATAATTACCTAAGTGCAAGTACCAAGACGGAGGTGTTTAGTTATTTTTTTAATTATATATGCCAAGTCAAACACGAGTGATCTTAGGTAATGGACTTAGTTTTGAGACGCTAGATTCTGAGCGGTTGAACGTGGTCTACACTTGACTACCAAAGGTTGAGCCTTTGGCATGGTGAGCCCAAGACCTTCACTCATATCAACCATGTCTTCACTAATATTTTCCCAATCAAAACATTGTATAAGTAACCCCAATGTCAATCCAATCATACGCATAGCTAATCCATCTCCGGGACAAACCCTCCTTCCAAACCCAAATGGCATGAACGTAAATCTCTCACCCGCGTCTTCAAGCGCTGCGAATCTTTCCGGGTGAAACCTTTCCGGGTCACACCACAACTTTGGGTCATGTTGTATGCCCCATTGGTTTATGAGTAGTATTGTCCCACGTGGGATATGATAGCCTCCAACCACACAATCCTCTGATGACTGGTGAGGTAATAATAATGGGGTTGGAGGGTATAACCGCAATGTCTCTTTCATAATGCAACATAGGTAAGGTAAGTTGGCTATGTCAGATTCATTAACGAGACGTTGTTTGCCTACACAAGTGTCGATTTCGTATTGCGCTTTCTTTAGAACATGTGAATGGTTGAGCAAAAGTGAGAAAGCCCATTCCATTGTTGAGACAGGACCATCAGTGCCGGCTGCTAATAAGTTCTAATTATTCATGAAAATTAGTTAGTTCAAAAAACAAATTTCTTGATGGATAATTAATAAAGGATAAAATTAGAGTTTTCGTTTTATATGTTTATACCAACTTGCATGTTTCATACTTAAACTACAAAAATTACAAATAGCATTCTTTATTAAAATGTTGTAACACATTATGCCTTTTTCACCAATTGGCATTAGATTTATTGTTATCAGTTTTTTAAAATGATAATTTACTTTTACAACTAAAGACTCGCAGCTTTACTAAAAGAAAAGAAAATAAAAACCAAAAGAAAGTAAAAAGGAAAGAAAAGAAAAAAGTTCTTATAATTACATACTACGTCGCTAAGAGTAATATTATCATTTAAAACAAAGAAGTTAACAGAAAATTCTAAAGACAGAGGGTGAAAAAGTCATAATATGTTACAACAATTATCATAAAGGATGATTTATGTAATTTACGCCATAGTTTAAGGATGAAACCTGCGAATTAATATAAACGTAAACATGAAAGTTGTAATTTGTAGCAATTGAATATGATTTTACCAACAGAAAGATTTTGATGAGTTCGTCCGTGTAGTAGTCAGGATCAGTTTCTTGTAGCTGGAAAAGCACTTCAATCATGGTGTGTTTCTTCTTGTTCACAGCTTCAACACCCTTCACTTCTCGAAGTTCATCAATCAACCCTTGAAAGAATGTGTTTCTTTTTTTCTGCAACGCAATCATCTTCTTCTCTACTCCTCTTATACCTAACCAACTCAAAATCGGCAAGTGATCCTCCAAATTTAAAATATCCCCCACCTGAAACATCTCCTTCACTATCTCTTGAAATTGTTTACGTTTCTCCTCTAAATCACGGCCGAATTCAAAATACATTTCCCCGGAGATCATCCTTATCAACATGTTAAACGTCAAATAGTGGAATATAGAGTTTAAGTTCACTGGTGATGAACATTCACGGATCAACTTTTGTACAAGGAGTCTCCCTTCGTAGGCACGTATATCATGGAACTCGTTAAGGCGGTGAGATGAGAAGATCTCGGTGGTGGAGATTCGACGAAGGTTGCGCCAGTGGTTGCCATATGGCGCCCAACTTAGGTTGATGTAGTTGGAAGCAAGAATTTTGCCGTATAGCCATCGAGGGCGGTTGGCAAAGATAATGTCGTTTTTGGTGAGACATTCTTCGGTTGCCGAAGGCGAGGAGACCAAAAGTACGCGGTGGGATCCGAAGCAGAGATAGAGGATTGGACCGTGTTTGGCAGAGATTGAGGCAAGGGATCTGTAGAGGGGTTTGTTTAAGAGGTAAAGGTGGCCGATTATGGGTAGGGTTGGGAAAATAGTAAGCGGTAGGTTGGCAACTTTGCGGAAGAAGTGCACGACGAAAATAAATAAAGCCACAAATAGAACGATGGTAATAAACAAATGATCCATGATAATGCAATGATGGATATGCAATCCCCTATGGAGTAACAAGTATAAACCCACTTTCTCAAAGAATACAACATGCATACAACAATAGGTGGATATGGTTTATTGTAATTATCTTTATGTTGATTAAGAAAGGTTTAACTTACTCTCCTAAATTTTGCTTTATGAGGTTTTTTTTTTTTTTTTTATTACACCTCATTGTAAACATCACTCTTGTCAAACCAAAATTTAAGAGTTTTGCGTTGTAATTGTCGTCCAATAATTCCCATCCGATTTATGTAGCTTAAAGAGGTATTAATTAATAAAATTCTTAACTACCTGTCAAGTAATTTAAATATGCTCATTAGGAAGGAAATATTTGTTCGTGTCGCATGGAAAATACTACACTTTTTATGACAAGTTGAATGGAAACATATACATGTTTCCTAGTAGAAATAGCATTTAATAGCAGGCTGGAATACCACAAGAGCCTTGAAGTTTTACTGTTTTGGTCTTTATTAAGGAAAATCCTCGTGATGAACATAAAAAAATCAATTTTTCATCATGCAAATGTACTTTTTAACCTTCAACAATGTACATGTACAAATTGTGCAAAATGTCGCCCATGTAGAGCTACACGAACGGCACTACGTATTTACTAGAACTAATCTGTAGGTGCGATTTTAGTTTTGTACCATTGTGTAGTAAAGTGAAAAAAAAAATATCGATTTTTTAAAGATTAATTTATAACCCTAAAATTTATATACCATTGTCTCACAGTTGGTAGTAAAGTAAAAAAAATCAGTTCTTTAAATATTAATTTTATATTCTTAAAATTTAAATAAAATTCACTATATTAGTTTTCATTAGTATAATATATTTATCTTGTTTAATATATTATTTGAATCCGACACTTAATATTATTAAGCTATTGTTATCGACTAGTGGGACTATTATACTAACCAAAACATATATGCCTAAGAGGATATCGACACATGTTTGAAATTGGTAGAAAACCATCAAAATGAATACAGGTATCGATGTTGTTCTAGCAATATTAATTGGGTTCGTCATGGTAACGTTTTCATACAGACGCTCATTATAGCTTTTGATATAAAAAATTCTCTATAATAAAACTCCGTTTTTAATGAAATTTATATCGCCATGTCGAGAGAACAATAAAAACTTATATCGAATCGTAAATAAAATAAGCACGGCGCAATGGTATATTCAGAATTCTATAAAATGTTATTTCGTATTACTAAATAACGGAAACGATAAACGTCGTCACTTTATATAAAAGAAACTTGGCATCGGTTTGTTTCCTCACGGTAAAGAAAATAAAATAAAATAGAACTTTTATTAAAACGTAAATAAGAATAAACATGACGTAAAAGTATATTTGAAATTTTATGAAACGTAGGTAAATGACGTCACTTACATACACACACACACACATATATATATAGGGTAGGGTTCTAGAGTGAACACTAGGTTGAGAGTGAACTGTGTGAACTAATCTGGGCCATTGGATTACACCATCTAGAGATTTTTAAACAATGGCAAGATTGTAATTATAATGTTGTAACTTCCCTTTAAATTAATTGACAGAAGGGTATTTGCGTCTTTTGTAGATTGCATTTATTAAACAATATAATCAAAATCCCTAAAATCTCGCTAGTTTCCGTATATACAAGATACACAGCTGTTAGTGTATACACATGTGTACAGTCTCGATAGTATTAGTTTATACAAGATACACAAATGTTAGTTTATACACATGTGTACAGTCTCGCTAACTATCAGTTTATACAATATACATAGCTGTTAATTTATACACATGTGTACAGTCTCGCTAACTATCAGTTTATACAAGATACACAACTGTTAGTTTATACACATGTGTATAGTCTTTTATACACTTGTGTATTATATTAAAAAATGGTTACATATGTGTATATTAACAACATATAGTATATTATGCATGCACACGAGTAGATTCATATAAAAATTATGAAATTAATGAAAACGAAACATATAACATGTATGCAAAAATAAATAACTTCATCATATATTCAAAAAAAAAGTTAATGCCCAAAAATAATTACAATTTCAATCTCAAAGAAAAATTTCAATATTTATTGAAAATTATAAAAAGTTAAAAACAATATATTATGATATCTATATACGGATAATAAAAGAAAAACAATATTCAAGTTAAAATTAAAACAAAATCTATGGATAAAGAAATGATGGAAAAAATAATTAAAAATGAAAGAGAGAGAGAGTTCAGAGATGAGAAAATTAAGAGATTTTAATTAAATATACTTAACTAATGTCAATCTTGCCCTTTTAATCTAAAAAATGATCAAGGGCCAAGATTAGTTCACTCACAAAAAGTTGTTCACTCTTGAACCTAATCCTATATATATATGGTAAGGTTATTGTAAAAAGGGTTAAAAGTGTGAGAAATGTGAGAAATATTGTGGAGATAACATGTGTCCTCCATCTAAATTAAGTCAAAAGGGTAAACAAGTAATTTTATAATTAATTCAATTAATTCAAAACTTACCATAACCGTCACCTTAATTATAGGAACAGGGTTTTTTTAAAAGATCTCTAAAAAAACACTACGAATAACACTGCAACCACCATTCAGCACATATATAACACCATTCAATAATTATATAACACCATTCAGCAAGTATATAACACCATTCAGCAAGTATATAACACCATTCAGTGAAGAATATAACATCATTCAGTAAAGAATATAACACCATTCAACACATATATAACACCATTCAATAATCATTACACCTCTGTAAAGAATATAACACCATTCAGTAAAGAATATAACACCATTCAGCACGTATATAATACCATTCAGTAAAGAATATAACACCATTCAGCACGTATATAATACCATTCAGTAAAGAATATAACATCATTCAATAAAGAATATAACACCATTCAGTAAAGAATATAACACCATTCAGCACATATATAACACCATTCAATAAAGAATATAACACCATTCAGCACATATATAACACCATTCAATAATCATTAAACCTCTGTATCATCTTCTCCACTTCCGGCACCACCACTGCCGCTCCGCCGCTGCTGTCGTGTAGAGAGAGAGAGATCATCTGGTCGTGCGATGTAGAGAGAGAGATCGCCACTGCCGATTCGGCACCACCACCGCCGCACCACCACTGCCTATCCGGCACCACCACCGCCGCTGCCGCTCGCCGCCGTCGCTCCACTGCGATGTAGAGAGATAGATCGAAATTGTAGAGAGAGAGAGCTCTGGTCGTGCGATTGGAGAGAGAGATCGAAATTGTAAGGATTTTGATTACAGTTTCGTATTTTAAATGGATATAAAGACTTTATTACCCCTATAATTTTCAATTCAGTCCAAAAAAATAAAACAAATTTTACAATTTGGTCCCTATTAATCTAAACCAATAGATCAAAGATCTAATGGTGTAGATTCTTTCTTATCATTCTCACACTTTTGGTCTTTTTTACAGGAACCTTTACCTATATATATATATATATATGAAATTGGAAATGGAAAATAGAATTACAACCACATATTTCTACAAAAATTCTAAATTTTTCAGAAAAATTTGAAAACTTAAAACAAATACAAGCCTTTTTGGGTCTAGTAAACTATGCTAGAAAATTTATTCCAAACTTGTCAAAACTAGTTGGAACTTTATATGGTAAAACCACTAAAAATGGTCAAAGGTATTTCAATCAAGAAGACATTAAACTAGTTAAAGAAATTAAAAAAGCAGTAAAAAATATTAAACCATTAGAGTTACCATTAGTTATAGATTATATAATTATTGAAACAGATGGATGCAAAGAAGGATGGGGAGCAGTCCTTCTATGTAAACCAAACAAATACAGTCTCAAGGAAGAAGTTAAAATTTGTGCTTATGCAAGTGGTAATTTTCAAAATAAAACAAACTGGACTACAATTGATTTTGAAATACAGGCACTAATATATGCATTAGAAAATTTTAAAATCTTTCTTAATAAAGAATTTACAGTAAGAACTGATTGCGAAGCAATAGTTAAATTTGTAAAAAATGATCAAAGTAAAAAAGTAAATAGAACCAGATGGGTTAATTTACAAAATATTATACAAGGAAATGGGTATTTTATAAACTTTGAACACATTAAAGGAAAAAATAATGGGATAGCTGATATGTTATCTCGAAATATAAACAAATGGTTTTTTCAGATGGACAGGAAACAGGATAAGGAAAAATTAAAGCTTATACATCCAAAGCAGGGGAATTCTTCTTCGGATGAAGAAAAAATTCAACAGTCATATCTACAGTCAACAGAAAGAATATACAGTTCTCCTCACACCTCATTACCACAGATAATGATGGGACAGTTTTATAAACAACAGCAACCAAAGGCAGCTGGCAAACGACCTTTGCACACCAATTTGTCACCCAAGCCAGTGATTGAATTTGGAACATATGCCTTACAGATATGTAATGAAGTTGATAAAAAGTTTCGTCCTATTATGGGAATGAAACTTACAGATAAACAGCAATGTTTATTAGATAACTTATGGCATATTCAAACCATGCCA
This sequence comes from Helianthus tuberosus, assembly GCA_030545235.1. Taxonomy (NCBI): domain Eukaryota; kingdom Viridiplantae; phylum Streptophyta; class Magnoliopsida; order Asterales; family Asteraceae; genus Helianthus; species Helianthus tuberosus. The sequence goes on from CM060404.1 coordinate 55,211,211, forward strand.
CAAGCTTCAACATTCAAAGTACAGGTTCTAAATGCTTTAAGCATTTACTTTCAGGAACAAAGTTCAAAAACACCTGAAAGACAGTTTAAAACAAAACCCAATTACACTCATTATGTTATATTTAGAGGTACAAAAATTGGTATTTTTAATAAATGGGAAACAGTGGTGAAACACATAAATTGTACAGGGGGGTCATTTTGGAAAGGTTATACAAGTTTTGCTGAAGCTCTTCAAGTAACAAGAGACAGTTTTGGTATACAAAATTTTTACATAGAACTTGAAGAGGTTAAAAGTTTTTCTGATATAGCCAAAACAGATCCGGAACAGTATATAAAGGCTCAGCAAGAACTTATTTTAACATTAAAAACACAGCTTGAAGACAAGGCGAAAGATACACAGGGCATACAAATAAAAATTGAAAATAATCTGTTAAAACAAAAAGTAGCGATGCTCGAAGCAAAAAATACACAGTTATTACAGAGGCTCGAGAAAAAAGAAGATAAAATAGTTATACACAGAACTGTTGAATCCTTTAGAACAAGGATTTTAGACACACCCTGGTGGCAATGTTTAAAACCAGTTACAGAAAGGTTCCCAGAATTCGAGTACCTTGTTTCACAAAAAGTATGTGCAGAATTTCCTCTAATTCTATACAATTTGCAACAACAGTTGGTAGACATGGCATTCAGATTTGACAGTGAACAACAAGGATTCACAGTGGTGGAAATAACAAATGAAGCAGGAGATGGAATTGGTCTTCTGTTACTTCAAGTACACCATCCTACAAAATTGACAGATGAACAAATAATTCAATTCTATCATCATGGTATGATTGATTATTTGGAAATCAAGTTAAACAGAATAACAGAAGATCTCCTTAACCAGCTTGGAGAAAAAATTATTCTAGTAGCAGGAAATATTGCAACAAGATCGATAACCTCGATTATTGGTTGCAAAATATTTTCCTCATTTCCTTACACAGATTCATACACATACAGACCAGCTAGAAAGAGAATATTCATTGAACATAATAAACACAAAAATACAAGCAATTATCTACAAACAGCAATGACAAAAACCAACATAGAGTTCACAACTTTACCTTGGTTGAGTCATATAGATCATACAACTAAAAAGATCCCAGACAGCTTTACACAGTTTATTAAGAAACATCAGGAAACCCCAGAAATTTCTGACTATTTTCCATGGAGAAACTATCAATTAATAGGCGAAGGACATTACATACAAGTCTATACAAAAACAAATTGGAGAATGCTTCTACCTTTCGCAGGGGAAGGAGACACTCTACAGTTACAACATATCATAAACCTAGAAGACGAAGATTGTGAACACGAAGACTGTTCAAGTCCACAGTCAATAGACAACACACACAGAGACTTCTAGAAGATGACGCAAGAAATGACGACAGAAGATAGAAAACAAAAAACATGACGAAAGCAATGACGTTTTATAAGCCCAATTATTTACAAAAAGCAGTCGACAGAGGGCAATAATTTCAAACCTAAAGTTGGAATCTATCTTTGTAATTATTCGGTTATTTTACTTTCTAGACTAGGCTTTTGAATTTTTGTAATAGGCTTTTGAAATTTGTATACTGTTTATTTTCTTTGATTAGACTAGGAATATGATTCTGCTGCTTTATTTTTGCCTATATATAGAGGCATTGTAAATCGTTGTAAAATACGAAGAACCATTACAAGTAATAAGATTACTACTTCAATGGCACACTAAAACTCTCTCCACATCTCTTTAGCTCCACTCCCTTAACATCCCAAATTTTCTCCAGTTTTTCATATTATATTCCAACACACACATAAAAAAATTCCCTTCTTCTGCAACCTTCTACTCCGCTGTGCATACTCTCATCCATCATCATCCGCTGTGCATATCTCCATCAAAGTAAGTTTTAGCTTTCTTTTTTATTTTCATCATCACTATCACCACCCTCTCTGATATTTGGTATCAGAGCAAAGGTTTTCTTAAAATCTAATAGACTAAGACAAGTTCTTTTATGGCGTGTTATGCCAGTATTTTTGGAAAACTCTCTTAGGTGAAGATTGTGGGAAAGATAGTTGCTTTGATAACATCATAAACAAAAGGGTTAATTATTATGACTAGTTTTTATATTAGAAAACTTTTAAATAGATTAAAAAGATATGATAGAACAATTCTTTCTTTACAATCAGCAGATTGGTTAGATTATATAGATGAATATCGTTTAAGGTATTATCTATACCAACGAGCTAATTTAAAAGAAAGAATATATAGAGAATATCGTTTAATCGATTAGTTTGTATATTATGTTTTGTTCTTTAATAGCTGGAATATAAGAAAATGTTTAAGAGAAATTTGGAATAAGGGATAAAAGCTAAAGAGAGTTGGAATTTATTAATCATTGGTACTTCTCAAACAATCAAGCGATTAGAAATTTTAAATTTAGAACTTTCTGAAAAACCTCATCGAAAACCTTTTATAACAGAAAATTTTACTGTAGTTTGTAATATTAAAGACCTTTGTGAACATACTTTACACACAAATAACTCACAGTTAAACACTTTAGTAGATTTATTTATAAATCTGAGTATTAGTTTACAACAAGAAGCTATAAATAATAAACAAACATTAGAAAATTTAACAATAGAAATTAAAAAATTATCACAAAACCTAGATTATATAAAAAAATCAGTCTAATATATTAATTAACAAACTAGGAAAAAATAAAAACAGTACTGAAAATAATATACCTCTAGAAGTTGAAAAAATCACAGAAGCTTTACAAAAACTAAAAACAGAGAAAAAACCTACCCCATATACACATTGGTAGCCAAGAAAATGAATAATAACAATATTTTTTTAGGAAGAAGTAGAACTATACAGGAAGCTTGAAATTCTACAAGTAATATAAATGATAGTATAACATCAGACGGTTTTTTTAAATAGAATAATTAGAAGAGGATCAGGATCTAATAGTAATAGACAAATAATACAACTAGAAGAAGAAATAGATTTAGACAGAAACTTGGAATTATATAACCAACATCAATTAGACATATTAAATCCAAGAATATTATATCAAACACGAAGATTAAACATAAACACAACTCTTATAAGAAGTAGTAGAGAAGAAAGTTTAAGGGTAGTAGATAATACAGTAACCCTAGATCTTTTGTCACCAGAAACTATTGAAAAAATTAAAAAACAAAATAAAAACTTTGTACACACAGGATTAATAGTAATAGGAGTTAAAGCTTTAGGAAGAAAAAACTTAGGAACAAAACTATTAGCTTTAATACTTGATAAAAGTTGGAAATCAGATATAAAAAAAGCTATAATTTCAGGTATGGAGGTAGATTTAAGTCAAAACATAGCAATATTCTATTGTACACCAGATATTTTAAAAGATGTTAAAGATTTACAAAATATTAAAATAGCTCTACAAACAAAAGGTTACGCAGAATATGAAGGAAATAACCTAGTAGTAAGTATAGGAGTACTAGGAAAAGCTAGTAATAGCTCAGGAATGAAATACAAAGTAAACATAGAAGGAATAGTAAAAACAATTGCATCAAAATCTATACAAATGATAGAACCGATAAAAATAGATTCAGAACAATTAACAGGATTAGAACGGGATTTAGAAGATTTACAAGAAAAAGAAGAAAATACAGTTTTAATACCTAAGAAAAGTTATATATATGAAGAAATTGATGAAAAACAAAAGTTAAGGTATACTGATTTTAAAGAAAAACAAACAGAGAAAAATGATGATGAAGAATATCATTTTATGAATATTGTGGAAGAAAATAAAGAAGAAACACCTTTTACATATAATACAGATAATGAAGAAGATGAAATATATATAGATTTCTTAAAATTTGAACAAGAAGAAACAATGGATTATACATTATTAGATTATGAAGAAGAATCATTAGATTGTTTTAAAGTAGAAGAAACAAATAAAACAATAGAACAAATTATAGATCGAAAATTTACAGAAATAAATATACAAGAAGAGGTAGATGATATGATTATAGAATGTATAACAGAATTAGGTATGAACTATGAAGAAAGTTATAAAAAATTACAAGAATATTATAATTTGCCATTAGTAGAAGATATTATGAATGGAAAAGTAATGTTATCAGATTTTTACAAACAAGAACAAAATTTTATGGATACACAAATGTTTAATCCCTTAAAAAGACCAAAAATAGAATAGGGAGGAGAATATAGTGGTACACACGAAAGTCATGGCAGAGAACCATGGACACAACCAACAATTAATTATTAACAAGAAACTAATTCTATAGGAAAAGGAAGAAGATTGCATATAGGACAAATATACAGTGGAAATATGTTATTGTTAGAACAACAAAAGCCACAGTTATGGATAGATGAAGTTTTAACATGGGAGCAAAATGTAGTAAGATTATGGGAAACAAATAAAAAAGACAGCATGGATATGTTTTCATATTTAGAAACTAAATTAGGACCAATTTTTGTAGAAATATGTGGTTGTAATTCTATTTTTCCATTTCCAATTTCTAATCCTAAGAAAGAAATTTTTCTTTTAAAAAGTTCCATTTTTCTTTTTGAAACAACTATACCATTTTTCTTTATTTCTTCAAAAACCTGTTGTAGATGTTTCTCATGTTCCTGCACTGTATTACTTGCAACTAAAATGTCATCAATGTATACTAAGCAAAAATCAAATTTTAAAAATATACTGTCCATAAATCTTTGAAAAATTGAAGGTGCATTTTTTAGTCCAAAACTAAGGACATTCCATTTATATTGCCCTTCTGAACATGTAAAGGCTGTCCATTGTTTAAAACTTTCTTCTAACTTTAGCTGGTTATATCCTGATTTTAAATCAAATTTTGAAAATATTTTTTTATTTTGTATAAGATTTAGTAAACTATCTTTATTGGGAATATTATACCCATCATCTATTGTATTATAATTTAATCTTTTATAATTATAGACTATCCTGACTTTTTCTCTTTTTATTTCACTATGATTTCTTACTAAAAAAATTGTTGATCTATGAGGACTTTCTGATTTTCTAATTAATCATTGATTTACCATTTCAGAGATTTGTTTTTTGAACTCTTCTTTATCTAATGGGCTGTATTCTATATTAGCTGTTCTGATTATTATATCAGGATTTTTTAATTTAAATTTACAAATATATTTTACATTTGATTTTGTTATGTCTTCCCCAATATATCCTATTTTTTTCTAAATGTAATATCATAGGATGATTTACACTTTTTTATAATATCTTGCCCTTTCTTTATTTCACGACTTAAAAAATCTACTAAAAGTTTTAATGACTCATTTTCTATAAACTTTTTTCTGTTTTGTGTTTTTAAGAAATCTAAATTCCCTTTATCCCCTCTTTTTTGAACAATTTGTGTTGTATTCATATATCTAAGGGTTGGTATTGTATATAATTGTTTACTTAGTGTTATAAAATTTCTTGTGATTGTTACTGCACCATTTAATCCTAATATGAAATTTAATCCTATTACAAAATCTTTTGATTTTATATTTGGTGTATTAATATTTATTTGTGGCATATCATATTTTATACTGTAATTGTTTGCAAAGTCTAAGAATTGTATTCCTATTGGTTCTAGGCAATGTGTAATATGTATTAATCTGTCTTCTACTGTTCTTGTACTTAATTCATACGATAAGTTTTTATGATATTCTATAGGTGTCAAACTGTATGAGATTAAGCTTTTTGTAGCTCATGTATCAACTAATGCTGTTAAATCTAGGTATTTATTATTATCTAACCATAAACGACATTATATATTTATCATGTTTGTTGATCCTTGTGTTTGTATGTAAGTTTGATCATCTGGTTTTTGTAGAGCCATTTTACTTATTTCTTCTGTTTTAATTAATCTCTCAAGTTCTTCTACTTTGTTTTCTAAGTTTTTTTATTTTTAAACTATGTAACTCCATTGTTAATTCTAGTTTATCTATTCTTTCATTCTCATTATTTTTGAAACTTGTTTTAACTTTAGATGTTGTAGCTATATCTTTATCATAAATTTCTTTAAGACATTTAAAACATTTATTGCATTGTGACCTTTTTTCTATACTAGGATAATATCCACAATTGTAACATCTTATGTGATTATTTCCTTTATTTTGTCTCCAATCATGTTCACAATTTTCTTCTGTATTCATATATGTATATGTTACTTTTGTTGTTGGATTTTCTTCTTCACTATAAATACTATATATTGATTCGTTATCAGATTCATCATCTGTTCCTAGAGCTTCTATTTCATAGTCCTGTAATTGCTCTATTAAATTAGCTATTTCCATGTTTTTTCTCTTATTTGGGCACTTATTAGCTAAGTGTGTTGTTTCTCCACAAGTATAACATCTACATTTTCGTGTTTGTGGTTTTTTAACATATTTATTTGTATTATAATTTTTTCTATAATTTCTATTATATGTTGTGCTTTTTCGTATCTTTTTCTTTTTATCATAAACTCCATATGCTTGTGGTGTATAAATTATTGTTTTACAGAATGCATAAGCATTTCTTTTTAATTGTTCTTGTAATGCTACTTCCTTGCATTTTTCTTCTAATATACCGAATGTATAAGTTATTCTTGGTCCTATTCCTAAATTTTGTTGTGTACCATAATTTGTTTTCCATGCTTCATGTATAGATTTTCCTAAATCACCTGGTAATTTTATAAAATATTTATCACATAGATTATCATCCATTGCTTTTCCTGTTTGTGATAATAATCTTGTAAAATCTAGTGTGAATTCATTTATGTATTTCATATCTGCTATACTTAATTGTTCTAAATTTCTGATAGCTGTATCCTGTATTAGAGAGGTATTTTTTGCTGGATCAACTCCTAATATAAGTGTTCTAATTTGTGATGTAAAATTATAAGGATTGTCCCCTAATGCTTTAAGATTATTTATTTCTTCTGGATTTTGTGTTTTCTTACTTTGCCATATTCCTAATGCTATTGGTCCTAATGTAGTTTCTCAATATGAAAACATATCCATGCTGTCTTTTTTATTTGTTTTCCATAATCTTACTACATTTTGCTCCCATGTTAAAACTTCATATATCCATAACTGTGGCTTTTGTGGGTGGGGTTCTAGAGTGAACACTAATGTATTTGCGAACTATGTGAACAAATCCTGGCCATTGATCTACATAAGTGTATGGCCTGGATCTCATCATCAAATCGTTAAAACACTAGTGTATTTCAACATAAAATCCTGACCATTGTTCTACACACGTGTATGGCCAGGATTAGTTCACTCAGTTCGCAAGCTACACTAGTGTTCACTCTTGAACCTAATCCTATATATATATATATATGTATATATATATATAGGGTCAGGATTTAGAGAGAACGGTGAAAAGTGTGAGAAAGGTGAGAACGATTTTGGTGGTGACATGTGGCGTTGATGCTAAATTACACTAAAGGGTAATATTGTCAAAAAAAAACCCACTCACATGAACTGGATGTTCAAATAAAACGCCATAAAAACAACCAATTCAGAAAACGCCATGAAACTACCCAGTTAAAAACGCCATAAAACACCCAGTTAAAAAAAACGCCATGAAAAAACTCAGTTGAAAACGCCATAAAACACTCAGTTCAGAAAGACACTATGAAAATACCTAGTTAAAACGCCATAAAAACACCTAGTTCTGAAAAACGCCATGAAAATACCAAGTTTAAAACGCCATAAAACACGCAGTTCAGAAAAACGCCATAAAACCCAGTTAAATTTTTTTCGAAAAGTATATCAGTAGTATACTCGTCGGAAAGATAAAAAAAACGCTGAGTTTTTTGGTGTAATTTTTTTAGAAAAATAATCACGTATAAAAAAAGTTATTGGCGTTTAAATATGATGGGGGGAAAAGACATGTGATTAGCATGTGCACCCTTGTTTGGATCTTTCAATTTTACCCCTCCTGGAAGTTATAAGGTCCTCATTATTTACAAAAATATCACCGCATCATCTTAGCCACAAATCACAAAGATCCTATGGCTGAAAATCATTTTTACTGTTCTCACACTTCAAATCGTTTTCTTTTGATCTCATTCCTATATATATATATATAGGATTAGGTTCAAACGTGAACAAAATCCCAAGAGTGAACTGCGTGAACTTATCTGGGCCCTTGATTTTTATGATCTTGAGATTAAAGTGAGTGGCATGATGGTAATTATTTGGTTAATTTTTTCCATTTAATTAAATACAAAAAGGGTATATGTGTAATTTCAATCTTAAATTGATTGCATAAATCTCTCACAAATCAAGTAATCAATTATCCTCTTAAATTGATTGCATAAATCTCTCACAAATCAAATCAAGGATTAGGAAAGATGTAACTTAATTCAATTACTAAAATAATTATTTGTTTAAATGCGATGTACACATGTGTATTCTGATTTTGCCCTCTTTTTAATGCGATGTACACATGTGTATATCGTCTGTTTTTGTGACATCTCAGAATTTTTTTTGTATTGAATGTTGATGTACACCTGTGAATTACTGTACACATATGTACGATGCTGAGTACACATGTGTATTGTTCTATTTATATACATGTACACATGTGTATACCGTTGAAATATGAAGGTTACATGGATCTTAAAAATCAAAATTTGAATTCTGGTGATGAAATCTGAAATAAAAATTAAAATTGAAATATAGTGATTTGTTGTTTGTTTTGATAATTATCTTATTAATAAATAAACATAATGTGGATAATGAATTTAAATTAGGAAAGATGTAACTTAATTCAATTATTAAAATAATGATTTAAATCTAATTTTTTATATAATTACAATCCTACCCTTAACAACTAAAAAGGAAATCAAGGGTCCATATCTGTTCACGCAGTTCACTCTTGGGAGGTTGTTCACGCTGGAACCCTACCCTATATATATATATATATATATATAGAGAGAGAGAGAGAGAGAGAGACTAAATCGCGAGACAACGTTGATGACATATACATATGTGATTTGATCAGTTGTACGCTATAAAATTTATATCGACATGTATATAAAAATAAGCACGATACGATAACAAATACAAAATTTTATAAAATATTGTAAGTGAAAAACATATATACAAATAATTGAAATGATAAGCTATAATTAATTTTTTTTAAATTATCTTTACTGTTCACGGGAATGGTTGTGAGGACATCGACTTGACTTTTTACTTTATTAGAACTTTAACTTAAAAGTAGGTTTTTTATCTTTCAAATTATATTTAATAATTTTAATTTTTTGGCTTCATACTTTTAAATTAACTTAAAAGTGGGTTTTTTTCTTTCAAATCATATTTAATAATTTTAATTTGCTGGCTTTCATACTTTTAAATCGAAATATAAATAATATATATATATAGGGTAAGGATAGTGTAAAAAGGGCCTAAAGTGTGAGAAGTGTATTATAACACTATATATAATACTATATAACATCATATAAACACCGTATAACAATATGTAACACCATATAATACCATATAACACTATTTAACACTATATATCATTATATAACAAATATAACACTATACATCTATCATAAACATGCTATCAGACAACCTATAGTGTTATATTTGTTATATAATGATATATAGTGTTACATAGTGTTATATGGTATTATATGGTGTTACATATTGTTATACAGTGTTTATATGGTGTTATATAGTATTATATATAGTGTTATAATACACTTCTCACACTTTTTACAGGATCCTCTACCTATATATATATATATATATATATATATATATATATATATATAGGGAGGGGCTCATGCGAGAACCACCCTTATTGTGAGAACCTTGAGAACCAATGTGAACACAACCTAAAATAGCTAAAAAAACCTAAAAAAAACCTAACCCCCACCCCCCCCCCCCCCCAAAAAAAAAAAAAACCTAACCCCCCCCCCCCCCCCCCCAAGCTAAAAAACCTAACCCCACCCCCCCCCCCCCAAAAAAAACCTAAACCCCCCTCCCCCACCCCCCCCCCAAGCTAAAATGCTAAAAACTAAACCCCCAAAAAACCTAAAAAAATCTAAAAAAAATCTAAAAAAATAAAAAAAAAATCCAAAAAATTTTTTTTGATTTTTTTAATATTTTTTAGGTTAAAATCGCTACTTTTCGAAGCCAAAAAAAAAAATTTTAATTTTTTTTTTTTTTGGTTCGAAAAGTTGCGATTTTAACCTAAAAAATATTAAAAAAATCAAAAAAAAAAATTTGTGTGATTTTTAGCTATTTTTAGGCATTTTTGGTGTGTTCACATTGGTTCTCGCGGTTCTCACAATAAGAGGTGGTTCTCGCATGATCTTCTCCCTATATATATATATATATATATATATTTATATAGGGTAAGGTTCATGCACGAACCACTTTTATTGCGAGAACCAATGTGAACACAACCAAAAATAGCAAAAAAAACCTAAAAAAAAACTTAAAAAACCTAACCCCCACCCTCCCTCCCCCAAGCTAAATGCTAAAAATTAAACCCTCCCAAAAAATCTAACCCTCCTCCCCCTAAAAAAAACTAAACCCCCCTCTCCACCCCCAAAAAACCTACCCCTAAAGCTAAAATGCTAAAAACTAAACGCTAAAAAAACCTAAAAAAAAAAAAAAAAAAAAAAAAAACACACAAATTTTTTTTTAATATTTTTTACATTAAAATCGCTACTTTTAGTAGCCAAATTTTTTTTCTACTAAAAGTAGCGATTTTTTGATAAAAAATATTTAAAAAAAAAATTTGTGTGTTTTTTTAGCTATTTTTAGGTATTTTTTGTTGTGTTCACATTGGTTCTCGCGGTTCTCGCAATAAAGGGTGGTTCCTAACAGATCATTCTCATATATATACACACACACGTATATTAACAACGAATTTCTTACTCTATGTGAGACTTAAACCCAAAACTTATTAAAGGTTATGTCTTGCCACTAGACCACTCACCCTAACAATAGCAATCTCCTGTGACACAAAAATCACTTATTGCGGTTGTTAGCTGTTTTTGTATTCAACCACAATTTGCTCTATATTAAAAGTTGTAATAACAAAGTAACTTGTACCATTCTTCTTCTCTACTGCACCATAATTTGGAGCTAAATTCCATAGCTCGGTCTGTAGCTAAAAATCAGTAGCGGACTTTTCATACCAATCCATAGCTAAAATTGTGACAATTTTTTCCATAGCAAAAACTGCAGCAAGCATGATTCTATAACTAAAAACATGTGGCGAACTCTGTGGCAAATCCCAAGCTAAAAGAGCAACATCCTTTTTTAGCTATAAATAACCGTAACATATATGATTCAGTAGCAAAAAAACAATGATAATTGTAGCTAGAGATAAAATCCTTAGCATCATGGTTTGTTTGCTACGGATTTGACCGTAACTAACCAATACCTTTTTCTTATAGTAGTGTGTTTTTAATACAAAATAGTCCATGATTTCTATTTATGTTGTTATTTATCATTGTATTGAGTTTTTATGCTTTTATATATGTTGATGCATGTGTGTATGTACTATAGAATGAAAATAACTTAAAGAAATAAAACGACTAAGATAACAAATAAGCTAAAGTACAGAAACTAAAGTAGATAATAAAAACTTAGAATCGTATATCTTTTCCTAAGCTTTATATTAAATAAATAAATGGTACTCATAGATTAAAAAAGAAATCTTTTTTTCTATTTGTTTTATAGAAAGTTAAGAAGAAAACTTTTTAAAAACACAATCTACACGTTGATATCCACCACCAATGCATGCATTTACGGAGTATTTGGTGGGGTGGAGGCGTACGCACAAAGTGAAAATGTAAGTATTTGTAAGGATACTTGTAGTAGGCGGCAATTTTTTATACAACCTGAAACACGGTACGAAAAATATAGATTTTGTTTTGACTAACACAATTCGTATAAAAACGTATCGTGTTCAGATTGAACCAATCTAAATACAAGTCAGGTTTGAGTTGACAAGTATTAAAAACAGGTTGATCCATTAACCCGATTTCATACTTTAGTAAAAAATGATTCCTCGCGTTGCGGAGGCCCTTTTTCTAATGTGATTTAAGTGTAAGGATTTTTTTTTTTTTTTTTTGCAACTATCTTTGAAGAGAAAATAATGATGGATTACATTTCCAACCCTTTAGATGCTTTCAAAGTTGTTTGAGAAATCAATTGTAGTCGTATCTTATGGTGTGTTAATGCGGTTGAACACACATCTTACCGTAATTTTGTATTTATTAATCGTAGTTGAATCTCATTGACTGTTTCAAATCGAGTTTTTCAATTAATTATAGATTTCAAGTAAATATACACACAACACAAATACTAAACTCATATGATTTCATAAAAATTAATTCTATTTATTATTCATTTTAATTTAATTTTAATTAAAAAATAATGATGTTACCTAAAAATCTAATTAATTAATTAAACATAGAAGTCATGTAAATTAAAACAATATTAATTTATATTTTTATGTAAAATATATATGAATTAATGAAATGACATCACATTCCATTCCAGATGATTGAATATAATTATATTTGTGAGTCATCATATCCATATCAATATAATTTCACTCTAGCTAACAACTTCTTCAATTATATGTATAATAATTATATTTTAGTTTTTCTCTTTCTTTCGTTTTAAGAAAATACATTTGATATTCTCAATTAATTTTTCAGGATTTTCAAAAAACTCTTCATATTATTAGTTTACTTTGCCAACCATAAATTATTTCCACTTTTTTTTAAATATTTTTTAGTTTTTTCTACGGATACAATGTGTTTTGTTCAAAGAATTTGATTTATATGATTGCCTATTTTGTTGGTTTTGATCGTTCGATTTACAATTTAGATTTTATGCTTGAATTTAGTTTGGATTTCATACTTATTTATAACTTTACTTTGAATATTATATGATAGTCATAACAATAATATTAGTTTTGTCACACGCACTCATACTCATCCATTAAACACATTATCGATAACACATCAAAATTTTTACCCATTTATGAGATAAACAAGTTGTGTTCGGGTTGACCCGATTTTATAGTGTGTAGGTTTTTTTTTTTTTTTTTGAACGGCTAATTTCTTTAATCTCCTATCGTCTGTGAAACTTGAACACAAGACTTTCCCCTTCACAACCTAGATGTTTTCAAAGGCTTTGCCTTTTCCAATAGATCACCACCCCATTGGTTATATAGTGTGTAGGTTAAGAATGAAATCTTTGACACAAATAATAATATGGGTCGTGTTTGGGTTGCGTATTTCAACTCGTCAACCCGACATGATTGACATAATAATATTAGTTTTGTGACACTCTTATTCGTCCATTAAACACATCACCGATAACTTGTTTATAACTTGTCAACATCTTTTACTCATTTAGAAGAATGAGGTCAACAGGCCGTGTTCGAGTTGACCCGAATTTATAGTGTACGGGTTAATGTTGAAATTTTTGACATAAATAATTATATGGGTCGTGTTCAGGTTGCGTATTTCAACTCGTCAACCCGACACGATTGACACCTCTAGTTTGTAGGGTTAGAGAAAAAGTGTGTTTTTAAAGAATTTATGAAAATATGATGTGCTAACAGGGGCAGACCGATGTGTCCTGGTGGGTGGGCGTGCGCACCGCTTGAAAAAAAATTAGTGCATATTTTAGGCAAAAAACCTAATCGCACCCCTTGAAAATATGGTTGAACCTCTCATCCGCACCTCTAGCAAATAATTCTTGGCTCCGTCAATGTGTGCTAATTGAGTGTACACGTTTGTAAGTGCATTTAGCTTGTTGTGAGGTGATGATCCAAATTTTTTGTGTGTTTAATATTTTTAACGTTATTTACACATTTTATACATAAGGGCCAGGTGAAATTTTGTTCCTAAGTAAACCGCATCATTCCACCAACCATAAACATTTCTCTGATCAAGATCAAAAATTACATGCAAAGTGCTCATCCATGCATGTACAACTTTTGATACCTAAAGTACAAGCTAATCAAAGTTAGCTTAGCAATTAATTTGTATGGATGTAGCATGCCATGCATGTCAGACATCTCCAAAGATTAAGGCCAATTTGCATGGATGCATGCAGCATGCATGTGTGCATGCATGTCAGGCATCTCCAAAGCTTATGGCCTACACCTGGTGGATAAAATCAACCACCTGTCAAAGGATTAAGCTATCTTAGTTAGTATTAATAGGAAGGTGTTCCCTCAATCTATAACCACACAAACAAGACCAACTCACTTATCTGCATACATGGATCATTTGATTCATTTCCTCATTGCCCCCATACTTCTAGTTTTGTTTTTCATTGCCGACTACTTTCGCCGTAAGTACTATAACCTCCCGCCAACAATCTTCCCATGCTTGCCTGTTATCGGCCACCTCTACCTCTTGAAGCAACCCCTTTACAGATCCCTTTCCGCAATCGCTGCCAAACATGGTCCGATCCTCTATCTCCGCTTTGGAACCCACCGCATACTCTTGATCTCCTCGCCTGCGCTCACCGAAGAATGCTTAATCAAGAACGACATTATCTTCGCCAACCGCCCACGTTGGCTCTACGGCAAAATTCTCGCCTCGAACTACACCAACCTCAGTTGGGCGCAATACGGCACTCATTGGCGTAATCTTCGCCGGATCTCCACCATCGAGATATTCTCTACTACCCGTATGAACGAGTTTCAAGAGGTACGTGTGGAAGAAGGAACACACCTTGTACGTAAGTTGGTCTCTGAATCTTCATCACCGGTGTACTTAAGGCCAATATTTCATCATATCACGTTTAATATTTTAATAAGGTTGATATCCGGTGAGAGGTATTTTGGACGTGAGTTAGAGGAGAAAAGAGAACAATTTCACGAAATAGTAAAAGAAATGTTCAAGGTGGGTGACCTTTTGAATATGGAGGATCACTTACCTATTTTGAGGTGGTTAGGTATGAACGGGTTAGAGAAGAAGATGACTAAGTTGCAAGAAAAGAGGAACGCATACTTTCAGGCGTTGATTGATGAGCTTAGGAAAGTGAAGGATGTTGAAGATGAAAACAAAAAGAAAAACACCATGATTGCAGTGCTCTTCCGCCTACAAAAAACCGATCCCGATTACTACAACGATAAACTCATTAAGATCTTTCTACTGGTAATAACATCACATCCCTTGGCTATGGTTTTTTAGTTTATAAACGATGTTTTTTAAGCATGTTTGGAGTCGGCTACGTTAGTTAGCGAACATATTTACTATAGATGCATATGAAATATCGAGAATAAAAAGAATCTATATTTTATGATTTAACAAGCTAATGATATAGTGCTTTTTTAATCTTTTTAAAAAATATATTTTGACTTGTTTTGTTTTTATCAGAACTTGTTAGCAGCTGGTACTGATGGACCTGTTTCGACTATGGAATGGGCGTTTTCACTTTTGCTAAACCATCCAAATGTTTTGGAAAAGGCACAAAACGAAATTGATAAAGTTGTGGGTAAAGAGCGTCTTGTTAATGAATCAGACATTGCGAACCTACCTTACCTTCGTTGTGTGGTGAGTGAGACATTGAGGTTGTACCCTCCAACTCCGCTACTATTACCTCACCAGTCTACAGAAGATTGTGTGGTCGGAGGCTATCACGTTCCACGTGGGACAGTACTACTTGTAAATCAATGGGGTATACAACATGACCCCAAAGTGTGGAGTGACCCTGAACGGTTTGACCCAGAAAGGTTTGTAGGATTCGAAGCCTCGAAAGATCGGTTTAGGCTCATGGCATTTGGGGCTGGAAGGAGGGCTTGTCCAGGAGAAGCGTTAGCTATGCGTATGATTTGGTTGACTATGGGATTGCTTATACAATGTTTTGATTGGGAAAGGACTACGGAAGAGCTGATTGATTTGAATGAAGGTCTTGGGCTTACCATGCCTAAGGCTCAACCTTTGGTGGCCAAGTGTACACCACGTTCCATGACTCAGAGTTTAGTGTCTTAATGGTTTAGGCTCAACTTTGGGTTCGTGATATCTAGGCAAGTCATCAATCCTTGGCTAATATAAATAAGTAAACCACCTTTGTGTGGTCATGTTGCTACATGAATTTAGAAGGTTGCCTTATGTGTAAACTTCAAAACTAGTAGCATTTATGTCTTGTTATTTGGATTTTGTTCAACTTTATGAAGTTATTTAGTTTGAAAAAATTGTGTCCTTTTATCATTGCGCCTTCAAAGTGACATCGGTTTTTAATTGGCTTGCAATATTAACATCGTCGTTATTATCATTATCTTGAATATTGAGTTGGGTTGACACACTGAAAATATTAATAAACGAATTATTTAAGATTTTAAGGTCTTAAAAATTGTAAATTTAAAACTATTGGAGTTAATAATTATTGAAATGGGTCCCATAATGACGGGATTGAAGTTTTAATTGAAATGAAAGTATATAACACACACATTATATTAGGCTTTGGGATATACTTTAACCCTCTTTAACTTCATCAAAGTGTCACATCACTCATTTTCCCTCAATTTCATTATGTTTAATTTCAAGGAAATAGTTTAATCATATTAACTTCACCTAACCCTATTTTTTAGTGTTTTTCTTTACAAAAAGAAAAGAATAATTAATTAAATATTTTAACATCCGGTTAACATGTTAACAAATAACTCATTTAATACATCTTAATACAATGAGGAAGTGATTTGCAATGCCACGTAACATCATCATTAACACCTTAAATGGAGATATATTGTTTTACTAGGTTAGTTACCCGTGTATTACACGGGCTGAGAAATTAAATTTATATAGTTAATAAGTCTAAAAAAGAAATATAAAAAAATACATATTAATATTATATTAAATGATGACAAAATGAAGCTACTCAATAACATAACAAAAAATGCTTTTTTTTTTTTTCCTTGAAGTTGTACCTCCAGCAAGCCCTCATTGTTGAACAAAATACTTTAGGGTGGTACGGGCTCCCTAGGGTCTTACCCGATCCCCATCCAATCAGATGTTGCCATGCCATTCCAACCCCAAGTACTCTAGATGGGGCAAAACACGGGCGGCGCCTACCACAAGTACCCACAACTACCGTAGTGCAATTTATGACATTTCAACTTCAAAAAGTTTTGTGGATGTGTGATGTTTAAGCGGCAATGGTTTACCGGGTAAGGTTTGAACCCTAAGTGGTCTTGCCGTGAGGTGCCTGTCCACCCTTCATACATACATGACAATACTATGCTTTAAGGTATTCAAATCATACTGAACATGAATTTACTAAAGTTGCATGCCGAAACTATACAAGTAACCAAGTCGTGTTCTTGCTGCAATACATTATACATACCAATGATAAAGGGTTGCCTTTGCGTATTTTCATTCACTGAAGTCCTTGCTTGCCCTACTTGTGAATTCATTGCTCACGAAACATCCATGAGAAAAGTGTGCCCTTGATTAAGACTTTATTAAGCACTCTACTGGTATACATCCCATCTACTATAATAGCCTGCAGTGCAAAGACCAACAATCACCAACTCACGCATAAGTTCAGGTACAATTTTACCTTGAGTTACTTAATTCATGTTATTAATTTAAATAAATCAAATTGTTGGTGTTTTTTTTAATATCCCCCTTTGTGAATCTCTAATTGAATTGCTCAGTTTGTAAGAACAAAGTTTCCAGTACAAACATGAGGTTCATAGACCATAACTTTAATTTTGTTTTAGTGAGATTCATTGATCTCATTTTGTGAAAGTTATAGCTTTCAATTGTTTAGGTGAGATTATTAGTGTTTTCTATATTTCTATAAAAGTGGCCATGAATAACATTCTTATACTTGGTCACACTTTGGTTTCAAGTATAAAAAAATACTTAAATACAATTTTTCTACTTTCAAAATACTCAGAAAACAATTAAGCCTATTTTTTATTCACTTAAATTATATTTATAGCACATTCAAACAGGGCGCTCTTTGTCAAAAGGAATGGCGTAACATCCTATCAGGTATTACTTTTGGATTGAATAACCATGGTCTTTAGATACAACTATTGTAAGAATAACACTACTATTTTGAAACCAAATTAAGAAATCATATATATGTAGATTGAAAAATAATAGTAAAAATATAAGCAAGCATCATACGTGATACAGTAGATATATATATATATATATATATATATATATATATATATACATAGAGTTAGAAAAAAGATTTTTTTATTATTTTCTACCGTTGTTCAACGGTCATATTACTTAAAATGTTCAACATCGACCCAGTTATGTCCTTCGCGAGCAACTCGATTTCGAATCCATAGCGCCCCGGGGGCGGTGTGCCCGGGCGCTGTGGGGCGTTTTGTGTGGTTTGGGGCGATATAATGCTCGACTACGGAGGTCTAAACAAACGTGAACATCTAAATAAAACGAACTATGTGATAGGGAATTAATTACCTTGTTCATCATGTTCCATTGGCCAACTCGAGGCAAACAGTCATGTTCACGGCATGTTTCGTGAAGATCATCTAACAAACTGTCAAAAATTTAAAGATCATTTTAAGGATTTTTAATATATTTTTCAATGGCTGCTGGAAATGAATGAAATTGGAGTAACAATAGGCATGTGTCACCTTATCATTGGCCAGACAACTATGCTTCCATCTTTGGAACCAGATATAAGAAGAGAAGATTCGTCAGAAAACGCCAAGCAGGTTAACGGCGAGTTATGTCCATGCCATGTTTTGAGCAGCTTCCCATTTACTACCTGATGAAATATACAATTTGCATCAGTTACAAAATTAATTTATGTAAGGAAACAAAAACACATATCAAAAGATAATATTTCAAATAACCTTTCCTCAAATCAGAACTTGAAAATCCCCTGTATGAATCTTCACTACTTCTTAATCAATTTGCTTCATCATCTTCATTAAAATTCTGATTTTAGTTCTTAACTATATGATTGTATCCAATTGCAGGCTGTCATCAACTTCGGCGCATCTTGGTATGTCAATTGCTGATTTATAAACAACTGATTTTGCTTTTGAGAGGTTCTGTAAGTCTGTTAGGTGTATATATATACAATTTTGTTTGTATTAAAGGGGTACTGTTTTAGAACTGTAGAGTACAGATTGATAATTTCACAGTTTTAAGTTGGGAGTGTTTGAAATTGTGAAACTCAAGTTGAAGAAAAGGTGTTCGATGAAACGCACAGTTAATCACATCAATAATCATTCAAATAATTCCAGCTTATAGCTTCAATCAAACACCGAAACACACAACTTTACAATCACAGTTCTACAGTTCTAGGTCATGACTCATGAATCAAGGTTAACAGTCAAAATCGATTTGATAATCACATAAACTCAAACTACTGATTTTCCATTTATCTTCTACATTTTCAATCTTTGCAAAAATTGTTAGTTAATTAAACACATGTAGTGCCTTACATTTAATCTAGAATACAATTCACATGAGTATAAGCACTTACCCCTAATTTGGCCGTCGATTAACAGATCTGCATTTGGATCGGTCACGAGACGAAACATTCAATCTTCGATGCCCAGATCTGCGACTGTAGATCATTCTATATAATATCTATTATCTGCGTTTAATTTTATTACTTCGTATCGGAGGCCGGCGGATGAAGATAGGAGAGGCGGCTGAAGGAAGGAGAATCGCGTCGGCCGTTTGGAAGGATTTTCTCTATTTGTCTCTCAATAAAAAAAACCTAATTAGTATGAGGAGAGGAGAGAGACGCGTACAATGTATAAGATGACACGTGTTAAAAAATCTTAGGTGGCAGCATTGGGTTAATTTTTAAGAGAAAAATTAAAAAGGGTGGGCTCTAACAATGCCAAGTGTACAATTATTTTGATTTATAAGAGCATTCTCATCCAAACCATCAAAATATGTGAGGGGTAGTTTTTATATTATAAAGGGTATAAAAAATGGTTGTGAGTGGAGGAGAGAGAAAATGTTACTGTTCATCTGTATATTTGGGGGGATACTGTTCACCCAGTATAATTTTTTTAATATATATTGAAAGTGGTTGTGAGTGAAGGAGAGAGAAAAATGTAATGATAATATTATTTAATTGAAAAGTAGAGAGAAAAAATATTTGTTTTTAGTGAAAATATATTGATATAGGAGTTGTTTTTAGTGGAATGTATGTATAATTTGATGGATTGGATGAGAATGCTCTAAGTATAGAGATTCTTGAATACCAGTAAGAAGTATCTGTTTTAAAAACAATATTCAAAAACTAAAATTCATTGCGTGCATTTATGTGGGGTGGGGTTGTTCAATAGCTACTTCTTCTAGGTGTAAAGTGTTAGGGGAGGGGGGTGGTTCACTAGTGATATATTCTATCACTCTCACTATCCAATCAAGTCATGCCATGTGTACAACCAATATTCTATCACCAGTGATACAAATGTAGGGGTGGTATCACTAGTGATAGGAAAGCTATTTAAAAATGGCTGATTCTATACACCCCCCCCCCCCCTCTTCCTGATTACACCCCCTTGTGAGAGTAAAACTGTCGGTCACACGCAGGCCCCACCTGTAAGTATGTGAGAGGAAGGGGTGAAAAAAGTAATTAGGGGGGGTGTAGAAAGTAGCACCCTTAAAAATAGGTTACAAAAGTTGAGGGACCTGAATTGAACTTTTCATCAAACTTTGTATTCAATTGTTACAAAAGGACAAAAGAATCTAAACTTTTTCAAATGCATTTTGTATTAATTGTTGAAGTTCAACGCGTGAAGGGTATGACGAGTTATAAAACTAACGCGTGAAACTTAATGGGCGGGGCGGTGTTCCACGAGTGATAGGATTCTATCAACGGTAATTAACGCTTCCACCCCGTGTGTCCTTATATATGGAAAGTCGCCTACAACTAGTGGTGTACAAATCGGGTTTTTGGGTAGGATCGGGTTCGGGTAGGATCGGGTTTCGGGTAGGATCGGGTTCGGGTAGGATCGGGTTTTTTTAAAAAACGGGTCGGGTCCGGGTAGGGTTTTCTACCAAAAATGTATACCCTATATACCCGGGTCCGGGTAGGGTTCGGGTCGGGTTTTATAAAACCCGGGTATTATAATACCCTATTTCCGGGTTCGGGTCCGGTTCGGGTATTCATCGGGTAGGGTTCGGGTATGCACCGGGTTGGGAAAAAACCCGCACCGGGTATTAAAAAACCCGCATCGGGTTGGGAAAAAACCGCATCGGGTAGAGCGGTTGCGGTTGTGGCTAGACATGCTCAAATCGGTTTTTTTTACTAACCTAAACCGGTTAACCGGTTGGGACTGTTATTGGGCCAAAAAAACAAAACCGGTTACGGTTAATAACCGACCGGTTAATAACCGGTTATTAACCCCGAACATCAAGACCCGGTAATAACCGACCGGTTATGAAAAACCGGTTAACTTGTGAACCGGTTAATAAAAACCAGTTTTTTCGGTTATTTTACAAAACATGCAGAATTTTATAAAAACATGCAGAAATTAAAAAAAAAGGCTGCAGAATCATATACAAAACATGCAGAATTTTATAAAAACATGCAGAATCATTTAAAAACATGCAGAAAGTTATAAAAACATGCAGAATTATATTAAAACTGCAGAAAGTTAAAAAAATGCTGCAGAATTATATAAAAACATGCAGAATTTTATAAAAACATGCAGAATCATTTAAAAACATGCAGAATTATATAAAAACATGCAAAATTATATTAAAACTGCAGAATTTTATAAAAAAATGCTGCAGAATTTTATAAAAACATGCAGAATTTTGTAAAATCATAAGAACTAGAAGTCTTATTGCATACATAATTAAACAAGATTACATCAAAATCGGGTTTTTTTAAACCGGGTTTCGGGTATAAACCGGGTTTCGGGTATAAACCGGTTCCGGGTTCGGGTTCGGGTATTTATAAAACCGGGTTTCGGGTATAAACCGGGTATAAAAAAAACCGGTTCCGGGTTCGGGTTTTAGATCAAATATGCATACCCGGTCCCTACCCTACGGGTAGGTTCGGGTATTAAAAACCCGGGTTTTATAATACCCGGTTCCGGGTTTTTTTTTTCGGGTCCGGGTTCGGGTTTTTTGTACACCACTACCTACAACCAATATAAAGTAGCCGGACACATTGGCACAGGCCCACCGTACAGCAGGCCCAAACGACAATACCTTCAGCCGGCCCAACTGAAATGTGTCTTTTTGTGTTTAGTAATAAAGATTTTAAAATTAGAACAATAAATAATTTCTTTTTGAACGGCAATGCTTCTCGTATGTGGGATTTGAACCTAATATCTCCGTCTTCTAAGCCCAGGTATTTAAGGGTTTTGTCTTTACCAATAATATACAGTGATAGTTGGTGTTTAGTTTATTAAAGGACTAGGTTATGGCCCCGTCTATTACATGGGTTGATTAATGAAAACGATATAATTTATTATTTATAAATACTTAATATTTCCAATCTACTCTTGATAGTTTTGAACGAACATACATGATAAATTCATAGGTTGTCACTAATAACATTGAATTTCATGGGACAGCCCTCCTAAAATTACAAAATAATAAACAAAGTCATCAAAATCCACATCAACAAAGCTTGGGAAAAGTTGAATTGAAGAAACTTGCAACTATTTAGATTCTTTTTACTCAATTTTACTACTTTGTGTGCGTTACTTATTGAAAAAAAAGTCACAATATCAATAGCATCTCAACCTAATGAAAATCACCCCATAATGTGACAAATGTCTCCATTTTATTTATTTTATTATATAGATTTGTTAAAGCTTAGACCAAATTATATTTATATATAAAATATATCAACAATGACTCAATGAGTGTCTAATTTATTAATTGTGTTAAGTTATTCCATACAGCCTTCTAAAAATAAGAAATGTAGAAGGACACAATTGATCACATAAGATAACACGATGTCGAACAAAATACAACACAATGCCAAAAATATAACACAATGTCGAAGAAAAAAGACACAATTAGTCGCAAAAAAAGACAAAATGACGCAAATATAAAAAAGACACAATGACGCGAATATAAAAAAGACACAATGTAATAAAAAGACAATGAT
The DNA here is from genome assembly GCA_030545235.1 of Helianthus tuberosus. Taxonomy (NCBI): domain Eukaryota; kingdom Viridiplantae; phylum Streptophyta; class Magnoliopsida; order Asterales; family Asteraceae; genus Helianthus; species Helianthus tuberosus. Next base: position 55,234,362 of record CM060404.1, read on the forward strand.
AATAAACAAAAATTCTAACATCTACAACCCATAATCCAAAAGTAAAAACCTAAAATCTCACATCATAGAGTTTGATGAGACGGTTCCAATGACGCTTGAATGAGGTCAATCGGAGTGCGTTTGATACCCTTTGTATGACTTCTTATTTTTAGGAGACTTTGTATTTCATCCTAACCCTTTATTTCTAAACATAAAGTAAAATTTTCCGTTAGGAACCATGCTTATATAATAAAAAAATAATATAATCACTATCGATATCTAAATATTACCACATTTATATGATTGTTCATGTTAAATATAATTGTTTTTTAATTGTTACTATTAATAACTTTTGACTAAAAAAATAATTAATTTGATCAAGTCGGTTTTGAAATAATCGATGAATCTGCTCAGTATAATCCATTTAAATTCTGATCACTTATCTTTTTATGATCATATATAAAAATTAAGTGGGGAAATCTAATAAAAATCACCCCATAACGTGACAAGTGTCCCCCATTTGATTTACTTTATTATATAGTACTAGCGGTAAGACCCGTGTGCAAACACGGGTCGTTTCTTTGAAAATCATGCATAACAAATATAAATGATGAATATAGTTATATTTATATAGATTTGTAAATAAAATAAATAAATAAGTCAGTCGGTAAATACTTAAAGTTTAGAGTATAAAAACTTAAAGTTTAGATTGTGCTGAGTCTTGTTTTTCTTCCATAAGTGTCTGAAGAACCATTTTGATGATGTATTCTTCCTGAGCCTTGTCTTCTTTTGTTGATGCATCCATCTGCTTTTGTTTCCTTCTTTGATAAAGGATGGTAGCATGTGGAGCAGTGGGTCTCCTGATTGGCAATTTTTGTTGTTTGACTGGAACCACTGCTTCCGGATAATCAGGCTTTTTAGGAGCAGTGGGATCTCTCTTCCTTAACTCTTCCAACTTTTTGTAGGTAGCTAACACCTTTTCTTCTGTCCACCTTGTAACCTGGTTCCTTGACCCATAATCAGCAGTTATCAGCTCTTCTTTCATTCTTTTCAGTTTCAAGGCCTTTTCAGGTACATTTTTCTTGTAATTGGCCCAGACTGGAGGGGTTTGCTTTACCTTGTCTTGAATCATCTTTTCAATTCTGGCTATCTCCTCTTGCAGTTCACTGATGGTCCATTCTTTGTATTGATACTTTTATGCCCTATACTTCTTGTATGCCATGATGTATTCAAGGTAATCATTTCTCATGCTTTCATCATCTTTTTCTGATAATTTCTGACAAAGGTCTTTTGAGAACTGCTCTAAAGTTCTAACTTTGGTGAGCAGGTATTGCAAATTTCTTTGAATCTCTTTGTCAGACTTTCCCTCTGTGTCTCTTTTAGATATATCCTTTGCTTGTTGGGCCTTTATTTTGAGATATTCTTCTATATTTCTTGGCAAAGGATAACCTTGAACAGATGGGAGTTTCCTCTTTTCAGGGTCATATTCAGAGTAGAAGGATTTGATTTCCTCCCTGACTGCTGGAAGATCTAGAGGATATTGTACTCCTGCAGGGACAATGGCAGTGTTTTGTTTGAAGGCTTGAACTGAAGATAATGGAACAGGGTTTGGAATGGTGACAAGGGACAGTGGTTGTGTAGATGTTAGAGTTGGGGAAGTGTCATCTTCCAGTACAATGTTTGTTATCCTTCTCCTTTTGTGCTTTGGAGAAGTTGGTGGTGTATTTGTGGGTTGAGTGGCAGTGATTGAAGTAGTAGGTATCTGACTAACAACTGTTGAAGCAACTAGTGTTTCAACCACTGTTGTCACTACAACAGTTGATGTGTCAACTGTTGTTTTCTGCTTTTTGGCAGGTGGTTTTTGTGGTGGTGATATTGTTTTTGGTATGACAGTGGATTGAGTGTGGGTTGATGTAGTAGTGATGGCAGTTGTTAGGATAACATCTGTTGAAACCACTGAAGTACCAACAACTGTTGATACAACAGGTGTTTTAACATTTGTTGGTTTGGAGGTTTGATGAGAGGAACTTGGGGATTTGAGGAGTTTGTTTGGTGGTTTTGAAAGGTGTGGTTTTAGGTTGGCTTACTTTTCTGGTAGGCTGTCTTCTTTTAGGTTTAGAAGTACCCTGCTCTTCTTTTTCCATCAAAACTTTCTTCTCCTCCTCAAACCTTTTAAATCCTTTTATTTCCATTGACTCTTTCATGTTTGCCTTTAATGCAGCAAATGCATTTTTAGTCTCATCAACCTTTTTGGAACCATCTAGCCTTGGGATTTCTACCACAAGTTTGGACATTGAATCTGGTGGCATGTATAAACCATCTTCTTTTCCCTTCTTCCCTTTAGTTTTCTCCCCCTTTTTGGCATCATCGGGATTTTCAACATAGATGATTGAAGGAGGAGCAGTGCCAGTGGTTTAAAGCAGATGAGCTTTAATGGCTTTGATATCTGCTTGAGTATCTTTGTACCTAGCTTCCATGACATTTCTGACCATTTGAAGTTGAACTTCATGCTGTTGATCTGCATATTGTCTTTGTTTGTGAAGCAGAGGTTGAAACAGAGGCCATAGCTCAGCAGGGGATGAAGCAGATGTTGCAGATGGTGCAGTAGTGGGTGTAGCCTTTTGAGCTTGTAACAACTGTTGCAGCATAGTTTTGATTTCTGCAACAGATGTGTCAAGTTTATCAACCCTCTCCGTCAATTCTTTGTATTTTAAACCATCACCCAAGTTAATGGGATCATCTGATTTCCCACCAGTGGTGGTTGTATCAGTGGTTGACTTAGGAAAAGTTTCCCAAAAATCATCCATTGATGCCCCTTGTTCTCGGTACTGGGGACTTCTTTCTTCAGCAGAGGTTACCATTTTAATGTCACCAGTGTATAATGGAAACACACCAGTGGACACTATGGTTCCCAAAGAAGAAATTGCCTTCAAGGGAGTCTCACTAATGAAACTACTGTCCATGTGTAAACCAATGGGTTCAACACCTGTAGTAGCTGCTCCACTTGAACAACTGACAGGAATTACTTGTAATTCCTGCAGTGTAGCCTCCTCAACTGTTGGTGGGTTAGCAGAGATAGAGACACCAGACTCAGTCACTTGTTGTGGTATATTCTCATTGACAGGTGATTGAGAAGAACTGATTTGTATCTGGGCTATATCAAGTGCATCCAACAGAGGTATCATTGATAGTGGGAGTTGTGCAGTGACGATAGGGGTAGAAAGAGAATTTGCCCCGAGAGTTGGGCTGTCGAAGATAGATTCAAGTGAATCCATTGCTTCATATTATGGCGTCCCTGTTGATACAACCTGATCCTTTTGAGAGGATGCAGGAGGAGTTTTAGGCTCAGGTTGAGATCTTTCTTCCATCTGCTGTGAGGAAGTAGCAGCAGTGGTTTCAGGTGACTTTTGTATTGTCACAGGTGTTACCTCTGGGATCTCATCTTCTAGATTCACCTTTTTGGTGGGTTTGGGGGGATTTTGGATAGTTTTCTTTTTGGTCTTTTTGGTGATTTTTGGTGTGGGTTTCACAGCAGGGGTTGTGCTGCTGTGATCACCAGGAGCAGTGGGCTCAACAGCAGGGGCCTGAGGAGCAGTTGTTGCTGCTAAATTCTGCTCAGGTACCTTTGTTTGTGTTTTTGAAGGTTTTGACAGCCTTGTGAATGCTTCAGAAGTTAGGCTGTTTATTTGAATTGGATTTCCTTGGATAAGAACGTGTGCATTATCCTTTGAAAAATTCTTTTGAAGATAAAAACTTAAAAACCTTGGAAACAATAAAAATATTTTTTTATTAACATTCTTAACCATATTATTGAAAATATCCTGAGAGTAGTTAAAATTTTCTTCAGCCATGATAGCATAGCCCAGGTATTGGATTTTCAATGGTATTTCATTAAAAGCTGTTGTTTTATTTGACACACACATGAGTAGGGTATGGAATAAAAACCTCATAGCAGGTGGAAAACTGCCCTTTTGTAAAGTATCCTTTTTCATTTCTTCTTCATACCCTCTCTCAATGAAATCAGTTTGGTACTCTGTTTTTTGGGAAAGAGCTTTTACCTGTAAGATCATTGATTTCAAAAACCTCTGAAATGGTTTGAGGTGTGATGGTAACTGGAATTCCCCTTAGTGATGAAGTAATAGCTAAGGTCTTTTTGTCCTTAGTTTCAAGCTTTGCATTTTTCCAGAACTCTCTTTGGGTATCCAGGTAGATGGTTTCATTGCAAGTCAACAAAGTTTTGTACTTTGAAGATGAAAGTGCATCAATCACGGAATGAAAATCTGTGTTTTGACTTGTTTTTTCAAGTGTACACAGGTAGTTATGATGGGTTTTGAATGGAAGATCCATGATAAATCGAAGATGGTTAAGAACGAAGGAAGAAGATGAGTGATTTGAGAGAATTTGGTGAAAACTGCTTTTGAAAGGAATTTTGAATTCGACTCGACAATCAAAACCCCGTTTGGGTTTTGATCAGGATTTTATAGGTGGAAAAAGTGAATGCTGACGTGGCAGCGGTTACAAAAGATCTGACGGCTAAGTACTGTCCACGTGACAACCTCTGATGAATCAATATCAGTGGTTTACAGTGCTGAAAATGAAAACAGTGGCTGACTATAACTATCACTTGATAGCCTATCAGTGGATTAAAACACTGAGGTTTAACCACAGTCATTAACAAAGAAAATGAGAGAACAGAGGTTGACTTTTAGCAGATGGATAATATTCAGCAGAACAGATGTTTGAAACAAACAGTGGTTATGGCAGACTTTTAAGGATTTAATGAAAATTTTCATTTTTAGCTATTTTTAATGATGAATTTTTGATTTTCTAAAAACATTTTAATGCTTTTATTCATAGAAAAACAGGATTTTGCCTGTTATTCCATGTTCAGCATACCAATCCTAGAGATCAAGCTTTCAAAGGTAGATGTGTCTAAAGCCTTTGTTAGCACATCTGCCAGCTGATCTTTAGTTGGAACATGGTGCAGAGAAATCAAACATTTTTCATAGCAATCCCTCACAAAGTGATGTCTGATATCAATGTGCTTGGTGGTTGAATGTGAAACTGGATTTTTGTTGATATTTTCTGTTGCCTGACTGTCCAACATGAGTGGTGCCTGACTGTCCAACATGAGTGGTGTCTTTCATCCATCTGTTGACCAAAGTCAACAGATGTATTGATGTGCACAAAGTGGTTTAACAAAAACAACTAAAATTAACCCTAATTTAGACACTCTAAGTTTTAAATTTATAAACTAAGACTCGATCTAAACCCTAAACCACACAACCGGCAAGTGTACCGATCAATGTAGTAAAGCTAAAGCAAGTCCGAGTATCGAACCCACGAGACTCTAAGGATTACGCTAAGACTCTATAAAGACTAAGACTGACACGACTCAAACTATTTGTTTATTGATTGGGGGGGTTCTAAAAAACCTAAGAATGCAAGTAATGAAAAACTAGATTAGCTAAATGACTAACACGAACTCTAACGAAGACTTTGACCAGTGATGAATGAAGACTACCTAGGCAAGACGCAAGCTAAACTCAGAATGGATCTCTATTCGATGATTTTGTGGTGTGGAACCGGGATCTTTGGATACTAAACCTATTAAGACACCACTAAGCCCCTCAAACACTCTCAAGGCGATTCTTATGGCACTACCTAGGCTGTTACGCTCACCGGTTTTCTAGATTTCCTCTCAGTCCTCTAGTTTCTTGAAAGTGCCTATATAAGACGCTCTACCTCTCAGCGCGAACGTCTAAAGCAACTACGGATTTTAATCTTGGTTTAATAGACAATGGAATGTTAAGGACATATAACCAAACCGAGACCTATTAATAACCTCGAGCCTCACAGCGACGAGTTTAGCAGCACACTTGATTTTATTAAATTACCGGATATTACTTCTAAGGTTACTTATGCAATTTTCACCCTAAAGGATTAATGAGCTATTATGTGATAAAGACCGTCACCTAAATCAAGAAACCCTAATACAACCCTATTATGTGATAAAGACCGTCACCAAGGATTATACGAAGCAATAAACAATAATAAAATAATAGTCAAGCACGCATATGCACCAAGTTAAATTCCCGAAGCTTTTACAATACAAGAAAAATCCACAACCACGCCAAAAATCGAATAAAGAACCAAACTTTATTTAACTATTGTCATTAGCTAGGTAGTTTATGAAGTTTAGCCGGAAAACATGGTCAAGAACATAATCAAAATCAATATATATTCTGAATTCATTGTGCAACAAAGTTTAAACAAACGAAAACGAAGGAATAAGGATGATAAAACCCGAATCTTCACTCCCGAATGCTCCAAGATGTTACCCGAATGATTCCACGCCTCCAAGATGCTCCAAGAACTTCAAACAGCCTCTAATGGTGCCAAAGAACTCCAAAATTCGTATATGTCTCGGCTGTTGATGATGATGATGTTAAATAACCTCAAAACCCTATAGCCGTTACTGATTCAAAGGCGGTGCACGATCTTATGTCCCTCGCAGCCCGCGTAATACATAAGTGTCATGCTCCTGATTCAAGTTTTAAGTTCAGGCGGCCCGCGTAATAAGTGATTATAAGTTTACGCGGCACGCCTCAATGCTCCAGTATTGATTTTCGCTTCGTTTTCGCTCCCGAGCTCCTCGATTTCCGTTCCAGCCTTTCGCCTTTCCAGATTTTAACTCGTTTCTGCTCCTTTTGGCTGCAAAGACCTGGAAAACACAAAATATCAAAAGTATGTACATTCTATGCTAAAAACGGACAAAAACGAAATATCTAACGACTAAAACGGACGCGAATAAAGATGTATTTTACAATACATCAAATATCCCCACACTTAATCTTTTTTTTCGTCCTCGAAAAAGAATTATGCAAACGGAATCATAGTCGGAATAGTCGAACGGGACAAAAGCTTAATTTATTTTTATTAAAACCGAAACTTGTGTTAGCCGCGATTGCAAGTATATCGATCCTCTTAAACCCAACCAAGTTCCAAGCCCTTATCATGCAATTTAGTTCATGTTCGGTCAATCTACCTAGGGTCTCACACTAAGAATTGCAAGTCCACCTAATCCCCCCTCAAGCTTATAGGACAAAAGGAACAACCACTGGGTTATTTCCTAACCGCCTTATACCAAGATCAAGAGAGTTTAAAATCAAATCTTTTTTTCCCATTTTTTTCATTTTTTTTTACGAGCGTAGACGTTGCATTCCCTAACCAAGAGGCATTCCGGCTGTAGAGTCGCTATCCCCAACTCGGATTACTTAGGCTTCGGTACTTTTTATTTATTTTTCTTTATTTGCAAGGTCGATTTCACACACCCTAGAGGTAATCCGGCTGTAGAGTCGCTATCCCCAACCACAGACTACATAGGAATGGCTACTTTCATTTAGTTTCTAGCTCGTTTATTTCATTATTTTTTTTCTTTTCCAACGAGATAATGACCAAAAACTCTAACGATCTTAGCTTATAACGGCATCCCTTATACTATTTTTGGCGGTTTCAGTTTCTCCACTCTCCCTAGATGAGAACCCACTAGTAGACCGACAATTAGGTATATTTAAGATCAAAGGAACCCAGAACCGAATCGAGCCTACCCGCGCATCCCAAACTAGACACAAGCACGATTATATTATCTCATATTATCATTATTTGAACCCGAACAAAAACCCGACTTTTCTATCATTTTCCGTTTTTTTAGTTTGCAGACTTCTTATTTCAAAAGACATATTTTTTTTGGATTTTTATGACTCAAGACTCACTAAACTAACGATTCAAGACTCAAATGTCCCATCCCCACACTTAAATATTGCATTGTCCCTAATGCAAGGATGAAAACACGACTCCTAAAACCTAAAAACAAAAAGAAAAACGAAAAATAAAATAAAATATACAGAGTATACAAGTGGAACGACTTAGCTGAATAAATATGTGAGACTGTCAGTATGCCAGTCGATACCACATATGCCCTCCAATCCAAAACGCGCTCAGCAAACTGTACTAACTCGGACACGCGAACGGAAGCGGCAACAACAACGACCTAACAATCCAACATATCACACAAGCATAATCTATACATCATAATATCAGTGTCATCAACCATCCAAGTATCAACCAACCCCCAAAACCCCACCAACCTGTTTATAATATAAGTACAGACTAAAATATGAGGATCAAAAACAGCATAAAATAAAAGTAAAAGATATAAACTCCATGAAAGCTGCTGCATATCCTCAAACTAGCATCTACTCCTCATCTGAGCCCTGCTCCTCATCAGGAGGCTCCTCCTCCAATGGCTGCCACGATGATGGTGGTGGTAACTGTAAATGACCAAGAAGAACCTGAATACCAGCCCGCATCTCCTGCCTAACCTGCTGCATCTCCTGTCTAACATCCCTCATCTCCTGCCTAACCTCCCTCATCTCCTGCCTACCTGCTCAACTCTATCATACACACTCTCCAGAGTCAACGGATCCGGCCTCGGCTCTCTAATAGGGTACTCACGTGCCGGCAACAGATGCCTCTGCAGTGGCACCTGATAACGCTTTGGAATCATAGTATGTGTTGCCTCTTCGGCTGCTGGATCTGGTGAGGGTGGTGCTGGCAAAACCTCAGACCACACTGGCGGATCATCGTATGTAACAATACTCGCCTGCTGTAAACTACCCAACTCCATGAATGATGGAGCTGGCCCTATGCGCATACTCTCAGCAGGGAAATCCGCAAACACTCCTAACCTCTCTGCTAATCTCGTAATATAAGGTCCCCCAAACAGCCTAGAATCCTTCCCTCCTTTCTTTGGTCTCACAAACGACCACGCCAACACACTTGCCAAATTTGCTGGCCTATTCTCCACCATACACATCAAACAGAATAGACTGTGGCGGTTTACTTTGTTATCTCCCTCGTGTCGGCCAATCAGTGTCGCCGCCAAAATCTTGTGCACAAACTTATATAAAGGATCTCTGATGTCGGACGCCACCATGTTGTTTGAAAATTTCGTAATAGCAATAGTGTGCCAGAACCTCGCTAAATCCTCCTTTACCACACAATGCTCCTTCATCTTCCTTACTTCCCCTCTCAACGAACTCCTAAACGCATCAGTCTCAACCTCCTGCTGTGTATAAAACCCAGTCGCCACTGCAAACTGCGGAAGTGTCATATTAAATATCCTCTTCCCCAACACAAATGAAACGACATCAGCCTCATCAAAACCCCCATGATGCCTGTACTGAAATGTGGAGTGAAACTCCAATGTAAGCTGATGGTACTGAGGCTCGTCACAATCCAATGCCATTCTAAACTTTGGCCCTAGTATCTCCTGCAACCTCTCCTCCTGCCCCAATCTGCCAACCAACTCCCAATCGATCCTTCTGAACTCCAACAACCGCACCGTCTTAATAATATCCAACCTCCAATACTCATCTGTATCATAGATAAATCGCAGCAACGGGCTGTCCAGTAGCACCGTGCTCTGGCCGGGGATTCTTTGGCGATTGCGTTGATTACTTTGTTTGGACTTAGTTGACATATTACGTGCTATTTGTGTTCGTTGAGTCGTAGGAGTCTAAAAATTATAAAAATAAAAAAAAATATTTGCTTTAGTGTCTTTTCTGGATTAGTGAGTCGTTGTTAGAGTCTTCTTACTTGGTTGTTTTCGGTTTTTGCAGTGGATGCCCCATACGCGCTCGCAGGAACCGCCGCCGCTTCCGTTTACAGTCAAGCCGTCCGCTTCATCCGTTGCACCCGAGGTAAGTTCTTCTAGCTCTTCCTCTTCTCCACCACACACCGACTTCATTCCGAAGTCATCACCACACGTATCACCCCACGTTTCCCCATCACCCTCCCGTTCTCGTACACCTAGTCCTCCACCCGTTATGGCGAACCGCACCGTTTACCAGCAGGCTACCACCGGTTTCACCGGCGCTACTTCACCCATCACCCTTCCGAACATCGCGAATGATAGGTCTTGGCAGATTCCTTCTTACATCGTGACAGCCATCACCAATTCATGCCAGTTCCATGGTCGTGACGACGAGGATGCACCCGCTCACATCAATCGCATCACTCGCCTTTGCAGCACCTTCTCCATCAAGGGGGTGAACCTTGATGCTCGATACCTTCAGGTCTTTCCATTCTCACTCGCTGGACGCGCAGCTGTCTGGTTCGATTCTCAGCCCGCAGGCACTTTCACTACTTGGGCAGGTCTTCGTGATGCTTTCTTGGCCAAGTACTTTCCCCCAGCCAAGTCATCTCGCCTTCGTGATCAGATTCACTCCTTTCGTATGGAGCCTGATGAGCCGTACCACTTAGCATGGGAGCGTTTTCAGACGCTTCTCTCTCGTTGTTCGCAGCATGGTTTGTCTGATTGGGCGTTAGTTGAAAAATTCTACAATGGTCTTACTCCTGAGATTAGAGCTCGTTTCGATACTTCAGCAGGTGGGCAGCTTATGGGTAAAAAGACAGTGAATGAGTGTAACGATTTGTTTGAAAGTTTCGCCCACTCTGATATGGATTACGGCACTATCAGCAGGACTTCCATTCCTGTGCGTACCTCCTCGGCCGGTCGAGGGGTGAACCAAGTTAGCTTGGATCCATCGATAGCTGCTATAGTCGAGAGTTTGAGGCAAGAGTTGAATGAGATTAAGAAAAAAGTTGATAGGTGTGAGGTTTGTAGGGGAGGTCACGACACGCTCGAGTGCCCCACACTTACTCTCGAGGAGGTAGAGTACATAGCCGGTCAGTCTAGGGGTCCCACGAATCCGTTCAATAATTCCAATTACAGCTCCAACTGACGCGGTAGTGGCAACAATAGTAGTTTTCGTTCTTCTAGCAATCCCCCTGGTTTCCCATCTGGTCAGTATCAAAATAGGGGGCCGGGTCTTTACACGAGTAGTGGTTCGGGTCAGAGTGGTCAGTATAGTGGTTCAGGAGGTCAGTTTGCTAGTGGGGGATCGAATCAAGAGGGTCAAGGTAGTGGAAAGGCTTCAGAGGGAAATTTGATTAGGTTAGAGGAGATGTTCGCCCAGATGATGACACAGAATCAGGCATTCGTTAAAAGTCAGGAGCAGATTAATAAAAGTCACGAACTTCAGCTCAAAAGTCAGCAATCCACACTTTTAGATCTTCAAAGGACGGTAGGTGGAATTGCTAAACAGTTGTAGGAGCATCCACCTGGTCAGTTTTCGGGAAATACTTTCACTAATCCCGCGAATCATTCAGCTAAAGCTATTACGACCCGCAGTGGAAAGAGCTTGGGAGAAGTAGTGAGGGAGAGTGTTGAGGAAGAGAAAGATGATGAAGTTGATGAGGAGATCGAGATGGAGGCTCCAGGCAAGGTGCACATGAGGCTAGACCCAGCAAGTACCGCACACGCCGAGGAGTCGCCAGTAGAGAAGAAAGTGGAGAAGCAGCCGACGAAGGTTCGGCCATCACCAGTGATTGATTATTCTCGCCTTCCGTTTCCCGCCCGCGCTAAGCAGCAGAAATATGCTCAGGAATACGGGAAATTCCTTAAGATGTTCACGCAGTTGAAAATCAATCTTCCGTTTATCGAGGCGCTTCAATCTATGCCTAAGTATGCTAAATTTCTCAAAGATCTTTTGAAGCGTAAGGAGAGGATCGGGGAACTTTCGAATATTCCGTTGACAGGAGGTTGTTCTGCGGTAGTCTTGAATAAGCTGCCAGAGAAATTAACCGATCCTGGTACTTTCACGATTCCATGTTTCTTTGGGGGAGCCGTTACCCCCACTCACGCTCTAGCCGATTTAGGGGCCAGCATCAATCTGATGCCGTTTTCGTTGTACGAGAGGCTTGGTTTAGGAGAGTTGACGCCCACGCGTATGTCGTTGTCCTTGGCTGACCGATCAGTCAAGTATCCTCGTGGGATAGTGGAGAATTTGTTGGTGAAGGTTGATAAGTTTGTGTTTCCTGTGGATTTCGTTGTTCTTGATATGGAGGCTGACGAGCGAGTTCCTATTATTCTGGGCCGTCCATTCCTTAGGACCGCAAAGGCGATAATCGACGTCTTTGACGGTAAGATTTCTCTTCGTGCTGGTGACGAGATTGTCACATTTGAGATTGATAGAGCGATGCAGCATCCTGGAGGTCGAGATGATGATAGCGGGCCGTGTCATTCTGTTTACTTTTTAAATTCTTTCATATCTTGTGTCGACACGTGTTTCAAGTACATTAGCGGCGCCAGTTTAGTGAGTGAGGGAGTTGTTGACGAGCGTGATGAAGAGAAAGTTGAAGAGGTTGAGGAGGAGCAGTTGGATGAGAGTGATGAGTTGTGTGTTCCTGAGCCATTGGAGCTCAACGAGATTAGTGATGAGAGTACTCCTGTAGAGATTCCACCGCCTTTAGAACTTAAGGTTCTTCCATCGCATCTTGAGTACGCATTTCTAGGAGAGAAGCCGAATATGCCTGTCATCATATCTTCGAAGTTGATAGAGGAGGAGAAAGTGAGGTTGATTGAGGTTCTGAGAGAGCATAGTGATGCGATTTCCTGGAGGCTATCTGATATCAAGGGCATTAGCCCTACTTTTTGCACGCATCGCATTCTGATGGAGGATGTTTACAAGCTTGTAGTGCAGCCGCAGCGTCGTTTGAATCCGAATATGCAGGAGGTAGTTAGGAAGGAGGTTAAAAATTTGTTAGAGTCTGGTTTGATCTATCCGATTTCCGATTCAGCTTGGGTGAGTCCTACGCAGGTCGTCCCGAAGAAAGGGGGGATGACAGTGGTTCTGAATGCTAAGAATGAGCTTATTCCGTCTCGTACTGTTACGGGTTGGCGTGTGTGCATTGACTATCGAAAGTTAAATGACGCCACTCGTAAGGATCATTTTCCGCTCCCATTTATTGATCAGATGCTTGAGCGTCTCGCGGGTCAGCAGTTCTATTGCTTTCTCGACGGGTTTTCGGGTTATTTCCAGATTCCTATTGCACCAGAGGATCAGGAAAAGACCACTTTTACATGTCCATATGGCACGTACGCGTACCGACGCATGCCGTTTGGTCTATGTAACGCTCCTGCTACTTTCCAGCGTTGTATGATCGCGATTTTTCAGGATATGGTTGAGAGTACGATGGAGGTATTTATGGACGATTTTTCGGTCTACGGTACTTCGTTCGATCATTGCTTGGTGAATTTGGAGAAGATGTTGAAGAGATGTGTTGAGACGAAGCTGATGTTGAATTGGGAGAAGTGTCACTTCATGGTAACTGAGGGTATTGTGCTAGGGCACAAGATTTCGAGAGCTGGCATTAAGGTTGATAGAGCGAAGATAGATACGATCAGCCAGCTTCCTCCGCCGACTAGTGTCAAGTCGGTTCGTAGTTTTCTCGGTCATGCGGGATTTTATCGGCGCTTTATCAAGGATTTTTCCAAAATCACACGCCCCATGACGCGATTGTTGGAGAAGGACATTCCTTTCGTCTTCGACGAGGAGTGCCTTAGAGCGTTTGAGTTTCTGAAGGAGAAGTTAGCGAGTGCACCGATCCTCGTGTCACCTGATTGGAGCCTACCATTCGAGCTGATGTGCGACGCGAGCGATTACGCAGTTGGTGCGGTGTTAGGGCAGAGACGGGAGAATCATTTTCACCCGATTTACTACGCGAGTAAAACTCTGAATGATGCCCAGGAGAATTACACCACCACGTTGAAGGAGTTGTTGGCAGTGGTCTTTGCATTCGACAAGTTTCGTTCGTATCTCGTTCTTTCGAAAATCGATGTGTTTACGGACCATTCCGCTCTGCGTTATTTGTTTCAGAAGAAGGACGCGAAGCCGCGCCTTATAAGATGGATTCTGCTTCTTTCGGAGTTCGATATTGAAATTAAGGATAAGAAGGGGGCAGAGAATGTGGCGGCAGACCACTTGTCACGTTTAGAGGATCCGAGGAGAGAGGAGATTCGTGAGGAGGCGATAGGGGACAGATTTCCTCACGAGTCTATTGATTATGTCACGGCAGGGGCCGAGGGTTTACCGTGGTATACCGATATAGCCAATTATTTGGCCGGAGGATTCGTGATGGAGGGTATGCATCGCCAGCAGAGGAGAAAGCTTTTGAATGATGCGCGGAAGTACATTTGGGACGAGCCTTACCTCTTCAGGATAGGAGGTGATCGAGTTTTGAGGAGGTGTGTGAGTAGAGAGGACGGTTGGGACATTATTCGGCATGTTCATGAGGGTTTGACAGGAGGACATCATGGTCCGCATGCGACTGCGCAGAAGGTGTATGATTGCGGATTCTTTTGGCCGACAGTATTAGAAGATGCGGGAGAGTTTGTAAGAAAGTGTGATCGTTGCCAACGGACCGGCAACATCTCATCCAAGGATGAGATGCCCCAGAATCCTATTCAAGTGTTGGAAGTCTTTGACGTTTGGGGCATCGATTTCATGGGGCCGTTTCTATCTTCGAGTGGGAATCGGTACATCCTCGTTGCGATAGACTATGTTTCGAAGTGGGTGGAAGCTCAAGCTTTGCCTACGAATGATGCATGAGCGGTGGGGAGGTTTTTGAAGAAGTTGTTTACGCGATTTGGTACTCCTAAGGCAATTATTAGTGATCGCGGTACGCATTTTTGTAATACCGTTATGGAGAAGGCGTTAGAGAGATATGGAGTTACGCACCGCTTGTCTACCGCGTATCATCCACAAACGAGCGGTCAAGTGGAGAATGTGAATCGAGGAGTGAAGAGGATTTTAGAGAAAATGGTCGGGAAGAGTAGAAAAGATTGGTCCGACAAGTTGGATGATGCGTTAAGGGCATTCCGCACCGCCTATAAGACGCCACTAGGTACGACGCCGTTTATGTTTGTGTATGGGAAGGCGTGCCATTTACCGGTCGAGTTAGAGCATCGGGCTCTTTGGGCGCTCAAAACGGTGAATTTAGATTTGACCGAGGCCGCTAGGAAACGATTTTTCCAAATTCATGAGTTGGAGGCGCTTCGTGACGCCGAGTATGATCGTTCGTGGAGCATTAAGGAAAAGTCGAAAGCTTTGCATGATAGAAAGTTGCGGAAGTTGAAGGAGTTTAAAGTGGGCGATCAAGTGCTTTTATTTAATTCAAGATTGAAATTGATTGCCGGAAAATTGAAGTCAAGATGGTCCGGGCCGTATGTCGTGAAGGAGGTTTTCCCGTATGGTACCGTGGAGTTGTTTGATGAGGAGAAGTTGGAGTCGTGGAAAGTGAATGGACATCGGTTGAAGCACTACTTAGGGGGTCCCATCGACACCGCCGAAGAGGAAACCGTTCCTCTTTCGGACCCGCCTAGCACCACCGCGTAGTTCTTGAGTGAAAACTCAAGTGTAGAGTTTGTACATTGAGTCGTCATTCGTGTCGCGTCGTTAGTTTAGTGTTTGTGTCGTTTGCGTCTTTTTGTCATATTTTTGCGTCTTTTGTGTGTCGTGAGTATTTTTGCAGGTTTTATCACCTTCACGAAGGCGGAGTCGACAACCGAGCAGCTTTCCAGGTACGTATAACATTAAAAATGAAAAAATAGGTGCAGGGGGTAAATTGGGAATAAAAATTATGTAAAAAAATTGCATCTGCTGTTGCTGTAAAAAATACAGCTGCTGTTTTGTAATCCAGGCGGCCCGCGTAGACTAATTGTTTACTTTAACGCGGCCCGCTTGGACTTAAAATTTTTTTTTGAAACCTGGGCGCTCGCGGCCCGCTTCAACTGCACCTAAACCTTATGCGGGCCGCGTGAGTCTTGTGAGTCGACAGCAGTGTTTAAACCCCCAAATTGATTTCAAAACTCAAAACCCTAATATTTCACCTTTCATCCCCGGCAACGGCGCCAAAAACTTGATGTGCACAAAGTGGTTTAACAAAAACAACTAAAATTAACCCTAATTTAGACACTCTAAGTTTTAAATTTATAAACTAAGACTCGATCTAAACCCTAAACCACACATCCGGCAAGTGTACCGATCAATGTAGTAAAGCTAAAGCAAGTCCGAGTATCGAACCCACGAGACTCTAAGGATTACGCTAAGACTCTATAAAGACTAAGACTGACACGACTCAAACTATTTGTTTATTGATTGGGGGGGTTCTAAAAAACCTAAGAATGCAAGTAATGAAAAACTAGATTAGCTAAATGACTAACACGAACTCTAACGAAGACTTTGACCAGTGATGAATGAAGACTACCTAGGCTAGACGCAAGCTAAACTCAGAATGGATCTCTATTCGATGATTTTGTGGTGTGGAATCGGGATCTTTGGATACTAAACCTATTAAGACACCACTAAGCCCCTCAAACACTCTCAAGGCGATTCTTATGGCACTACCTAGGCTGTTACGCTCACCGGTTTTCTAGATTTCCTCTCAGTCCTCTAGTTTCTTGAAAGTGCCTATATAAGACGCTCTACCTCTCAGCGCGAACGTCTAAAGCAACTACGGGTTTTAATCTTGGTTTAATAGACAATGGAATGTTAAGGACTTATAACCAAACCGAGACCAATTAATAACCTCGCGCCTCACAGCGACGAGTTTAGCAGCACACTTGATTTTATTAAATTACCGGATATTACTTCTAAGGTTACTTATGCAATTTTCACCCTAAAGGATTAATGATCTATTATGTGATAAAGACCGTCACCTAAATCAAGAAACCCTAATACAACCCTATTATGTGATAAAGACCGTCACCACAGATTATACGAAGCAATAAACAATAATAAAATAATAGTCAAGCACGCATATGCACCAAGTTAAATTCCCGAAGCTTTTACAATACAAGAAAAATCCACAACCACGCCAAAAATCGAATAAAGAACCAAACTTTATTTAACTATTGTCATTAGCCTAGGTAGTTTATGAAGTTTAGCCCGGAAACATGGTCAAGAACATAATCAAAATCAATATATATTTTGAATTCATTGTGCAACAAAGTTTAAATAAACGAAAACGAAGGAATAAGGATGATAAAACCCGAATCTTCACTCCCGAATGCTCCAAGATGTTACCCGAATGATTCCACGCCTCCAAGATGCTCCAAGAAATTCAAACAGCCTCTAATGGTGCCAAAGAACTCCAAAATTCGTATCTGTCTCGGCTATTGATGATGATGATGTTAAATAACCTCAAAACCCTATAGTCGTTACTGATTCAAAGGCGGTGCACGATCTTATGTCCCTCGCGACCCGCGTAATACATAAGTGTGAGTTTACGCGGCCCGCCTCAATGTCATGCTCCGGATTCAAGTTTTAAGTTCAGGCGGCCCGCGTAATAAGTGATTATAAGTATACGCGGCATGCCTCAATGCTCCAGAATTGATTTTCGCTTCGTTTTCGCTCCCGAGCTCCTCGATTTCCGTTCCAGCCTTTCACCTTTCCAGATTTTAACTCGTTTCTGCTCCTTTTGGCTGCAAAGACCTGGAAAACACAAAATATCAAAAGTATGTACATTCTATGCTAAAAACGGACAAAAACGAAATATCTAACGACTAAAACAAACGCGAATAAAGATGTATTTTACAATACATCATGTATCAACCAGTTTTTTATTTTCAAACAACTGTTCCCAATAACAGAGCTTTGATCATTTAAACAGACCTTTGCCAATATTACAAGCTTTTACACTCTCAAACTTAAATATTTATTTACTTAATTTAAATAACAAACATGGTTAATAATTTTAACACAACTAGTTATATAAAAACTACAAGTGTCAAACAGAGGTAACTATATAATAAACAAAGTTCAAAACAGCAATCAATAGAATACAGCATACTAATTCCAAATCAATGGGCAAAACAGCATACAAAGTTCATCCATTTGTTGACCCAAGTCAACAAATGTATCAACCACTGTTTTATTTTCAAACATTTGTTCCCAATAACAGAGCTTTGATCATTTAAACAAACCTTTGCCAATATTACAAGCTTTTACACTCTCAAACATAAATATTCATTTACTTAATTTAAATAACAAACATGGTTAATAATTTTAACACAACTAATTATATAAAAACTACAATTGTCAAAACAGCAAACAACATTCAATAAAATACAGCATACTAATTCCTAATCAATTGGTGAAACAGTAGTCTCGATAAGTAAAGCTCCTTTCGGACCATTGTAGTTGTCAACACGTTGGAGGTATTTCAGAAGTTCGTTGCTCAGATCAACTTCAATCATATCCCCCCAGATGCTTGTTATCAGCCACTTGTTGTCTTCAATTATATTAGTCCTTTGGCGCCTATCTACATAATCAACTACACGAGGATTATTGAAAACATACACCTTCATCCAGCCTTCTTCTTCATATCTGAGCAAATCAGCAGTTAGCTCAGCAGACTTTCCAATAACAATCAAATGCAACCTCTTTGCGATGGTCAAAAAATGCCCTTGGCAAGGATTGACTACAATACTCTCTGGAAAACGAAGCATTCTGAAAGTCTCACTCAGAACATCAAAGGCAACGATGTTCCTCTCACCTAGTGGATACCAATAATTTGAAACCATAAAATATATGGTTTTATCAGCATAAACTCATGTAGACCATGAATAACCACTTGAACCATAATTGTTTACGCTACCGAAATTTATTGTTCTCCATGACTCACGACGTCGTGAGTAAACACGAGCAGCAGCTACATTACGGTAACATCTGATGTTCAGCACTTTCAGATCATTGAATTGATCAAAATAAATTCCACCAGTATCAGAGTTTCGATCATGATTGTAATTGAAGTAGTCATCAGACAAAACCTTATAGCGCCTGGTAGTTGGATTCCAAAGAATCAGCTGACAGCAAATCCCTTCATTGCAAACTAACAACAAACCATTAAATGACGATAGAATACGTAAGAAGCTAGGGTGGACATTGTTAGGAAAACTTAAGGTTTTGCTTCTAACAACATCCAAATTAGTAGCAACTACGTCGTCAACAATAATTGACGTGTCTTTAAAGAAGAGTAGTTTCTTTTGTACTGAATCTCCACTTCGGAGAGCATGCATCATCTAAAATCCATGACTTGACAATTCCCTATAAAAATTCTTGGAAAGACATTTGAAACGGCCAATATCTTCTACAGAGAGCCTTGTGAAAATCTCGTCAACAATCACTTGAAACCCAAATTTCTCCATTTTGCAGTGAACCAATGCGTCTTTGAAAGTAAAAGAAATTGTAATGATATTGGTAAACAAAAAACTTATGAAGATGATTAAGTAGATGGATGAAAACGGTAATGATCAAAACCTCTGCCCAATGTATTTTATATACCCAATGAAGGCGGTTATGACTAAATACATCGTCAGATGAAAGAATATGATGCGACACTCGTTAGGATTTTAATGCATTTTCTTGGGAAAAATATAAAATTAAACACGTTATTATAATTACAATTAACCTCTTCATTTACCTATAAGACGCCTTTACCATAAGACAGAACTGATTGAGTGACGTGCATTAATTGCAAAGTACATATCCCCAGGTATTTTGAATTTGAAATTACCGGCAATTTCAAAACCACTGCTAAGGTATATGTGTAACACCTCGAAAATTCACGTCCTAAAATGTGTAGACACGTGTCATATGTTTAAAACGTGTGAAAGAATATTATAGAAGGACTAAAGTTGACAAACATGGAAAGTATGTGAATATACGTATTTGAAGTGTCAACAGTGAATAAATATAATGTACATTAACCCTACATGATGCTCATACCCTCAAACGAATAAATCATGGATCATACGAAGCTAAAAGTGAGAGATTTCAAACTACAGGGACTAAATGTGTCAACATGTTTAAATTATACCTCTGAGTGACCTTTTGACAAACCCGAAGCTTTGTAACTGTTAATCATGCTCACTAGAATATACGATTCAAATTTCATAAAGTTTCGCTAACGTATGAGAAAGTTATGATCAAATTCGTGTGCGAAGAGTTAAAGCGTAAACGTTGAAAGTTAGGACTTTTCGGGTAACAATAAAGTTAACCGGGGACTTAGCAAAGTGGGTATATGTTTTAAAGCCTTTATAGATCAATTATGAGGGTTTACAATGCAAGAAACAAGTGCCTAATCGAATTTTGAAGAGCCAACGACCAAATCGCAAAAGATCAAGAATGCTGATTGCTGCATGCCGTCGCGCCACGCGAGGGTCCCTCGCGCCACGCGAGGGACTCCCAGTACCGAGAAAAATGGCTGATGTCTGCCATGGCCTATTGTGCGCGACCTCTAACCGATTTTCCACATCTCTTGACCCCTAAAGCACTAGGAACATGTGTTGATCAGTTGTGGTGGGTTGTAGACTCATGTGTCAAAGATTTGTGGTGATTAAAATGCTATATAAAGGCATGTTATGCAACCATTGTTCTTCACATCTTCTTCAAGCTATCTGATCATTTCTGGAGCTCAAGTCTGCTCTCAAGTGTTCACATTTCGTGCATAGGACCTTTGTAAGTTGGCTTAACCTTTCTTAATTAAGTTTTAGCTTAATTTTAGCTTAAAAGTCAAACCGTCGTAATTAACAGTTGACTTTAAGATTAATCACTAATGGTCCAGTGATTAGTCGAATCAAAATTAGTTATAAGTTGGTAGTTATGTGGGTAATAAACCCTCAAAAAGGGTTCCCCCGGATTCCCACTCTAACTAAGTCAAATGTCGGGTCAAACTTACTAATAAAAAGTCAACAGAATGTTTAAAATGCGATTTATGCATGATTAGCAATATAGAACACATACAACCTGTTTGATCATTAATATAACTTGGTAATTAGTGTAAGGACATGTCTAAACATGTTCAACCCGACAATTTCCTGTTTAGACCCGGTTCAGAACCGAAAGTCGCATAGTTTGACTTATACTTTGACTTTCAGTTCTGACCCGTTATGGTATGTTTTAGAAATACCTTAGAGCTTCATTTGGACCAGGTTACATGCTAGTATAATCCTCTGTGATTATACACGTCGGATCATTAGTTATCCAATTAATATGCATGTTTCCGTTAATTGCTCATATGTTGACCATTATGCCCTTATTACCTTAAAACGTGATTTTTGGAAATGTAAAAGAGTAGAAAATTTAAACACTGATATATAAACTTGTATGCAAAGTTTGACATCAGTTTGAATTGTAGATTAAGAGTTATGCTCGTTAGCGTAAAATGAAAGCTTTATGTTAATTAAATGGCGTAATTAGCATATAGCCTAGTTAAGCCTACTTTTTGATATCAAAATCTTTACCCGCTGATGTAATATATTATTTTGGGAATTTTAAAGATTTTTAATTAATTTTAGGCTGAGCATAACTCATAGTCGTAGGCTTAATCCGGTAATTGTCGGTTTTGCCCTTACGGGCCATAAAATGAGTTTTACATATCCAAATGACTCCAAACCTTTTGCTACTGATCACATATGATAAATAAATTATTTTAAGCCTTCTGGAAATATAAAAATATTAGATTTATGTATCAAACCCGGAAATGGCCTCTAATCGCCTTTTTAAGCGTTTTTAACGCATAGTATGTATTAAAACTATATTGAACATACCCGGGTTGATACCTACTGATATTTTAGGCAAATTATAATATTTTAACAGTAAGCAAAGGTTGATAAACTCAGACTTCAGTTTTGAGCTTTTCGGCTTAAGTGAAATTACCAAAATACCCCTACGGGGCATAGTTTGGTTAGAATTGATAAATTTCACTTATATACTTTAACCTACTGATATAACTTAGCAAACTGAGTATATTTGCTGATTACATCAGGCCTGTAACTCAGGTTGACACTTAAACTCTTTTACAACCTTTAAAATGACCAAACTACCCCTACGGGGCATAGTTTGTGATTAAATTCATTTCGGGCGTAATAAAAGACATCTTACTGATGTCACAACATATATGAAGCATATTAACTTAGGAAACCTGTAAATGGCTCTCATTACTACCCGTTACGCTTATTACGCGTTCGGTTCGGTTTATGTAACTAGTTTACATAAACTAGCCTAAACGGGTCAAACCTTAACGGTTTTATCTCAAAATCCAGAATGTGAATAATAAACCCATATTAAACAAGTCTCTGAACTTGTCGGGTCTAAATCACATTCTATCCGGTCTTCGCTTAATCGTGCGTACGAACCGTATCTTTGAAACTAGCCGGTCTAAGCTTAAGCTTAATTAAAGACCCGTTAGGATTCTAATAGGTTATTATAAAACCTTCGTTCCAGATTAGGAGTACCAGTAAAAGCTACGTGCATTTTGCTTATTGTGATTTATACATTGCTCAAGTAAATACTTTTAACTTATTTTCCCTATACGGGCTTGGGTTACGGTATATAGCATACCGCTTGATCGGGCATCAAATCCTCCACCGTTGAGTGGGTAATTGAATAAATTTGATCGGCTCGTTTAAATAGTCTTGTTACTTAAAGCCTTTGGGGGGTTAATGACCATGTCCCGGATATCCTTGGCATCATTTTACGAAATGGCCACGACTTAAGCGCGGGGTGTAGGCGTACACCCGTCAGTGCACAAAAGAATATTGTGGTGTGTCTATTGATCTTTAACCCGGACAAGATCCGGGCTACTGAAAGCACAAGGAACATGTAATTCGTTCACAAGATTATAAATTTAAAATAATTCTCCCAAGTTAAATAGAAATGTTTATGCCATGTGCATCCAAACCAATTTTAAATCATTTTCCAAAATGAGTCAGTTGAATGTATTCACCAGTGTAAACTGACGTATTTTCCCAAAAAGATTAAATGCAGGTACTAAGCGAAATTGGCTGGGATTTCTCCTTAGCATCATTAGAAGTCTCGCAAGCTTAAGATGCCTGAAGTCTGTTGAACCATTAATACTATTTTATTTACGATCCATCTGTGGATAAACTTCCGAATATTGTGACAGTTGATATTACAATATTAAATTCGGTTGTATCATATTTTTAAATTTGCTTCCGCTGTGCATATTGATTATTGTGTTGTTTGACTATTATGTTGCCAACCACGTCACGATACTCCCCCACCGGGCCCACCGGTGACACGTGGAAATCGGGGTGTGACAATATGTTTGCCAAAGGAAACATCTGCTAAGTTATACTTTCTTGGCTATGGGCAGTAGTTTACACTCTTGAAAATGGGCCAGACCTTTGACATTTAAATATAGAGCAGTACTTTGAAATTAAATGTATTTTAACTCAGATAAAAAATCTCAGATAAAAAATTGACACATCAGCAATCATCATTTAGTCATAACTCAGATAAAAATCTATTCATTTGGAATACAAAGATATTGCGAACATCTGTTAAAGTAGGAGATGTTCGCAACAGTAGCAAGTCAAACAGATGTTGGCAATTGAGATGAGGAAAGTCTTCGAAAAGCTCTATTAGGCAACAACAGATGTTGGCAATAGTAGCAAGTCAAACAGCCGTTAGATCAGCAGATGATGATTTAGAGCAGATGTTCTCTTTTCGCAAACTTTAACTTTGACAGATCTATACACTAATAGAAATTGATACAACATCAACATAATCTAATTAAACTCAGATACAATTTCACTTCTACGTCAAAAGTACCGATCTGCAATAATCAGATGATATTAAAAATTACATAATAATACTTATTCAGCTTAAAATTACAACGAAACTTTAAAATCTAACAACAACACCAAGAAATTTACGAGCCTAACAGCAAAAATTTAGTGCTTTTAGCTTAAAATTTAGTGCTTTTAGCTTTAAACTCCGTCAATGTATATCTTCGACAATCGCCATGAACTCCACGGAAGTACTCAATGCATCAACATCAGGTTTCTAGAAACCTGATCTCTCGTGAACAGACCAAGATGCAGTACATGAAAACACTTCTTCAGCTGTTGAAGAGTAGCCTTGTCCTCATATACTTAATCCTTAACTTTGTTCATAAAGAGCTGCTTTAAACCAAACTTTATGCTTCTTTTAATACAAAAAAGGCAGGAAAGACCATTACTCTAGTAAGATAAAATCTTATCTTACAGCAGTAGCAGATCCTTTCTTGCGTTTAGTAGGAACTACTGCGGGTTCTACATCATCATCATCTGCCCAAAGTCATATATAATCATCATTTAGTCATAAGCAAAAATTATTTTAAATGTACATTTAATAATCTTTCTTTGTGTTTAATTTAAATTTATGCTTCTTTTAATACAAACCTATAATAACCCGCAGCAGATTGTATGAATTTCAAACAACTGTGATTAGACTGAAATATAAAGCGAGAATTAGAGTATATCACTTCAAAATTAAAAATTCAAAATTTCAAAATTGGAGTAGCAAAAACACATACTTTAAACGATGTTGGAACAATGATACTGGAAACAACTGTAGAACAATCATCATCATCATCATCTGCAGCAGATCATTCACAATCATCATTTAGTCATAACTCAGATAACAAAACTTTAGTAAAAATCAAAAACAAAAACAAACATAATCATATATATCACATTACCATGATTAAGGCAAACCACATATCCCCAAAAAACTTTCTGAAAGTGGGTCAAAGAGAGATTCAGTTTTCTCTTATCCTTTATGAACAAATGCCGAGTATTGAGAAGAAGGGATTTGAGGGAAAGATACATTAGAAATGTGGTTTGAAAATACAAAAGAAGAGAACACGAGAATGTAAATATGAAGAGTGAAATGAGAATATAAATCAGTTTATATAAGAAGATGATTGACAGAAGTGAGTGAGCGACATGCATTAATTGAAAATTACATATCCCCATGCATTTTGAATTTCAAATTACCCGCAATTTCAAAACATCTGCTGCTAGGTATACGTTTGCCAAAGGAACCATCTGCTACTTTTTTGTAGATGGGCAGTGGTTTGCCCTTTGGAATGTTGGCCAGACCTTTAACATTTGAATACACAAGGCAGTGGTTTGAAATTAAATTAAATGTATTTTAAAGAGATTTATATATTAGGCTTTATGATGTAGTAATGACATAAAAAAAGCCTTGTTGGACAGCCTCTCCTGCTGACACATCAGCTTTTCTTATGTCATTGGGATTTCTCCTTTTATAGAAAGTATTAGGGGTGTTCAAAACTATCCGTATCCGAAAATCCGATCCGAAATATCCGAAAATTCAGATATCCGAAATTTCGGATATCCGAAATTCGGATATCCGAATTTTTCGGATTCGGATTCGGATAGTGATTTTCAAAATTTTCAGATATTTCGGATATCCAAAATATCCAAAAATTTAATTTTCATTTTTTTCGGATATCCGAATATCCGAAAATATCCGAAAAATATCCGAAAACTTATATTCGGATATCCGAAACTATCCAAAATATTTGTTTCCGAATATGAAAAAAATAATAAAAATTAAAAATTAAATAAAAAGTTGGATTTTCGGATATCCGAATCCGTATCGGAAATTTCGGATACGGATTCTAATAGTGAAATCTGGTATCCGAAAATTTCGGATATCCGAATTTTCGGATATCCGGTTTTGAACACCCCTAGAAAGTATAGATTGAATAGATATTTGTATTTAAAAATTAAAATTGATATTTATCATATCTAATTTGATTAATGTGCTTATATTACAAGGATATTTAGATATTTTATGATATTCTAACAATTCATTTTGAGGTTTTTATATGTATTTTTTTAAGTTTAACTGACTTCATATAATAAATAGTAACAACCAACCGATGTTTTTTGTTTGGTTTTATTTAATGTTATATTCAATCATTCTATTTGATTTCCATTAACTCCATGTATTATCTATTCGTTGCTCCGCTTGTGGAAAGGTGATTGGGATTACGATTTCATTCCTTTACCACTAGATCTATTGGAGGGTCCATTTTACTCAGCTACCAGCCTACCACTGGCCTTGCAGGTGCAAAGGTGACTGGGATTAAAGTTTCATTCCTTTACCACTAGATCTATTGGAGGGTCCATTTTACTCAGCTACCACAGGCCTTGCAGATAAGGTCGTTTTCGAAGGGGGGATATTAATACAATTGAACCAGGCCCGTCAGGATCCAGCACGCAACCAGGTACTATTCTGGGCCTGCAAGATGTTCGACGATCCAGTATATAAACCCGAGTCCCAAGTCGGTTGAGAGATTAGATGTAAATTCAAGATGTTGATTTCAAGATCAAAATATTTACTTTTTCCTTATTTTTAGTTATTTGTTTCTAGTTTTGAAAAGATTGTTTCTTGTTTTCTAAATTTGAACTTGTAACACCACGTGTTTCGAAAGTCAAAGTCAAAGTCAAGATTGAAGTCAAAGGAAGAAAAGATTGCTAATTGCGATCTGTCACTCCTTGCTCAACTCCTGTTTTGACTTCTTTGACTTGTAGATAATCTATTTATTTTATCGCTTTAGTTGTATTATGTGGAGTGCTTGTTAATAATCGAGGTTTAATCGCTATTTATCGCATGTTTAATCGCTTTATCGCTTATCGCATCGCAATCGCATTCGTAAACTAAATTATGCGTTCTGGATATTGTTTTACGTGTGTGTGCTCTTTATGTGTTACTTGTGCATGTTTATTTTATGTATGATTTGTGGTGGATTAATTGAAACGCAATCGTAACTCTATCGCAATCGAAACGCAAATGCTAAACGCAAGATAATTGTAGTGATTGTATATTAGATATAGTAGTTGGGATTAATTCGCAAAACTCGCTTAAACGCATCGTAAAGCTCAGCACGCAAATCGAAATGCCGAACTCAAATTGTCGGAGCCACTCGATCGAGTGACCGCTCGATCAGATTGCCATCCGATCGGTGACCCACTCGATCCTTTGCACTTTCCTTTTTGGGAAACCCTATAAATACCTTCACATGTCACATCACTTGATGTGACAGCTCTCACTCGACCCAGTCGCACTCAAGCTCTTATTTCTCTCGATTTCTCGCGATCCTTGTAAGTTTTCAACCTAAATCTTGTACTTCTATGATCTACACACACTCCCTCATCATTCTCTCTTTTGAATCTTAACTTTTAACCGTGAAATCAGTGGATTTGAGGTGTTCTAGGGTGATGTCATCATGGAGTTCTATGAACTTCATGTTTTGGCTTCAATCCACCAAGAACAACTTAGATCTGGTCGATTTCCACATGAATAAACAAAGATCTTGCATAGATATGAACATATTCAAGGTGAAAGGATTGAAAGATGGTTTTCTAACCTTCTTTCAACTCTTTTACATTCAATGCACTCAAAACCGATAGAATCGGAGCTCGTTCTGATCATCTACTCCTTCTTAGTGATGTGACAGTTCCAGATCTGTATTCTATCAAAGAGACACCCGGCCTAGGGTTAAACACGAACCACCATCTCGAACAGTTGACCGACCGGACTAGGGTGATTCCTATCTGATCGGGTCACTTGGGTCTAGACGAGTTTCTGTTGTTTGGCTCGTTGTCATACCGTCTCGAGATAACCGTAAAAACTATCAAAATAGCCAAGTGTCAAAACGATCAGGTTGATGGGACGGATTGTCGTCCGATTGGATTGCCATCCGATCGGATTGTCATCTGATCGAACAGCCGTCCGATCGGCTTGCACTTGGTTCTTTACTTACACTTTTTTAAATACTCAAATGACTAAACGTTGAACGGATTACCGTCCGATCGGATTGCCATCCGATCGAACGACCATCCAACTATGTGATGTTTGGAACTTCAAACACTTAAACAATTTTCAACATGTTCTAACGGATTGCCACCCGATCGGTAGACCATCCGATCGAGTGACAACATTGCTGTGAACTTGTTCTCTGAAGGAATACCTCGCCGAACGGATCGTCATCCAATCAAACCGCCGTTCGATCAATCGACCTGAAGGGTAGAGATACTTCTCTATTTTCAAAATGCTACAACGAAAACTTCAATAGGCAAACCATCATACACAACCACATCCTCACCAAACGAGGTGTCAATCCAATCGAATGGTCATCCGATCAAATGACCATCCGAACGGATTAACACCCGATCGACTGGCCATCCGATCAGATTACCATCCGACACTTATCACTTTTGCACCGTTTTAAGCGTCGCTTATCGTGTATGCTATCGTTAACTGTTCAGGCTAATCTCTCTCAGCGCTCCCTTCAATCCAAGAGAGTGTTTACTTATTAAACACAATCTGTGAGTATACTCGATCCCTTTTTGCTTTACGCACTTTTGGGTGTTACATACGTTACTTATATTCAAATCACAATCGACACACAACGCAAACACTATTTATACGCTAACCGTTATTGCATGCTACGTGTTATTCGATGAATGCTTGTATGTTATGTTAACATAGTGATTGTTGCCTGACACCTTAGCAACGATAGTACTATAGTTTGGACTCAACACCTGTCGTGGACAGGGGTTGTTAAGGGCTTTACTTCACGTGTTCAGTGGGGACATGTGTTGCGCATTCTACAACTCGCAGTCACGTCTCTGCATATTTCTCTGTCGATAACCTACTTGCCTTCACTTTGTACATGTTACATTCTGGTTATGCGTAAACTATTTTCGAACTCTATTATGCTATATCAAACTGGTATGCTCACCTTTACACTATGTGTATTAACCTTTATTTTAACGTATGTGGCAGGTGTTTATGATGCTATCCGCTAGGATGCTTGCTATGTGGAACCGAGTTAGGAAGAGTCTAGAAATAAACGAACAATTTATTTTTATTTGAAATCTGAGTTGTCGGAACATGCTTTTGTTTTGAGAATATATATGTCTGTAATAATTAGATTACTTAATGGGTTATGGTATGGGACATAATATTAACTATTTGGTAATTTAGTCGTTATGAAATTTCTCTTGACAATCTGTTTCGCTCAGTGCCATGCCCCGAGGTTTCCGCCTTCGGTTGGGGTGTGACAGAACTTCCTATAAGTATTTTGGTTTTTTTTAATAAAAGTATCAGAAAAATTGCCTAGAACATCTTATCCCTTCTTGTTGCTCTTGGAGATTAACCAACTCGAACTCTGTCGCATCAAATAGGCTAGAACCTTTTTTGTGTATTTGACCGTCTCCAGTGCAAGATCAAAATTCTTACAAATGTAAAGATGAACCTAGAGTTAGTTTGTTTTTAAAATTTAAGGATGCAGCCTTTTACAGGGTTAAAAGTAAAGATGAACCTAAACTATTAATAGTTGATAAAGATGATAATCTTCTGAGTATGACATCCATTATTGTTTGCAAATAAGATTTTAAATATTTGTAATTTGTATTTGTATTAATATATTTTTATATTGTAAATGTAACATTAATTTTCATTATTACTTGTAATGTAATATGTAATGATTAGTTATAAATGTTTTTTGTTGTATTATTTTTGGTATCAAATAATGTATAACTAGTTTTTTTTACGTCGCGCGTTGCGGCGAAACTGAGTAAATGATAATGTAAAACAAACGTGATTTGAGAATAAAGCATGTTGTTTAGAAAGCCAAACCATTAGAATGATTTAGTTTATCATCATACCGTTTTATGATACCAAATAAATACTTTATTTTAAGTACAACTTCGTTTTTAACAAAACTTATAACAGAATGTCAGAGAAAAAAATAAGCACAACTACGTATTTAAGTTTTTAGAAAAAAAGTTATAACGTAAATTATTAAAGAAGTATCAAATTAATCACTAAATTAATATATGTTTTAATAAAAGAAAAACAATTATTAAAAAATGGTAAAGGAAATATATATATTTTTTTAAATATGTTATGAAAAGTAAATATAATAATAAACTATTGTAATATATTAAATAATAAAAAGCTATATATTATTAAAAAAATAAATTTACTATTCATTATCGCTCGTCAACAATATATATATAATAGTATTTAGTAGTTTAAGATCTCGTGTGTTACACGAGTTGTATAAAGAAAATACTTCTTATAAATTTTTTGATTTAGTAAATTACACATAGATGTAGATGCTACTATACTCACAATTGGTTCTCATGTTACGATTATTAACACATTTTAACGAGTGAATTGCAAGTTTTGTCCTTAATGTATATAGCCAATTTTAAGTGGTGTTCTTTGCCTTTAAAATTGATGAGTTTTGTATCTAATATTTCAAAATGTTGCATGCTATGTGCTTTAACCCTAACCCAATTAATTTTTCTATTAAGCATGATCATGTGCCTTGTACATGGCCACATGAGAGTATTTTTGTCATTGTTTATTTTAGAGACTAGTGGAGAGTTCAAATGAGAAGAAATTACAAATTAAGAATGAAAAGAATAAAGGGTACAAAGGTAATTTGAACAAATCATTTAATGAGTCTATCCTTTATTTTTGTTATTCAAATTAATGAATGTCTAATCATTTAATGAGTCTATCCTATAAAAAATGTGCATCTTACACAATAAAAACAATCTTGCACATGATCCTACATATTCAACTTTTCTTACACCATAAACACAACATTTCCTACACCATAAAAACAATATTTTGGTGTAGGCAAGAGAATATGTAGGACACCAACACTTTTTCATAAATTTGTGACTCATAATAAAATATATGTAGGACATTAACACTTTTAAATAATTTTGTCACTCCTAATAAAATTGGTGTAAGACCTAACACATTAATGGTGGTGAAGAAGAAATTATTGTGGCACTAATGAGACTTGATTAACTCTTGATAATATTTATTAGTATTCTACATCAAATTGTGTATCATACCCTTATTAATTAAAGCATTAATTAAAAGAGGACAAAAATGATATATTGATTCACAACCATTGATCACAAAAATATAGGGCTTAGATTAATTTATTTTTCTTCTTGCGAAAACATTCTTCTCAAATGAACCTCTCTCTTAGAGACTATTATACAAATAACTTATATGTAAGGTCTATTTTGTAAAAAAAAAAAATATAATACCCCCCCTCTCTCTGCAACTGGCCATCTATACCCCAACCACCAGCCACCAACCCCAATCCACCCACCTCAACCACCAACTGTGACTACCGCCGTCGGAACTCTAGTCATGTTTATGTCAAACCCCAATTCACCAAGATTTAAATTTATATCAGGTTGGTTGGTTTAAAATGGAACTATTTTGAGTTCAAACAGATGCATTGGTCAAAATTAGAGCTTCACATAATTCGAGATTACATACAAATTCTTCAAGATTTTACTTGAATTCAAATAAACTAATTTACCAAACCATACTAATTCAAAACCCACCATCACACTGTCCCAAATCCCGATCATCAAAATAATCTGAAACACATATTTGTTTTTAACAAATATTTGTTATTAGTTTTTTTACAAAACTATTTTTTGAACGGCCAACATAAAATTTTATTAACTTCTAGCCAGCGGCTAGCACCAAAATTACATACACCAATTATACCACCTTTACACCAATACAAGAACTAAATTAGAACACATCGAAACTACGCCATTGCTCCCAGATCATCTCCGAACTTTTAGATCGGTTCTTTATCCAAAGGAAACTTTTAATCTTGATCTCTTCGACGATGTTGCTAATTGTTTTTGCTTTTCCGGAAAACATAAGCACGTTTCTCATGTTCCATATGCTCCAAATAGTTACTTGGCAAATTGCATGAAAAGCCTTCTTTTTTTCCTTGATCCACCAAGCAGCTTATGAGAGTCAAGTATATCCTTAAGGCTAAAAGCTATGATAGGGTGAGACTTACACCATTGGAACATAACCTACCAAACGACCTGGGCATATTCGCACGAGACGAGAAGATGATCGCTTGTTTTCGAGTATTCTCTGCAAAGGATATATTCCGAAGATTGGATCGCAATACCCCGCTTAGCTAATGCATCCCTCGTTGGAAGCCTTTCCTTTTCCACTCTCCAAGCGACTATACCGACCTTTTTTGGAATCCAATTGTTCCACTCCACAACGTACTCCTGATCAGACCTGTTGTGACATTGAAGTATCTTTTTAACACTAGCGACGGAGAACAAATAAGAAGAGTCCAACTGCCATTGCCATCTATCTTGACCGACTCTAGCCGAGATGCCTTCTAGCAGCGATGATAATTGCTGGAATTCCTGTAATTCTTCACCTTCTACCAATTGCCGTCTCCAAACCTAACTCAAAGTAATCCCGTGATCCCCAACTTGCATCCTATCCGCCATGGTACACCACTTTTCCTTTTCCAATTGAAATAATAATGGAAACCTGGTGAGTAACGGCTCTGTCCCAAACCAAGTATCCACCCAAAAATGCGATATCCGATCCTTCGTAAACTACTCCTGTTAAGTTAAAACTATATCAATATTTGTTTTTACGATTTGTCTTAACCCTAGTATATATTATTTAACAATTATTTGTTATTAGTTTTTTTACAAAACTATATCAATATTTGTTTTTACGATTTTTTGTTAATATTAAACATGTGTAGATATCCTTTTTGGTATATTGCGACTTTATTTGATTTATTTTCTCTTTTGGTTGTTAACCTGAATGTCGGTTTTGTATTGGTACTATATCTATCGAACGAACGGATACGATCCAAGTAACCGCTCTGCGTAGTGCGGGCAATCCCCCTAGTTGTAATTTTTTTAAACGGAAAATTTCTTTTATTCCTATCGTCTTTGGGACTTGAACCCAAGACCTCCCTCTCCCAAGGTGTTTAAAGGCTTTGCCTTTGCCAATGGACCACCACCCCATTGGTAATATGGTTGTTCACGAGCCAAACCGAACCGATCAGACCTTTGCTCGTGCTCGGTTTATTTAAAAACCGATCCGAACCGAACCGAGCATTTTTTCAACCGAGCCAAAGTCGAGTGAGCGTCTTTCGATCCGAGCATTTTTCGAACGAACGTCAAGCGAGTATCGAGCGTCGTAGAACAAACAAGGAAAGTGACGATGAGAGTGCTAGTTATTAGAATAAAGTGAAGTTTTCGTCCCTAATGTTTCGTCCAATAGAACACAAGTAAAAATTTAACAAATAACAAGGAATACAAAAACACTCAACTAGTTCTATCGAGACTAGCTAAACGGGAAGATAAATTGTCGACCGATTGAAACATACCCTTGTTTTATCGGAAGTTTGAAATTGAATGAACCGATTGAAGCAAACCCTAGCGAGTTGCCGTCTTGGCAAGTAGAGAAATCGAATAACGATGGCCAATGGGGGGTTTTGATTAGGGTTTTGTACTTCTGAATCAAATTGCGGGTTGAGACTTGATTATTGATCGACAATTCACATTTTAGTATTTGAAATTTTGACTCAATTACTCAAATGCACATACAAGTATTGGACTATGGACAATTGGCATTGGATTTCAATTCTAATTACTTAAATGAGCCATATTTGGATATTGGACCAAACATTGTTGATATAGGACCCACACGTTATGTTAAACTTGTCAAACGGGGAAGAAATAGACGATGTAAAAACGTTCACCCACAGACGCACGTTGCGTTGTGTTAACTCGCAAAATTTAGAACAAAATGTAAAAACGTTAAACCAAAGACGCAGTCGATCTAGAACCCGCACGTTATGTTAAACCTGTCAAACGGGGAAAAAATAGACGATGTAAAAACGTTCACCCACACACGCACATTGCGTCGTGTTAAGTCGCAAAATTTAGAACGAAACGTAAAAACGACGCACGTTGCAATGTGTTAAGTCACAAAATTTAGAACCAAGCATAAAACGAAAAATTTGCGTAAAATGAAAACTATAAAGGACCAAAGTTGAAAGTAAAAAAAGTTGTGAGGATAGATTGCAAAAGATAAAAAGTTTTGGGTTAAAAGTAGAAAAAAACAAATAGTTTTGGGTTAAAAGTAATTTATGAAATACTTTTGGGTGAAAAGTAAAAAAAATCATTTTTTTTAAAACCCCCAAAGCACACCGCGTGTTGCGGCGGGCGTAAAACGGTGTCAAATAGTACTAATGTCACACAACCGTTATCGACCACCAACACTGACTCGACCTAGGATCTGCGTGTTGCGACGAACCTGTCAAACATGAAAAAATATAGGTAAAAAAGTTGAATCACACATGCACGTTGCGCCGTGTTAACTTGCAAAATTTGAAACAAAACATAAAAAAGTTGAACCACATTCGTACGTTGCGTCGTATTAACTCGAAAAATTTAGAACTATACGTAAACCGAAAATTTGCCAAAGATGAAAAGTATAAGTGACAAAAGTTGTGAAGTTAAATTGCAAATAATGAAGAGTTTTGGGTTAAAGTTAAAAAACAAATTATGTAGGGTTAAAATTGCAAAAAGTAAAAACCTTTGGGTTAAAAGTAATGAAAAGTTTTGAGTTAAAGTTAAAAAAACAAATTATGTAAGGTTAAAATTGCAAAAGGTAAAAACCTTTGGGTTAAAAGTAAAAAATCAATTTTTTTTTTGAAAAAACCGCAAAGCATAATGTACAAGTTCCAATGCATATTTTTGTTAATAAAAGGGTGATACTATTCCCACCCCCCTATTTACTAATTACACTCCCCCTATAAAAAAACATCACATCCATCAATCATTTGTTTTTTGTTTTTAGTCTTTTTGTTGTCTTTTTTTTGTTATATTTTATTGTTTTTTTTATCTTTTTGTTATTATTATTATTTAATATTAGTAATGAATTATTATTATTATTATTATTATTATTAAGCTTATTACTTAAGCCTTAATTTTTTATTTTTTTTTTACCTTTTTAGTTTTTTTATGCTAGACAACGAACCGGTCGTTGTACTGGTTTATTGGTCGGACCGGTTGAACCGGTGGAACCGGATTTACGAACCGAATGCCAATATATAATTTATATAATAACAAATATAGTACGATAATTGGACAGTTTTGGAGTCTTATTTAAAATATTGCCACAAGCTTTGAAAGTCAAAAGAAGATATGGTAATGTTTACACATGCCATAACCATATCTTCCTGAAATTTCCTTTTCTTTTACCAGTTTGTTTTTTATGACAACTTACACTACAACTTAGACTAGGCATATGGCCTATGAAGAAAAGTAGCTGCTTATTCGAGACTATCTACCAAATAAAATAAATCCTATTAGTATTATTATTATTATTATTGTTGTTGTTGTTGTTGTTAGTATTATTGTTACCATCGTTATCATCATTATTATCTTTGCAGATGTTTTGGATTACTTGAATAGTACTTGGTTAAACAAGTATAAAGAAATGTTTGTGTCCATATGGACTAACGAATGCTTACATTTCGGAAATCAGACAACTAACAGAGCTGAAAGCCAACATGCCAAGCTAAATAAATTATTGAATTCAGCAAATTGTACCTTAGATAAGATTGTTCGTCACATTGATGAAGTAGTGAACTCGCAGTATACAATTGTTAAAGATAGCTTCGAAAAAAGTAGAATTGCAAAAAATAGTGAACTCGCAGTATACAAAAAGTAGTGAACTCGCAGTATACAAAAAATAATTACAATTGCACACGTGAATGGTAACCATTTTATAATGGTAGAATTGCAAGGAGAGTATCCAATTGCCAGCACAAACAACCTATGGAAATTAATGAGAGAAAATGATGCAGCTGGCTGGGAGAATATATTTGAATCACGTCAAAATATGTATAAGTCTTGGATAGCACAACCTGCTACATTTGGGGGGTGTATAGATTAAACCTCGGTATGTAAATTATTAAATGATAATAATTTTGTAAAAAAGTACTTATTTTTATATAGCTTTTGTTACAGCTATAAATATAATTTGATAAATTATAACAATAAAAACTAATAATAAATAATATATCATTGCTACTACTACTACTAATAATAATAATAATAATACTAACTAATTAAATAATAAACAAATACTAAATAACTAATAATTAAATAAAAGAATGAAAAAAAGACAACAAAAAGACAAAAAAGACTAAAAACAAAAAGTAAATGATTGATGGATGTGATGTTTTTGATAGGGGGTGTAATTAGTAAATAGGGAGGGTGGGAATAGAATGAGCCTATAAAATTGTTTTCATTCTTCTTCTTGAGATACTGTATCAATAAAATATTTTTGTAAAGCAAAAAAGCAAAGCATATTTATATGGCAACAGAGTAAACGAGCATTGATTAGTCATTTGGTCAAGCAAACTAGTCTTTCATCTTGTTATTATTATAAGGAAAAATTCCAAGTTTTGTCATTTATCTTTATAACACTTTTCAGGCGGTGTCATTTTTAACGAATGTTGACAGACGGTGTCCTTTACTAGGTATTTTGTTGCAAGTTTAGTCCTTTACACCCAACCCAGTTAAAAAACCCTGTTAATTGTTGGGTGTAAATGACTAAACTTGCAACAAAATACCTAGGTAAAGGACTAAACTTGCAAAAAAATACCTAGTTAAGGACACCGCCTGTCAACAATTAACAGGGTTTTTTAACTGGGTTGGGTGTAAAGGACTAAACTTGCAACAAAATACCTAGTAAAGGACACCGCCTGTCAACATTCGTTAATAAGAACACCGCCTGAAAAGTGGTATAAAGATAAAGGACAAAACTTGTAATTTTTCCTTATTATAATGGTTCTAGTGGTGGCAGGGCAATCCGACTACCTCATCCTCCTCCACAACCCCACCACCGTGATAAACAATTGTCACCTGCAAAGTCACATTCACCATCAAAAGATTGCCCTACACCTCTACCTGTCCCCACCTCTGCACCTAATAACATTCACGATGCAAAGCCACCAGATTGTCACTCCGGCTACATCAGGAAGAAGAAGACATGCGGTTGCAGCGGTGGAAAAATAGTGTGCTTTCAGATTGTCAGATCTGCGATTTCAGGTCTCAGATCCACCGCCCAACCCCCAAATCGAGCTTTCAGATTTGCGATTGCAGCGGTGGGAATATGGTGGTTTTGAGATGGTTTCGGAAGACATGACGATGCAAGAGGTAATTTTGAGATGGATATGATTTTGATCAGGATCGAATTGGGGGTTGAAGGTTGACTAAGGAGATTGGTGGTGGATAGTGGAATGTGTAGTTGGTGGTGGTAGATAGATGTGGAGAGAGAGAGAGAGAGTATAGGTTAGAGAGTGGTGGTAGTTCTCTGTAGGTTAGAGAGAGAGACAATACATATTTATCAATTTATATATCTTGTTCATTTCCTTTCAAAAAAATATATCTTGTTCATTATATTACACAATAGTCCTTAGAAATTAAATATTGGCACAATAATCCCTTTAATGGTGAAAAGACAAAAATGCCCTCATGTGCAAGTCACATGATCAAATTTAACAGAAAAATCTAACTGGGTTAGGGTTAAATGACATAAGGTGCATGATTTTAAAACATTAAGTACAAAACTCATCAATTTTAAAGAAAAAGGACACCGTCTGAAATTGAGTATGAAGATAAAGGACAAAACTTGCAATTCACTCATACTAAAATAAATAATCAAAAACATTATATATATATATATAGATATATTTATAAATATCTATACGTACACTCATATAAACACCTATCTCCCTCTCTCTCTCTCACAACACACACACACCAGCTATCTCTCTGTAATTATCGGGCCACCATGTAGCAATTGGAAATATATATTGTAGGTAAGGAGATGGGAATGAGTGAAACTTTTTTTCTTTTATACGACTTCATGTGGGCGGTGGTTGCAGGTGGGGTGTGGTCGCAAGTGGGTGTTGGTGGATGGTGGTGCTGGTGGTTACAGGTGGGGTGTGGTTGCAGGCGGGTGTAGTGGCAGGTGGGTGTTGGAGATGATTATTTAATTTAATTTTTAAGGTAAAATGACTTAAGTACCCCTATGTGGGGTCCATTTGGTCATATTTAACAAAAAAAAAAAAAAACCTACCTGAGTTAGGACTAAAGGACATAATGTGTAAGGGTTTGCAGACATCTAGTACGTTTTTTGTACTTATTAAATACTAAAGACACAGTTTGCAATAAGTAGCATACATAAAGAATGATTTTTGTAATTTACTCTTTTATAAATAAAGAGAAGAAAAAATTCTTATTTTTAAAATACCCCTTACTGATTAATTATAATATTAGTATAGATTTAGATAAATATTTATCTCTAGTAACATATAGTTACCATTTATCTTTTATCTATAACAATAAAATACAAAAATAAACGAGTTCCGGATACTTCTACAAGTCCTGGCGCACATCTTCATCTTCACCTATTAAAACCCTCAACTTCTCTCCGTCTCCCCCAATTCGAAACCCTAATCGGCTAATCCTAATCCTAACCCTAACAACAACCTTATTCCAAATAACACTATGGCAATTCTCTCCGAATACGAAGAGCAACCGGAGTCTGTCAAGACGCCGTTCAACGCCGTTCTTGATTCCTCCGATCCGCTTCAGTTTCTTCAAACGGCGTTCGAGTTTGTTGCTCGTGAAACCGATCTCTTCAAGAAGGATTCGGTGATTAAGGATGTTAATGCTTTGGTTCGTTCGGTAAAGGAGAAGCTTGATGCTGATGAGAGGAAGAGGAAGGAGAAAGCTGTTCCGGTTGCTAGTAACTATGGTGGTGTGAAGAGTGATAATAAGCGTGTGAAGGAGGATGTTTCGTCGGCGTCGCAGTCTGGTAAGGAGCCGGTGGATCAGAAGATGGCGGAGAAGGATGACGATAACAAGGGTTTGAGAGGTATATTTGTGTTTAACTGTTTGATGTTGTTTACTTTATGTATTTGTTTTTTTATGATTTTATAACTGTTTATTGATTTATAATGTTGTATTTAAGTTATTTTAACAAGTATTGGTTCTTTGTGTTGTAGAATGTAGATAGTCATTTGATTGATAGTATAGCATATTCGATGGGAATAGTGATGGATAAATGTTTGGCTTTTATGTTGATTTCTCTTTAGGTTACACAGTTTGAATGTGTTATATGTTGGTAATTAGGATAAGTGATGGACTTGTGATTAAGCTTTTGCCTTTTGAGTTGATGAATGAATGTATCTGTTTAGTATATTCTATCATACGATTCTTCTGCAGGAGACGTGTGTGTGCTGAGTGTTGTTATAGTGTTACCACATGATTGTATGGTGGACATTGAATGATAATGCATTACTTTGAAAACACTGTCTTGTAGCCGAAGATCTTTTGAATAAAAAATCAATGGCCCTGTGATGGGTGAACACTAGTTATTTTGGAGTTTAAATATTCGGAACCCGGCGTAAACGGTGTACTGAGTTTTTGTCAACATTAGAGCTATATGGGCACAGGGGAGAGGGTGTTTTATTATGATACCATCTCACTTGCATTGTAAGGTGTTTGTGCCTTGTCAGCTGGCTAATTAAGTTGTTTTGAACAATGTTGTCGAGAGAGTGTAGCGATGGTTAATTTCTAGTCTTTATGTTTGAGATGATAACAGATTCCTGGGGTGTTTTGAGACCTGCTTATTAATAATTTAATATTGCTTTTCTTATGTTGATACAAGTATATCACATTAAGCTGTTTTACGCACATTCGTTTTATTATTTCTTTAATGATTCATCTTCTATCATTCAACTATATATTTGTGGACTTTTTATCTCAAGAACGTTTTTTCATTACTTTTGAATTCATGTGCAGCTCCGAATAAAGGGAATGGACTGGATATGGAGAACTATTCTTGGGTACAGTCATTGCAAGAGGTCAATGTTACCATTCCTGTTCCTCCTGGAACTAAATCAAGATTTGTAGAATGTGAAATCAAGAAAAACCGTATTAAAGTCGGACTCAAGGGTCAGCCTCCAATACTGGAAGTAAGTGTGCTAGTGGCATTTAACTATTTGAATGCAAGTTTTTTTTAAATGCTAAAAGTTTTACTTGTATACAGGGGGAGTTGTACAAGTCTGTCAAGACTGATGATAGTTTCTGGAGCTTAGGTATACTCTTATGTACCATAGTTTTGATAGATATTTTCTATACGTCTTTTTTCATTGCATTTTATTTACATGCCCACATTTATTTTCTTTTTAGAGGATCAAAAGGCTATCGCAATACTTCTAACCAAACAAGATCAAATGGAATGGTGGAAGTTTTTGGTCAAGGGTGAACCTGAAATCGACACTCAGAAGGTAGAACCTGAGAACAGTAAACTAGCTGACTTGGACCCAGAAACACGATCTACTGTTGAAAAGATGATGGTAGGAAGATACTTAATTACAGATAATATTTTATTGTTTTCTTAAGAAACAACATTTTCTCTAATGTTCCCCAATTGTGTTTTTGTAGTTTGATCAGCGACAGAAGCAGATGGGCAAACCAACAAGCGATGAGATGCAGAAACAAGACATTCTGAAAAAATTCATGGCTGAGGTAAATTTTGCTCTTATACACACAAAGTTATTAGTTGACCAATGTAAATTGATCAAAGGTGCTTTACTTTTATTATTTTTTGTGGTGGGTTGACTTCTTATTTGACTTTAAATATGTGCAGCATCCGGAGATGGACTTTTCGAGGGCTAAGATCAACTGAGGTGAAATATGTGATCAACTACTTGGAAGTCAGAGCATTATGTTTTTGGTTTGGTTGTGCAAATGCTTTGGGAGATTTTGGGAGATTTTGTGAGATGGAATTGTTTTCTTGGGAAATAGTAGAATGCTACTTTTTAGTGAAATCTGTTTATAAGAATTTCTTTATTGTTTTTGCGCTATAGTCTTTATGTGGATCGATTTATGTTTAAATCTAGTTCTATTATATTCATGCTTGATTCGTGTTTCAATCATCATATTGTAGCGATTTTAAGTGTTTTATAATTTATATCTGGCACTATTGTTTTATGCTTTATATTCATGCTTGATTTGTGGCTTGACTGGTCCCATCCCCTTCCTTTGGAGGACTCATCAAGCTCACTCTTCTTTACCTCTCAGTCAACCAGCTGTCAGGAGGAATCATACCACCTGACCTTGCCAACTGTTCCTCCTTGACCGTACTCAGCTGGAGGGTGCTATTCCAAGTGAGCTTGGTATCCTCAAGTTTAAAACCCTGTATTTGTTCTTCACCGTTTTGACAGGTGAGGTTCCATTGAGTAGCTGGAAGATTGAAACCCTGCAGAGCCTGCTCATTTATGGGAACAGTCTTTTCGGTGAACTGGTGATATGCTACAGCAGTTGGATATTTCTCACAACCATCTAACTGACACTTTAGCATCACTTTCAGGCTTCGTGTGTTAACCTAACTCAACATCTCTTCACGGGTCCCATAAAAGCAAATTTGCTGAAAGTTGTCAGCTCTTCATTCATGGAAATCCAGGTCTTTGTGTCGATTGTGGCAAGAATAACTGTAGCAGAAAATTTAGACCTTGCACCAGTCGTTCAGATGGACAGAAAGGTGTTACCAAGTTCCAAACTGCAATGGTGGCTCTTGGGACATCAGCAATTTTGTTTGCAGTTGTTTGACTTGGACTCGTGTTCTGGTCTCGGCAAAGAGAAACATGATATCGAGGAAATGTAGGATGATACAGAGGATAAAGAGGATGGTGGTTTGTTTCACAAAATAATGGAAGCTACTGATGATCTAAATGACAGGTGCATTATTGGGAGAGGGACCTACAGAATTGTGTATAAGGCTTCATTGGGTCCTGATGCGGTAAAGAAACTAATGTATGGAAGCAGTAAAGAAGGAAGCACAAGCATGGTTCGAGAGACTGAGACGGTTGGGAAGGTGAGACACAGGAATCTTGTGAAATTGGAGGACTTTTGGATGAAAAAAGATTATGGAGATATATGCATAATGGTAGTCTTCATGAGGTATATCCACCTCCATTGTTGGATTGGAGCATTCGTTGCAACATAGCTCTTGGAACCGCCCACGGTTTAGCATATCTCCATTTTGAGGACCCGCCTATCGTTCACCGAGATATTAAACCCATGAATATTCTTTTGGATGCGGAGTTGGAACCTCACAATTCAGATTTTGGCATTGCTAAGCTTCTAGATCAATCA
Organism: Helianthus tuberosus; assembly: GCA_030545235.1. Taxonomy (NCBI): domain Eukaryota; kingdom Viridiplantae; phylum Streptophyta; class Magnoliopsida; order Asterales; family Asteraceae; genus Helianthus; species Helianthus tuberosus. Next base: position 55,276,207 of record CM060404.1, read on the forward strand.
TCTGCGGCGCTTGTACTACACAAGCAAAACTGCATTGATGCACCCATCGTTCTCAGGATTATTGTCACTTCACTTGAGCACCAAGTCCATACAAATAAGTATCATCCCAAACATTCATGGTGAATTCCAAGCAGTAAATGTCCGACATCATTTTACAATCCACATGGGACTTGTTCAAATCACAAGGATGGAGAAGAAGATCACCATCAAATAGATGACAGTCAGAGGTCAGCTCCCAACCCGGATCTATATACCACCTGGTACTAAACCAAACCACCAAAGCAGTGCCAGGATCACCTTCTTATCCATTGGATCACAATTCACACATCGCCGTCCAGTTGACAACAATAAAATATTGCTCAGCCCATTACCCCGTTGTCAGTCAGTCAAAAGGCTTTATTATGAATACTTCCCTTTAATTGATTGAGCTACGGTATGCTGCTATAAGCCAATAATAGACGTCTTCTATTCTTGCTTTGCTCAATCCCATTTCCTCTTTCATCTTATTAGGCCATGGGGTCACATCACCGACTGACTTGAGACGCAAACACCATACAATGGGAGGCACCTTGAGCAGGGGCTTAGAGCAAATCTCATTGTATCTCTATAAATAGTTAGATCATCAATAGATATATACATAATAATTAATACCTTGGAGGGAGGGAGGGAGGGAGCGGGCTTGACTGATAGAAAAACGGATGTGCGTATTTGAGCTCATAAATCACTGTCGTCAACAAGTACATGATTCAATGATTCAGCTGAAAGTGAAACCGTTCCCACCATGGCGAAGCGTGAGTTTTGTGTTCATGCAACGTAAACGCCTTGAACAAGCAACGATCAAATGTGTTTCTCCTGTAATGCAGAATCGATCCACTTTTTTGATAATTTTAAGCAAAATATTCTGGTTAATAGCAACAATGCCTACCAGTCGAAAGAGTTTAGCAGGTGCAAAGGTCCTGAACACATCAAAAAATTCTCCTTCAGTCAATTCGAGCTTCTCTTTCCGAGGTTGAAATTTATGGGGATTGAGATGCATCATGTAATAGTGAAAATGGGGCGAAATAAAGCAAACGATAATGTAAAACAAACGTTGATTTGAAAATGAAGGGCGTTGTTTAAAAAAGCCAAACCGTCAGAATATGTTTGGTTCCGTTCATAATCATACCGTTTTGCGATACCAAATACAAAATTTATACCGGAATGTCGAGGGAAAAAATAAACACGACTACGTACTTAGGTTTTTAAAAAGTTAACGAACATAAATTGTTAAAAATATTAAATTAAATGATAAGGAAACATGATTAAAAAAATAAAAAAGAAATTATTAAAATAAAAAGTTAAATGATAAAGAAAATATGATTAAAGAAAGAAAAAGGAATTATTAAAAACAAAATTTTTTATATGTATAATTCTTTGATCGCTAAAAATGACAACATAATGAAAAACAAAAAGAAAAGAAAAGAAAAACCAAAACACAAAAAAAAAATGAAAACAAAGAAAAAGAAAAAAAAGGAAATAGATAAAATGAGAAGACAAGATGAGAGGGTTTGAGTCTTTGAGATGGGTTAAAAATGAGAAAATGTTGGTTTAGGCCTAGATTTGAACTTATAACCTTGTGTACGAAACTTCAATAGACAGTATATATATATATATATATTTTGAGATGTAAAAAAATAAAAACATAGTGGATGCCACATGTCATCTACTCAAATACTATTATTTATAAAGCCTCACTAATAGTATATATAACTAGGTTGTTTCACCGCGCGTTGCGGCGGTACGTTATCGCGGACATTTGATCAATATCGGTTAGGTTCGTTATAGTACTGGTACGATACATGCACTCGGTGTATAAATCAACACATGTTTTACATCGACCGAAAAAGAAAAAAAACGAACATTGGTATCGACAACGATGTTGTCTGAACGGTATCAGTCAGTTCAAATCGTCACGGTACTAGTAATGACATCCGTTTATAATCGCAAACAGAGTTGTATAAATAAAAAGAATTGGGACCGGGAACCATAAAAATTAATACAGGCACATGTACCAATGTTGTTCGGTAGGATACGTCGGTTTATCGAAAGCAAAAACAATAAAAATAAATATAGGTACCAATACCGATGTTCGATTGGTTTCAGTTTGGTTAACTATGGCAGCGGCACAAAAGTCATTACCAAACAGAAACCAGACAAATGAGTACATGTACAGGTACCGATACATATATTATTTGGCTGGTTTCAGTTCTTTTTTGGTACGATAGCGGCATGATATCCGTTTCAATAAAATCTATACTGCAATGTTGAAAAAAAAAACAATCAGTTTGGTTCGATTAAGTATGATAATGGCATATTACCCATTTTCAATATATTTATACCGCAATGTTAAAAAAATAAACATAGAACGCAAGTTGTTAGCAAAAATAATAAAAATATACGATAAATAAACTATTATTAAAAAAATTAAAACAAATGTTTATAAAAATTGAAAATCACTATTCGTGGCAACTTTGTTTTAATATGTATAAATAAATATATATAAAATGTATAACTGAATAAAAAACATAAGTGTAAAAAATTACATGAAATTAAAATTACATAAACTTTAATCATCGCCTTCGTCTTCGTCAAGGTTGTCTCGTGGAACGCTCCAAACGTGCTCAACCAAATCCACTCGAAGGTTGTGATTTGTTGTGTTGTGTTGTGTTGTGTTATGTTTAATCTCATTTAAATTCGTTTCTTTCTCTTGATCACTTAATTCTACGGTGCTTGGTTGATTGCCCTCCCCATAATACTCGCAAATTGCGCATCTGTATGAAAGTTGTGACGTGCCTATTTTTATCTACGTTCTGATATAATGTATTTTCAAAACGAGTTGTGAATGATAATGTAAAAGGAATCAAAGCACATGCATACAATAGTGATTCAATCTTGTGGCGTAAACCGTATGCAAGTTTTAGGGATCCTCAGTTTCTATAAGTATATTTATGCGTTATACCCACTATGTACTTACACAATATATACTATCTAGTACTAGCCTATTCATATTGTGTCTAATGCACACAAAACCCAATCTTAGACCATGCGTTGTCGGTTAACGCTGAAGACTTTGGCGAGTCATGTTAGACTGTTAACGGGCGGCACACCAGCCTTCATTAACAGCGCCTCCGTGAACATTTTGGCGGAGAATGGAGATGAATGTGAACGTTGTATGTGGGACATCTTTGGTAAATATAGCCGTTGGGTTTGGGTGGGGAATTGGGTTGGGTCACTCAATATAAAAATTTCTAGAGGTTTTCAAATTAAAGAAGAGAAGTTGTTGGTTTTCCAATTAATAAGACGATGTTTGAAGTTTATAAAAAATGTTCTTTCAGTCCGTGCACTTTGATTTTAGGAATTAAAAGGTTTTAAACTTTAAAACCTTTAATATTTCAAGTTTCAAAAAAAATATTTTAGTCCCTGAAGTTTTGTTTGTTAAATATCTAATTTGGATCTTTTTATAAACCTGAATTTTGTAGTATTGTAGTTTTTATGTTTTTAAATGTATTTTATTATCATTTTTTAATTAAATAAAAAATAATTGAATAATGATTGTGACTTAGTTAACCCACAATGCCCAGTTAATAAAAAAAAACAGTTAATGACACTGTGTTAAGTTGACGCTGACGTGGCTGCACCTTTCTTATCTAATGAAAAATTTAATTAACCGACAACACATAATTTTTAAAAAACCTAATTTAAAATTAACATTAAGGGTGTGCAGAATTTGTTTCGATTATAAGAATTCGAATTCGAGTCAAGTAAATCGAATACGAATTTATAATTTCAAATTCGATTTGATTCGAAATTCGAATAAAAATTATACATTTTTATTTATTATTTCTTATATATAGTACATATATAACTTTTATTGGGCTATACTATGAATTAATTTCAAAATTTATTCCAGGTATTAAAATTACCAATTACCAAACCCACTACATGGCTCATAACTAAAATTTAAGTAACAAATCTATCAATAGATTTTCGAGTAAATTACAAGTTTTGTCCTTTATGTTTGTCCCAAATTTCAGGCGCTGTCCTTTACCTTTAAAATTTATGAGTTTTGTCCTTAACGTTTCAGAATCTTGCACGTTATGTCCTTTAGGGCAAACCCAGTTAATTTTTTTTGTTAAATCACATTACACAAGGGTAGGTTAGTCTTTTTAGATGTTTATTTAATATATTTAAATAAACAAAACAAACTAAATTTAAAATAAAAATTATATTATATATATAAGAAATACACAGTTATACCTATCTCTATCTCACTCACCTTCACCCACCACCATCACCGACATGCCACCACCCACCCCACACCACCTCCGGCGACCCATCCCTCTATCTTTCTTTACCACCGCCACCATCAACCTCCATTGCCACAACCTGCTACCACCGCCACCATCCTCCACCATTGCAACTATAAGCAACCGCTGCCCCTTCATCATCTAGAACAACCACCGCCCCTTCATCATCTACTATAACCACCGCTCGAGAGTAGGAAACGAGTCAGATTTGCCGGAATTTTGTTGAAATTGAATCAGATCTACTGGTTGTTGAAATCGCAGGGGTTGTGTACATGTCGGAAATCGACTCCGCCGCAGCTCAGCCATACGCCGCCACGCCTCTCTGTCCCTCCCTCTCTCTCTTGGTCTGGGTAAATGGGTCAAACCCCCCACTTGATTCAGGTTTAACCTCCGATTCAAGCCTTCAAATACACAAGCAATAACAATAACAAGATCTACAAATTGAAAAACCGATCTGCAAATTGAAAAAAAAAACTTCTCCTGCTAGTTTCTATATTGACGTTTTTCTTTCGAAGTTCCAAAACCCACTTGATTCACAGGAGAGACATCACACTTTTCTAGATCTTGAGTTTGCATCTTCCGGATCTTGATCTTAAATTTGGATCTGGCGGCTCCTCCTGGTGTGACAGTGGTGGTCCGACAGTGGTTGTGCGGTGGAAGTGTCGGGGTGGGAGTGGGTGATGGCAGATGGTGGGGGGAGGTGGAGGTGACTGGTGAGGGTGGGTGTTTTAGAGAGAGAAAGAGTAGAGAGTAGAGAGAAAGTTTTATATATAAATTTTTTTATTTTCTAAAACCTTTTTTAAATAAGGAGAAAGACAAGTGGAAGGTGAAATGACATTTCTACCCTCATGTGCACTCCACATGACTTAATTTAACTGAAAATTATAACTGGGTTTGCCATAAATGACATAACATGCAACATTTTCAAACATTAAGGACAAAAGTCATCAATTTAAAAGGTAAAGGCCAGCGCCTTAAATTTGGGACAAACATAAAGGACAAAACTTATAATTTACTCTATATTTTAACCCTAAAAAAATTAACTTGTAATGTGGTGTGGATATTCCCGACTTCTCGTTCTGAATTTTAGACTTATAGTACTTTATTTATATCTTTTTAATGTGACATTGTGTTTTATGTTTGCTTTAAACTTTATGTTTTATTTTGATTGCTTTTACATGTTTTAAAAGAATATGAATCAAATCGAATGTATTCAAATTCAAATTAATTTTTAATCGAATACGAATTATGTTTTTTATTCGAATTCGAATTGGGTAGGTTTAATCGAGTTCGAATTCAAGGGAAAATAAAAATTATTCGAATAACTTGATTCGAATAAATAAAAAATTCGATATTCGATTTGATGAACACCCCTAATTAACATACTTATATATATCAAACTTATAATACCATTTATAGTATATTATAAGGTTATATAGATGTAATAATAAATAATACTTATTCAGCTATATTTCACAACAAAATAAGAGTTAAATGCTTGGTTGGTCCCTGTGGTTTTTAAAAATTGCAGACTTGGTCCCAGTGGTTTACTAATTACACGCGTGGTCCCAAAACTTGTCAAAAATGCACTCGGTTGGTCCCCAGCCCTAACATCAGTTAAATTTCCCAGTTAAGTCCATGTTAAATGACCAAAATACCCTTGCTTATTAACTCTCTTTATAATTTTTGTTTAGTTTTACTTCCATCTTCATCACCATCATCTTCATCACCATCTACAAAAGGGGGCACCGACGTTTGAGGTAGGATAGATAAACAAGGGAACGAAGGAAGAATCAATCTCTGTTATTCACTCACTGGCTCACTCGTAATCAGTCGTCCTTCGCCGGTCTGTTGTTATTCACTCACTCGTAATCAATCAATCAATCGTCCTTCGCCGGTAGGTTTCTTCTCCTCTCTTTTATTATTATCATCACGGCCCAATCGCGCATCATCGTTTTCTGTAGGGCGTTTTACTGGTTTTGAATTTGTAATCAACCGATCATCGTTTTCTATTCACATCCTTGAAAATTGCCTTTATCTGCTAGGGTTTCATCATGTCGATTACTTTTAAGAGTGTTGTTAATTGTATGTTTTAGGTTAAGAAGAAACATGAACCTTCCTCTGTCTTCTCGATTCCACCTTCGATTTAGATTTTGATTTGGGTTTGGATTGTGTGGCGATGATGAGATTGTTGAAGTGGGTGTGTCTTCTTCTTCGAGTCAAGATTCTTCGTTGAATGTACGGGACACCAACAACTGATCCTGCTGTGACTTGGTGGATTGCTTTGACGAGAAGATTGAGGCCGAAACAGCGAGATGGGGAGGAAGAAGAAGAAGATGGGTATGATGAGGAGGAATCGGTGGATGATGCTAAGAGGGAATGGAGAGTTATGGAGGAGTATGATGGTGAATTGGGGGAGGATGATGATGAGGAAGATGAAGGGTGATTGAGGGAAGATGTTTGCATTTTTTGTGAATCTTGGATTGGAGAGAAGAAATCGGGGGAATTGGGAGAGATGAAATCTCTCTGGATTGATGAAGATGATGATGGAAGTAAAACTAAACAAAAATTATAAAGAGAGTTAATAAGCAAGGGTATTTTGGTCATTTAACATGGACTTAACTGGGAAATTTAACCGATGTTAGGGCTGGGGACCAACCGAGTGCATTTTTGACAAGTTTTGGGACCACGCGTGTAATTAGTAAACCACTGGGACCAAGTCTGCAATTTTTGAAAACCACAGGGACCAACCAAGCATTTAACTCACAAAATAATCATGAATTAATGAGGTGGTGGTTCATTGGCAAAGCCAAAGCCTTTAAAACACTTAGGTTAGAAAAAGAAAGATCTTGGGTTAAGTCCTACATACGATAGAGTATTAAAGAAATTAGCCGTTAAAAAAACAAAATAATCATGAGAGAGAACGGAGACTTCCGAAAATAGATCCACGAAATATGAAAGAGTTTAAACTCAAAATGAATTATTTCAAGTAGTCCGCTCAAACCTCAATTGAATCTTCCAAATCTTTTCTCTCCTTCCCCCCGCCACCTCATCAATCCGAATCCCATGACTAAAAGATCCACGTGTCATCTCCTTATTCATCCCTAAAAATTCAACCAAAAACACAACCCACCCCCTTAGCAAATTTTCCCAAAATTCAATTTGTTTCAAAACCCATCACAAATGGCGGCATCTTTCTCCTTTAAACACACACCATTTTCACACATCTTCCCCCATCAGTTTTTCTGTTGTGTTTGATTCGTTAAACAATAAAACATTTTAACTCATGGCTGATCAGGAGAACAACAAGAGGGTTACACGGATGGCTAAGAAGAGAGCCATGGAAGCAATCGAGTCCCAGTTGCAACCGGTGCACAAGAAGCGGGTGGTTTTGGGTGAGATCTCCAACAATACGGTGTCGTTTAGACGTGAGACTGTTAAATCTGTTACTGTTAAGACCCAGAAGCAGAAATGTAGATCGAAAAAGGTGAAGAAGCCTCAAGTGTTTGCGGATACTAATAATGAGAAATCAAGTGATCCCCAGTTGTGTGAAGCTTATGTTTCTGATATTTATGAGTATCTTCATAATATGGAGGTTTGTAAAATTTCCCTTTTGCATTTAATTCTATTAATCGATTGATTTAATTTGTTAATTTTAGGGTTTACTGTTTATGTTGTATAATTGTTGTTTACTGTAAAATCAAAATATAATGTTGGGTGGTTAACCTTATTAGATTGTAATAAGGATAAAAAAGGTTATTTTTTATCTTTAAAGTTATTAACTAACTGGATTTAGGGTTTTTATGGAAAATGGATTACTACATATATTTGGAAAAGTATTGAAGTTCTGTGTTTATTTTATTTGTGGATTTAGAGAGAGGCACATAGAAGACCGATATCGGATTACATTGAGAAAGTGCAGAAGGATGTTGGTATAAACATGAGGGGGGTATTAATTGATTGGTTGGTGGAAGTTGCTGAGGAGTATAAGCTTCTTTCGCACACTTTGTATCTCACCGTCTCGTACATAGATAGATTCTTATCCGTAAATGTGCTTAACAGAAAGAGGCTGCAACTTCTTGGTGTTTCTTCGATGCTCATCGCAGCGTAAGTTGTTTGGTATTTTTGTGGTTGTTATGTTCTATTTAAATGGGATTGGTTGTTGAATATGAATTGTATGCATTTTTGGTACAACAGAAAATATGAAGAAATTAGCCCCCCACATACGGAAGATTTCTGTTACATCACGGATAATACTTACACGAAGCAAGAGGTTGTGAAAATGGAAGCTGATGTGCTTAAAGCTCTCAAATTTGAAATTGGCAATCCGACAGTTAAATCTTTTCTTAGGTATGAAGTGAAACAATTGAGAATATAGATATAGTAACGCAAGATTACGCGTTCATTAACTATAAACTAATTGGTGTTACCCTTTTGACTTGTTGATTAACAGAAGAATTACCATTGTTGCTCAAGAAGATTATGAACTAGGCTCCTATATGCAGTTAGAGTTCTTGGGTTATTATTTGGCCGAGTTAAGTTTATTAGAGTATGGTTGCCTCAAGTTTTTCCCTTCCATGGTTGCTGCGTCTGTAATCTTTCTTTCGCGATTCACACTCAAACCAAGGGCACATCCATGGGTAAGAACACTCGGCCTAAATTCACTCATTTTAATTGAAAAAGGGTCTTGAATTCTATTCTCTTATAATAATATTTATTCACATTTACAGAATTCGGCTTTGGAGCAACTCTCTGGATACAAGCCATCCGACTTGAAAGAATGTGTTCAAATTTTACATGATCTGCAATCGGGTAGAAGAGCAGGCAATCTGGTGGCAGTTAGAGAAAAATACAAGCAACATAAGGTATGTGTAACACACTAACACTCTTATGAATTGCAACATGTTTTTTTTTTGTTTTTCTTTAATCTGATTTTTTCTTTTTTCTGCACAGTTCAAATGCGTATCTGCTTGTCATCTCCATTGACAATACCAGCTTCCTTTTTTGATGATGTCAAAGAATAAGGGTTCTTGCATAGTATAAATGTAAATGAAGATTAATGGTCTGATGATCACAAGCAGCTTGATTAGAAGAGGGATTAGTCTTTGACTTTCCTAACACGATCTAGAAGTATTGACTGACATTGTTCTTTTATGTATGCAATTGTTGATAAAGGTCAGAATTTTGGTTGTTTTGGATCGTAGTGTATGATATATAGATTGTTTTGTTAGTATGAGTTGATTTGACTTAGGTGGTGTATGAAAAATAGACTAGATCCTATGTTCACAAGAATTTCCAAAGAAAAGTAATTATTTATGATACTTTCATACAGATTGACATACAAACCAAAATGAGTGTTTTTAGGAACATGTAACCACAAGTGTAATAACTATTAAGAGGTGATGAATCTCATGAACTCAAGCCTGCTAGTAAATTGCATGTCACTGGACGTGGTCTACACTTAGCTATTAACGGTTGAGCTTTGGGCATTGTGAGTCCTGGACCTTCGGTCATATCAATCAACTCTTCACTAATTCTTTCCCAATCAAAGCATTGTATAAGTAACCCCAACGTTAACCCAACTATATGCATGGCTAGTCCTTCTCCTGGGCAGCTTCTCCTTCCAAACCCAAATGGCATGAACCTAAACCCATCTCTTGTTCTACCTTCTAACCCTTCAAACCTTTCTGGTTTAAACATCTCAGGGTCCTTCCACAAGCTAGGGTCATGATGTATAGCCCATTGATTCACTATCAGCATGGTTCCACGTGGGATGTGATAGCCTCCGACCACACAATCATCTGATGACTCATGAGGTACGAGTAACGGGCCTGCAGGGTACATTCGCATAGTCTCGTTCACTATACAAAGGAGGTAAGGTAGGTTGGCCATGTCTGATTCCTCAACAAGGCGGTCTTTCCCTACGTGAGTATCGATTTCATCCCGCGCCTTATTTAGCACATGTTTATGGTTAAGCAAAAGGGAGAATGCCCATTCCATGGTTGCAGTAGAAGTATCGGTACCTGCTGTCAGTAGGTTCTGCTCATAAAAATAATATATTTAGTTCAAAGACTGAATTTTTATGCTCCAGATTGTTCACTATATATAGATTCATACAGTGTTGATTTCAAAACTAATAATAAGTTGACAACCGTAAAAAAGACTGTATAATGCGCCGGGACATATTGCAATGTAGATAATCAAGGTAGTATGGCGGTTACATATCTGTCTTATGTATCATGTTTATAAAACGATATACAAGTGCATTATAAAGTTCTCACGTATCTCAAAATAATTGAAAATATTATTAGTGTCAAAATACAGGGACTGTGATCTTACCAGCACAAAGCATTTGATAAGTTTATCAGTATAGTATTCCGGATCAGCTTCTTGTAGCTGCAACAGCACTTCAATCATGGTATTCTTCTTCTTCTTCTTACTACTATCATCATTCCCCACTTGTTCCATTACCCCTTTTCTAAGATGATCAACCAACCCTTGAATAAACAAATCTCTCTTCCTCTGCAACGCAATCATCTTCTTCTCCAACCCATTCACTCCAAACCAATTCAAAACTGGCAAATAATCCCCTAAATTCGAAGCACCCGACAACGAAAACGACTCCTTAACTATCTCCTTAAACCGTTTTCCTTCCTCCCCCTCATTCTCGCCAAAAAACCTCTTCCCGGATATCATCCTCATCATCATGTTCATCGTCATTTCACTGAACAACAAACTTAAATTCACCGGACAAGAACATGTTGACATCAGCTTCTGAACCAAAAGTCTTGCTTCATCTATACGTATATCATGTAACTCGTTAAGCCGATGAGATGATAAGATCTCAACGGTGGATATTCGACGAAGGTTACGCCAGTGATCGCCGTATGGCGCCCAGCCGAAGCTGGTGTAGTTGTAGCCAAGAATCTTGCCTGCTAAAAACCGAGGGCGGTTGGCAAAGACGATGTCATTTTTGGTGAAACATTCTTCGGCGGCGGTAGGGGAGGAGATTAAGAGGACACGGCGGGTTCCGAAGCGGAGAAAGAGGATTGGGCCGTGTTTGGAGGAGATTTTAGCGAGTGTTCTGTAGAGAGGTTTTTTTAAAAGGTAGAGGTGGCCGATGATGGGGAGGGTGGGGAAGACGGTGGGTGGGAGAGTGGTGGAGCTGCGGCGGAGGTGACCACCGGTGAGGAGGAATGCGGTGGTGAGTAGTAGTGCGAGGGTGATGAAGAAGAGATAATCCATTAAGGAATGAGTGGGGACGACTCTTGTGGTGGGATGGGATGGGGGTACACAATGAATGATAGATGATAAACACTATATGGTGTCACCACACAACAATAATTGAGTTAAAATATGATATATAGTATTTTCGGTTGCAAGTAAACGGCACCAACAATAATTTTTTTATGAGATTGAGTGTAGCGGAGGTGTTAAATCCGCCACAATAGTGATGTCACCCGATTGCGATATATAGTATTTTCGGTTGAGAGTAAACCGCATCAAAAATAACTTTATAAGGCTGATGAGTGTGAAGGAGGCTAGTCATTTGGGGATGATCCATCTCGTGCGCCCACATCATCGGGCGTGAGGGATGAGCTACAAGGAATGGTATGCAGGGGTGGACTGAAGACATGCCCAAGGTGGGCGGGCGCATCCCCGGGAAAAAAAAATTTTAGTGCTAAGTTCCGTCGAAAATCCCGTCCACACCCCTTGGAATTTTTCGTCCGCACCCCTTGGATTTCTTCGTCCGCACCCCTTGGATATATTCGTCCGCACCCCTTCGAATTTTTCGTCCGCACACCTTAGGTAAAAAATATTATGGATTATGTTAAAAAAAATTTAGTAAAGTCTTATTTTTTTTTTTTTTTTTTCTAAAACTACCTATATTATATAAACTTATACTAACTAAACCCAAACGAAGCCCATTATATAAACTTATCAATAGCCCACTAATAATCTAGCCCATTAACCCACCTAAATTAAAACTAAAACAAATAAAATAAGCCCAAAACCCTTCAATTAGGGATGAGCAAGTGGTATCAAATACCGATCCCATCCCGATCCCGATCCCGATAATACCATACCGAAGCGGTTTCGGTACCGGTTTCGGTATCCACTTTTAGGTTTTTTCGGTATCGGTACGGTATGGTATCGGTATAATACCGAATTTTATCCTCAAAATACCGACACCGTACCGAACCGACGTATTTCGGTATCGGTATCGGTACCTAGTTTTCACAAAATTCGGGATCGGGATTTGTCGGTATCGGGACGGTATGGTGTCAGGATCGGGATTTGCTCATCCCTACCTTCAATTACTATCCCGCCCTCTCCCTCTGTGCGTGCGACTGGTCTGCCAGCGATCTTCATCAGCGTCCATCACAGCAACAACACTACAGGTCTGCCGCAGCCGGAATCCGACATCAACGTGACCGGAATCCGCTCCAAACCAACCGGACACCGACAAACGGTGAGTTTTTATGTTTTTTATTTGATTTTTCTTGATATTATATGAGAAAAGGGGTAATAAAAAACTTAAATAAGTATGAAAAATCGTGTGTTTTGACGTTGCGTATGGTTGTTTAGATGATTTTAGGATGATTATGTTATTTAGATGATTTTTAGGGGTGATTACACAATTCTAGGGCTTGATTATGTTATAGAAATTAGGAAACCATCATGAGTAGGGGCCTAAAATTTTTAATTTTTTTTTGTCTTACATGACCCGACCGACCCGATACAACCGATTTTTTTACTTATGTACCTAGGGGCCTAAAATTTTTAAAAATGTTCCGCACCCCCATGGATTTTTTCCTGGGTCCGCCACTGATGGTATGTGTGTGTGTTGGATAAGGAAGGGAGGGTCGTCGCAATAGGCTTTGGGAGGACGGAGATGACGGGGATGGGCCCAAGGAGGCAGTGTTGCCAGTTCATGCTGGGCCTCGACGGGCAGGGGATGCACCCCACACCCCGTAGCCTAAATAAGAACGAGTGTAGTGGAGGTGCTGAAGCCGCTACAATAGTGATGTCACTCAATTGCGATGTTAAACACTACTCCACACAACTAAATATGGGCGTCAAAGAAGCCCATTGCCAAAGGAACAACGAGTGTGAATGAGACAAGTGGTGGAGTGCACTACATAATAAACGCCGACTTTTTTTTGAACGGAAAATTTATTATATATTATTTTCTTTTATTTAGTTTATAGTTTAGTAATTGTCCAACTAATCACAATTTTTTATTTATTATATATTACTTTCTTTTATTTAATTTATAGTTTAGTAATTATCTGACTGTAATCATTAATTAAAAATTTCTAGAGTAAGAGCATCAACGCCACTAGAGTTTTTAAACACGTCACCTCATTTGCACATAATATTTCTATCATTCTTGAAAAAAGAACACTCATTTTTCTACCTCCGTTTTCAAATACTCACTTTTAATTTAGAGAAATTATAAAATAATGTTGTTTTTGTGTACCAAAGAGGTAGTGCTTTAGCTGTACCCGACTTTCTCTAGGGGAGATCGCCAGTTGAAGTCTCGTCTCGTTCGTTACAAAATGTCATGTGCGAGCCAGGGGTAACCACAGTGGACCTTTGGGTGGTAGGTTTCCTCGGGAATTGGTGACGACCCGGGTCAGTGGGTCACTAGTGTTGTCTACGATCGTGAGCCTGGGTTGCCTTTTTCCTATTGGTGTACCCATCTTTGTTGGATGTTTAAAAAAAAATGTTTTTGTGTGTGGAGCCCCCACATCCGTTCGTAGCAGGTTTGGAATCCTATACCTCACCCCCACAACGACACTGATCCAGTTCCTTGGGTTTGAAAATTTCAGACAATGTGCAACATTGTAAACGCTCTAAAGTAGATGATTTAGAATCAGGTGAGAATATACGCACACCATCCAGTCCACTAATCAAAAGCCCATTTGCTAGGGGTCTGTGAGGGATAAATGTTGCTCCAAGGAAATTTTTTTTTAGAAAGATTATAAAAATTGTAGAGTAGAGAAGGGTTTAGAATGATTTTTTTTAATAAATTGTAGAGGGTATGAGAGTGTGTTTGTGGTAAAAAAAATTTGTAATGTGTGTGTATATATAGATTTTAAAAAAATTAAAATAATTTTTTTAATAAACGGTAATGTACTGTTGTGGGTGGTCTTGAAATCTGTTTGCCTGATCTGTATAGAGTGGGAGCTTCTTCTAAATGTGGTTCAACATGTCTATCTGACTCTAATCAGATCCAGGCCTGACTTTGTGGGTTGGGCAGCCCGGGCAGACTCCAAGGCCCAAAAGGTTTATAGGGCCCAACAAAAATTCAGAGTCAAAATTTTTAAATGAGCACTGTTATCTTAAATGTTTAATAAATGACTTCAATAATAAAAAATGAAGCTAATTCAATGGTTAAGATACTCAAATTTGAAAACCAAGATCATGAGTCCTAAACCCTTCCTTTACAATTTTATTTCCTAAACAATTTTCAGTTAATCTCATGCATTTTTTTTATTTTCTAAACTGTTTTGAACTATCAATTCACTTAATTAATTGACTCTTTGATCTTGTTAACAAGATGATTATATGATTAAGTGGTTAATGTTTTGGGTTATAATGTTGAGGTCATGAGTTCAAACCCCATGATTAGCATGTCATATTGTGGTTTCTTGATATATATTTGATGAGTTTATATTATACCAATTTTTTTGTTTCGCCCGGGGCCCAATTTTTTTTTATCATTCTCGGAGACGGCCCTGAGATCAAACAGTCAAAAATTTCTGAATTAAAAGTTTTCAAACCAAATGAAGATGCTCTAAAAGGTTCCCTTCCAAACACCTAAAAGAACAAATGTACATGCGTTTGGTGAGGGATCATACCAATTTGAGCAAAGTGCAAGCATTGCAAAAGAAGGTTTGAAGAGCCTGAAAGCTATGATAGATTTAATAGCTTTAGAACCAGACACATCCAAATTATATATAAGCTATCTATAATTTACAAAAGACATTAATATATATAGAGGTCAGTTAACGTACATTACGGCTTAACGCACGACCAGTACACGACCAAATTACGCACGTTATTTTGAAAATCATGCACGTTATAAACCTCAAAAAACCTAATCACGCATGTTGGAAACATAAATCACGCACGTTAATCACGCATGCCCTAACTCCCAGTTCAAAAATCGCATCCCCTGTTCTACGATCTGAAACCACTGTTACTGCCCTCTGCCTCAAATCGAATCAAAGCCTGGTCATGTTCCTGCATCCTCTGTTACAGTCTGAATCAAAGGTAGGTCATGTCCCTTCATCCTCTGTTCTACGATTTGATTTTGAGGGTCGACATTTTGATGAAACTTTTCAAAATCAACGATAAATTTGAACCCAATTCGATGAAATTGGCTGAACAATGGCGAATTTGAAGTGTAAAGAAAAGAAATTCAAACGAATTGGAAGAAATTGATCAAACCCAAGTTAATTGAAAAATAACAATAATCACGCATGTTGTCGTACGTGATGTACGTTAAGCCGTAATGTATTTTACACTTTCTCAATATATATATATAGGGAGAAGATCATGCGAGAACCACCTCTTATTGCGAGAACCGCGAGAACCAATGTGAACACACCAAAAATGCCTAAAAATAGCTAAAAATCACACAAAATTTTTTTTTTTTGATTTTTTTAATATTTTTTAGGTTAAAATCGCTACTTTTCGAAGCAAAAAAAAAAAAAAAAAAAAATTTAAAATTTTTTTTTTTTGCTTCGAAAAGTAGCGATTTTAACCTAAAAAATATTAAAAAAATCAAAAAAAAAATTTGGGATTTTTTTTTTGATTTTTTTTTAGATTTTTTTAGGTTTTTTGGGGGTTTAGTTTTTAGCATTTTAGCTTGGGGGGGGGGGGGGTTTAGGTTTTTGGGGGAGGGGGGTTTAGGTTTTTTTTTGGGGGGGGGGGGGGGTGGGGTTAGGTTTTTATTAGGTTTTTTTAGGGTTTTTTTAGCTTGGGGGGGGGGGGGGTTAGGTTTTTTTTTGGGGGGGGGGGGGGGTTAGGTTTTTGGGGGGGGGGGGGGGGGGTTAGGTTTTTTTTAGCTTGGGGGGGGGGGGGGGGTGTGGGGGGTTTAGGTTTTTGGGTGGGGGGGGGGGGGGTGGGGGGTGGGGGTTAGGTTTTTTTAGGTTTTTTTAGCTATTTTAGGTTGTGTTCACATTGGTTCTCATGGTTCTCACAATAAGGGTGGTTCTCGCATGAGCCCCTCCCTATATATATATATATATGTGTGTGTGTGTGTGTGTGTCTGTCATCAAATACCATGAGTAGGTGAGTAGCATAAAATGAAGTAACAAACACAAGAAGTTATCAAGTATGGAGTACCACATTACTTAAAAGTTAGTTTTTAAAAGAACATTACCAAAGCGATTCTAAAAGTTCATGACTAATAGAACTTGTAGCTCCCTTCACTATCCTCATCATCGTCGATGCCGAGAACCTCGTCTTCTGCCCCATCATTGTCATTCTCATCGATATCTTCTTCTTCTTCTTCAATATCTTCAATATCTTCATGAATTAAGTGTTGTACTCCACGAGATCGTTGTGGTACTTTAGGAGTAGGGGTCGTTGAAGTGCTACCAACATCTTTTCCTTTCGATTGACGTGGTGCATTTGATCTAGTATAATACACCAGTTGTAACACCCCGAAAACGGATTTGGTAATCAAACTCTGTTAATACTAAAAGACGGGTAACGTACCGTTAATAGTAAAAATAACCCGGTAAATATTTGGATTTAAATAAGAAATCCTAATATTGTATATGAACGAATCAAAGTTTTAAGGAATTAAGTTTATAAGAGCCTGAGTTAACGGGACTTAAAATAAAACGGGTTATAACTCCCGGAACCCACTCAATAACTAGGAATATCAACCTAGTTAGTCTAGTGTTTTAAAAATAATGAGGAACTTGATGTAGTAACCTTTATAAACCTGGGTAAAGTTGAGGGACTAAAATGGTTAAAGTGAGAAAATGGGTTTTTTATTTATTAAAATTAAAAACACCAAAACACACACCTTTGTGTGTGTTCTGGTCGTACAAAACACAGGAGTCAAGAAGAGCTCTTAAGCTCAAACCCTAAAACACAGAAATTCATCAAATTGAAGGAGCAAATCAAGCCCGAATCGAAATCAAAGCATAGATTAATGATCCCCATTGCAAGGAGATCATAAGGTATGTAAAATTTGACAAAAATTCTCTACTTGAAATTCTCATGAATTTAGAGAACTTGAAATCTGATGATGCATGTATGAATTGTAAATGAATTAGGAACATTAAAATGTCTAGGAGTAAACCCTAGACAAGTACATGTTGAAATTATGCTAATTCTAGTGAAATCCATTGTCACCATTGTAGGTGACTAGTGGGTTATGTAGAACTTGATAAAACACTAGGAAATTTGGGGTTGTTCTAGTGTAATTTGATATATGTAAAGTTATTTCAGAATTGTAAAGGCAAATAATTGTGTTAGATAGTTGATTGATGAAAATTCGGGTTATATGACAAGTTATGAGCTTGTTAATGAATTATGTAAAGTTATACCCGTTAGGTGTTCGCTAAAATGCCTAAATGAAAAATAAATGTTGAAAATCGGACAAAAACGTATGTTTGATGGATATGGCAAATTGTGCGTTAAGACTTATAAAAAGGGTTCTAAACGGATTGTGAATTGAACTCTCTAGGCGAGGAATCCGGATCATCAAGTGGACAAGCCGGTGGAAATACGCGTTTGAAAAGGATGCTTAAAAGGTACGTAACTACGATTCCGTTACGTTATGCTTGATTTTGTATTTTCGCTAGTAGACTTTAAATTAGCATAATACATGGAATTGGAAATTTGTTGAAGTGACAAAGATCATTAGGTAAATAAACGGGTCAAAAGGTGAAATTATCACCCTTTGACAATATCGACTAATGGTTTGTCGAGTTACATGTTTATAGGAATAAATATCAAATGGATACGCACATCGCTATTGCTTAGCGGCTAATAAGTCAAGGTATTGAAACGGGTCAAAATATTGATCTGAGCCAGGTATGTATAATGATTCAACTCATCATGTAGAATTTGGAGTTCTATAAGAGTTAGACAAGGTTAAAATATAGATATTCGGTTATCTTTTAGGTAAGCCGAATAAATTGAGTTATGATTATAATGTTTTAGAAGCACATGGGTTTACAAACAAGAACTATGGTTAAAAGGTCGGATTTTGAGTCAAACAAGTATTTAAAAGTTCCTTGTAATAATAAGAAGGATGAAAATTTACCAAATTGCCCTTATAGGCTAATTTGAACAAACGACCCTTAAAAAGGGGTTCGGAAACGAGTTTTATGATTAAATAGATGCTTAGAATAAGAAAAGATAGTGAAAGATGTAAATTCTTGGGTCGAATGACTTTATATGAGTCTTTGACGTAAAACAATAATCCGAGGGGTAAAACTAGGGATTTATAGATATCCACATTTAATCCACCACACGTATAGTTGTGGTGGAAGATTACTTGATAAGAAATGTAGGAATATGAATGCTAGAAATGAATGAAAGTGATTTTAAGCTTTAAAGCGCTTAAATACCCTTAATGGGTCAAAATAAGCACTTGAGCGTAAACGGGTTCTAACTAAGTAAGAAACCCATGATTTATGATTAATTTAATAGGAGATATTGAAATTATGATTCTCATGAGTTTATAGATCAAGTAAACATGTTTGTTTGTTAAAATCGCAAACGGGTCAAAATTTGGTAAAAAGGGTAATAAGCCGAAGACTTAAAAGTCTTAAATTTTGTTAATCCGGATGTTGGATTTTAACTCCATGTAATGGAGGATTAAATTACAAACACGTAGGAAGAAACGGTAGGTCAAACGGACAAGCGGATTGAAGGATACGAAAGTTTTCGTGTAAAAAACGGCAAAAATGGGAGTTCTGATACAGGGGCCACCGTAACTTACGGTACCCACCGTAAGTTACGGTGGAGCTGAAAGCTTTACGGTAGCTTCCTACTGATTTACGGTAGGGGCACTTTATACCAGGGGCCACCGTAACTTACGGTGCCACCGTAAGTTACGGTGGAGGTCAGTTTTATATCCTTGTTTTTGGAATCAAGACATCCATGTTGGAATTTCTCGATTTCCTTGTTTAATTCGATTATTTGACTCAATCATCCTTATTGTACTAATTATTTAATTATCAAAACTAACTTTTAAGTTGGTTTTGATCATAGGTGAATGTCAATAGTCCCGGATGAAGATCAAGCATCGAGCAAGAACCGAACACACGTTATACGAAGCTTCCGCAATGCTGTTTCGTCGTTAGTCTAAAACGATGAATTAAATTACTCTATGTTGTTTTGCTTTCAAGTTTAGAAAAGTTTTAACAACCCCGTATTTTCCTTGTAATTGTGGTTGTAATCACATGATTATGGACATAAATTATACGAAAAACGTAAAATAATAACAGGGTGTTACAAGTTGGTATCAGAGCCTTGGTTTAAGAGATTCAAGTATGGTGGGAAAACTATGCTTGGACTTAAACCTTATGCTCTTAATAAAGATTGGTGTTCGGTTCAAGGCTTGATCGCAAATCCGGTAAGTACAGGTATGATAATAGTCTAGTATGATTAAAGTGTTGTGAACAACACATAGAGTTATCGTGTAATACACGTTACCCTAATTTAAAATGATTGATATAGTTGACGAAAATACGCGTGTTGACGCATTTAGTAGAAAAAGCCTTGTATTATAATACGGGCGATTATTGAAATTGATATTATTAACTCTTGTAAATGTTTTAGTTGAAGGACACTCGCATCCAAAGATAGTGGGAGTCTAACAAATTGTGGACTTGACAGAGGAACGGTCCAAATTACAACAAGTAGAAAATGCTCATCAAAAACCTAAATCGCGTAGCGATCCCGAACAAGGCTAATGGCAAGAGAAGCCCGTTAGGGCAAGCATTACCATGTGCACATTTTAAATTTAATTGCACAAATAGTAATATGCAACAAGTACATAGAGATTGAAAGTTGCATATGTAGATTAGAAACTTGGAAAACCTGAATAGAAATACATATCCAGGATATTATTTCCAAGAAAACTAAATAGAGGTGTTACTTACATAGGGCGTGATGTGAAAACTATAAAAAGGTCGTGTATGTCATGTGTTAATCGCTTACTCTGGCCAAGTAAGTAGTGGCACATGATACCATGAGTTTCTTATAGCGGACACATTTACATCCGATGTAGTAAGGGCGGAGGGAATGGGACTAACTTAAAAAGTACCCAAATGAATCAAATGAGCAAAATATTTGATAATAATGTAAACGCATAGCAGGGTGACGGAAGCGTATTACATTAGGATAATGAGCCCGAAAGAAGGGACAAAGAAACATGTAAAATAATTAAGGTACGCATTGGGAGGGGGTGTACTTACACTTGAACCCGGAAAATGCGAATATGTCTCTAAACGGGTCGTTTTTGTAAAACATCAAACTCGAGGACAAAGTCGGAATATAAAAATGAAGCGAGGTCTTAATGCATACCGGGAGGGTTGCAATAATAACGACTTCGGTAAAATACCCGGTTGATGGGTAAGAATTTAACACATGCGTAGACCGAGAAACGAGAACTTGGATGGAAAGTTAAAAGACTCGGGTTTTGGGTCATAACTAAAAGATGACAAAATAATGTAAATAAAAAAAATTGTGAATAAATTATGTTCAACTATTTTAAAGTTGAACGGGTCGATTATAATATCATGCCGGACGGCATGAGTGAATACAAGCGGGATAATAGTATCGTTAAAAGCAAAAGAATAATGAGCCCGGTGACATAATCAAATACGAATGTATGTAAACTGGATAATGGTGAGCATAAGATAAACCGACGCATAAATGATGTGAGAAGTCATAAAGTCGGAAAAATTTGTCCGAAAGGAAACGAATGTAGCCTTAGACTACGGTCAAGGTCAAAGAAAATATCAAGGCGAAAATAAATGATTTTAAACGAAAATAGGAATGCCTTGACACCAAACATGTATTTTAATAATGACATGAGTAAGGAATGATCTACAGGATCAACCTAACCTTTGGGGTTATAAACAATGGAAAGGTCTATGAGACAAAAACGACACACAGGTCATGATTAGAAAGAAATTATAAGGACTTCGCCCTAAAGAGGTGAAAGTCTAATAAAAAAAATAACCCATAAGGCTAAGCGATAAAACCTACGGGTCAATTATATAAAGCAAGGGAATCAGTTGAGAATCCCCGCATAAAACTAAGACTGTAAAAGAATAAATTATGGACTGTCAATATCTATAATCCTGACAAAAGTTAAAGAGAAGATCCTAAAACTAAAACTTTGGTTTTAGTAAGAAATATCGTTTTTACAAATATAAATTCTGATAGGAATTTAAATAGTAAGCATGAAGGATACAAGTATTGACACTAATAAGCGCAAGACGATATATTCGAAAAAGTGATGTTTTCGAAAATAAAAGGTTGATATGAATTAAACATGATGTGACACGATCACGGTCAAGAAATGCAATGTGGGGTAGAATTACATTATAACCAAGCGAGCGGTAGAAATAACCGGACTAATAAGTCTAGTTAGTGAGACCGGTTAAGGTCAGTAATTCAAATCAAGAAATTTGGTTTGCTTGTAAGCGGTAGATTCGGTATAACTGAACCGAATAAATAAATTTGAAAACAATAGAATTTGTTGCTAAAAGTGAAAGATTTCACTAAAGACCTTTAAACGGGTCAAAGTAACGGATTCATAAAGAATTCGATAGTATAGGAAAGCGATGGATATCGCTAAGTTAACTAAACTAGTGGAAATAACGAGATTACGTTATTTCAAGTTGCACTATGTTGTATGAGATACGTAGACAATTAGTGACCAAAAAGATGTTACCATACTTATTTGGTAATACGAACAATTGGTTAAAAGTATAAGTAATATTTAAAAGATATCTCGGATCAAATACATTGAGTTTAAACTCAATGAATTATGTAAGAAAAGGTTTCGAGGACGAAACCTCTTTAAGGGGGGTAGACTTGTAACACCCCGAAAACGGATTTGGTAATCAAACTCTGTTAAAACTAAAAGACGGGTAACGTACCGTTAATAGTAAAAATAACCCGGTAAATATTTGGATTTAAATAAGAAATCCTAATATTGTATATGAACGAATCAAATTTTTAAGGAATTAAGTTTATAAGAGCCTGAGTTAACGGGACTTAAAATAAAACGGGTTATAACTCCCGGAACCCACTAAATAACTAGGAATATCAACCTAGTTAGTCTAGTGTTTTTAAAATAATGAGGAACTTGATGTAGTAACCTTTATAAACCTGGGTAAAGTTGAGGGACTAAAATGGTTAAAGTGAGAAAATGGGTTTTTTTATTTATTAAAATTAAAAACACCAAAACACACACCTTTGTGTATGTTCTGGTCGTACAAAACACAGGAGTCAAGAAGAGCTCTTAAGCTCAAACCCTAAAACACAGAAATTCATCAAATTGAAGGAGCAAATCAAGCCCGAATCGAAATCAAAGCATAGATTAATGATCCCCATTGCAAGGAGATCATAAGGTATGTAAAATTTGACAAAAATTCTCTACTTGAAATTCTCATGAATTTAGAGAACTTGAAATCTGATGATGCATGTATGAATTGTAGATGAATTAGGAACATTAAAATGTCTAGGAGTAAACCCTAGACAAGTACATGTTGAAATTATGCTAATTCTAGTGAAATCCATGGTCACCATTGTAGGTGACTAGTGGGTTATGTAGAACTTGATAAAACACTAGGAAATTTGGGGTTATTCTAGTGTAATTTGATATATGTAAAGTTATTTCAGAATTGTAAAGGCAAATAATTGTGTTAGATAGTTGATTGATGAAAATTCGGGTTATATGACAAGTTATGAGCTTGTTAATGAATTATGTAAAGTTATACCCGTTAGGTGTTCGCTAAAATGCCCAAATGAAAAATAAATGTTGAAAATCGGACAAAAACGCATGTTTGATGGATATGGCAAATTGTGCGTTAAGACTTATAAAAAGGGTTCTAAACGGATTGTGAATTGAACTCTCTAGGCGAGGAATCCGGATCATCAAGTGGACAAGCCGGTGGAAATACGCGTTTGAAAAGGATGCTTAAAAGGTACGTAACTACGATTCCGTTACGTTATGCTTGATTTTGTATTTTCGCTAGTAGACTTTAAATTAGCATAATACATGGAATTGGAAATTTGTTGAAGTGACAAAGATCATTAGGTAAATAAACGGGTCAAAAGGTGAAATTATCACCCTTTGACAATATCGACTAATGGTTTGTCGAGTTACATTTTTATAGGAATAAATATCAAATGGATACGCACATCGCTATTGCTTAGCGGCTAATAAGTCAAGGTATTGAAACGGGTCAAAATATTGATCCGAGCCAGGTATGTATAATGATTCAACTCATCATGTAGAATTTGGAGTTCTATTAGAGTTAGACAAGGTTAAAATATAGATATTCGGTTATCTTTTAGGTAAGCCGAATAAATTGAGTTATGATTATAATGTTTTATAAGCACATGGGTTTACAAACAAGAACTATGGTTAAAAGGTCGGATTTTGAGTCAAACAAGTATTTAAAAGTTCCTTGTAAAAATAAGAAGGATGAAAATTTACCAAATTGCCCTTATAGGCTAATTTGAACAAATGACCCTTAAAAAGGGGTCTGGAAACGAGTTTTATGATTAAATAGATGCTTAGAATAAGAAAAGATAGTGAAAGATGTAAATTCTTGGGTCGAATGACTTTATATGAGTCTTTGACGTAAAACAATAATCCGAGGGGTAAAACTAGGGATTTATAGATATCCACATTTAATCCACCACACGTATAGTTGTGGTGGAAGATTACTTGATAAGAAATGTAGGAATATGAATGCTAGAAATGAATGAAAGTGATTTTAAGCTTTAAAGCGCTTAAATACCCTTAATGGGTCAAAATAAGCACTTGAGCGTAAACGGGTTCTAACTAAGTAAGAAACCCATGATTTATGATTAATTTAATAGGATATATTGAAATTATGATTCTCATGAGTTTATAGATCAAGTAAACATGTTTGTTTGTTAAAATCGCAAACGGGTCAAAATTTGGTAAAAAGGGTAATAAGCCGAAGACTTAAAAGTCTTAAATTTTGTTAATCCGGATGTTGGATTTTAACTCCATGTAATGGAGGATTAAATTACAAACACGTGGGAAGAAACGGTAGGTCAAACGGACAAGCGGATTGAAGGATACGAAAGTTTTCGTGTAAAAAACGGCAAAAATGGGAGTTCTGATACAGGGGCCACCGTAACTTACGGTACCCACCGTAAGTTACGGTGGAGCTGAAAGCTTTACGGTAGCTTCCTACTGATTTACGGTAGGGGCACTTTATACCAGGGGCCACCGTAACTTACGGTGCCACCGTAAGTTACGGTGGAGGTCAGTTTTATATCCTTGTTTTTGGAATCGAGACATCCATGTTGGAATTTCTCGATTTCCTTGTTTAATTCGATTATTTGACTCAATCATCCTTATTGTACTAATTATTTAATTATCAAAACTAACTTTTAAGTTGGTTTTGATCACAGGTGAATGTCAATAGTCCCGGATGAAGATCAAGCATCGAGCAAGAACCGAACACACGTTATACGAAGCTTCCGCAATGCTGTTTCGTCGTTAGTCTAAAACGATGAATTAAATTACTCTATGTTGTTTTGCTTTCAAGTTTAGAAAAGTTTTAACAACCCCGTATTTCCTTGTAATTGTGGTTGTAATCACATGATTATGGACATAAATTATACGAAAAACGTAAAATAATAACAGGGTGTTACACCAGTTCAGATGTCCCACCAGTCTTTTCAACATCACCGTACGTTAAATCATCATCCTCATACACCAAATTATTGTCATATCTTTCTTCATTTTCCTCATCATACTCATCACCCACTCATTACTTTCATTAATTTCATTTAAAAGTTTGGGATCCGTGGTATCCTTTCATTGATATCGATGCTTTAGTGAACGATTATACAACATTCACCAAGTTGTTTAATCAACCTTGTCACAATCAGTTTTTCCTATTTGCATGAAGCTGTTAAAATAACAATGTTTAATTAAATACCGAAGTAACAAATGACACTAATAGAACGAATGCTTAATTGACCGCTTACTTGTTCAAAGACATCTCAATTTCTCTCAAAACCGGTAGCACTACACATAAAGCTACTACCCGGATATGAAACTTTTGTAACTCCAGAGTATCACCATCAAATGCATTCCACCAATCCGCTATTAACAAGTCAAATAATAATACATGTAAAGCAACCATGTTGTCACTGTTTTGGTGTTTACAGCCTCAAACAGCTGGTAAAATAAATTTAGATAAGTTGTTGATTTAGATCCAAACAACAACTACAATTTAGGGCCAAATAAACTTGTTTGCAACCATTTGTTTTTGTTGTTTACAGCCTCAAACAACTAATAAAAAATTGAAATAAGCTGCTGATTTACAACCAAACAACATGTACGATTGAGAGCCAAACAACACTATTTACAACCTTTATAAGCTGCTAATATGAATCCAATAGTGGCTACAATTCAAATAATTTATTTTTTACCAGGAGATCTTATAGCCATTTTATCACCAAATAGTCGCGCGACATGTTGATATGCATCCAATTGTAGACTGGTTATGTCTTGAATTCTCCCACCAGGATTCAATCTCACAATGCATTTCAAAACGCCCCCATTATCTCTCCGGATTTGGCCTTTGCTTCATTCTCATAATAATATTCGGAACTCAAAAAATAGCCCATCGCATGTAAAGGTCTACAAAGTTGGCACTCCCACATTTTGTCTATAATTTCAAACGCTATAGCATATTGCTCCTTGCGTTTGAAACTCGCTTTGTGGTATCCTTAGCCCTTATTATGGCCTCATATATGTATCCCATGGCCGACTTTTTATCTCCATCAATAGGTCTAGGACCTTAACAAGAGGTCCCATCAACTTCATGGCATACCACCATATTTTTCCAAAACTTTTCTTGGATAAGAATGGGGTAAACTCTCTTCCCACCAACTTCCTTTCCTCGTTTGCTATTAATAAACTCAAAAAAGACAATCAACTTCTACAAATTATGCTTTTTCTTGTGCATTTGGGAGATAGTGATGTACGATGTTGCAAAACGAGTAATCGTGGGTCGATGCAAATTATGTGAATTAGTGAACTTTCTCATCATGTTCACAAGACCAATGTGGTTATATATATAGAGGATTAGGTTCATTTACGAACAACATCTTCATAGTGAACTGTGTGAACTAATCAGGACCATTGATTTTCTTTTTAGTTGTTAAGAGTAAGATTGTAATTATACAATAAATTTGTTTTAAATCTTTATTTTAATCATTGACTTTCAGTTACACTTTTAATTTTGATAGTTTTCTTAAATTGCATAATCATCTTCTCTATCTCTCTTAATTCAAAATAATTTATTTTCCATTTCTCTGTACGTTCCTGTCGTTCAATAGGCTGTTGATAAGGGATAATTATATTCACACAAGACTAAGAAGTATTATTTTTTTAATAAATGAATTCATATGTTTGTATTATTTTTTTTAAATTGCATATTCATGCAAGAATGGATTATTTACAGAACGTTTGATTACATATTTTTTTATTTTTGGATTAAATATTCATTTTTTTATAGTTACACATCCATGATTATTCTTCATGTACTCATCTTGAATCTTGTGTGATACTGTACACTTGTTCTGAACATTGGTGTGATAATATATGTGTACATGCGTGTTAAGAATATGACTTGTTAATGTACATATATGTATATACGTGTTGAGACTGTTATGTACACATATGTACAATGCCGAACAATCATCTCAGATACTTGCTATACACATGTGTACCATGTTGAACAACCATATCATTAACTTCTTTTTTAGAAGTATATTATGAATGTACATATGTGCACATTACAAATCGGACATGTACACTTAAAGAAGATGACCAGATGGAACAATATTGTTAATGTACATACTTTTTTAAATGGTGATTATGTATAATACATATATGTACATTCATTTCTACAGTGTTTTTAATCATGTTATAGATGGAAAATATATTATATAATGGTTATATTTTTTAGAATTAAAAAATTAGTTAATTGGTGAGAGAAAAAAATGAGAGAAAATGTAATTAATTATTTAATTGGAGAGAGAAGTAGTTAATAATTTACCTTTATACCCTTTTCATTTATTTTTTACATATATAAAATTACAAAACTGTCATTATTAAAATTTCCAAAATCCCAAGAGTGAACTGCGTGAACTCATCTGAACCCTTTATTTCATATACATTTGACAAGGGTAAGATTGTAATTTTATATAAATATTGAATTTAAATGATTTTGTTATTAATTCATATCAGTTACTTAAAAAGATTATTAATTCAAAATCTTTAATATACTTTTTATTTTTCAAGATTATCTTTCATGATCTTTTCAACAAATAACCATATTTCCATGATTTGTGATCCACAATTCACGGCTGTTCATCAAGTTCTTAATTCCAGGAAAATAAAGTCCGTCGTTCATCATCCCACATGTCGCCAGAATCTTGATTTTTGTTGAGCACGTCAAGCTTATCATTGCCACTAATTGACTGGGTAGTTGTCGTCGCCGGACGTCTTTATTGTTGCCGTCGCCGTCAATCGGACATTTATATGAGTCGGACTAAGATTCCGACGAACAATCAGCAAAGGTAGTACATTGATTCCCGACGTTCGATCATCGGGAAACATCAAGAATTTAACAACATCAACGAATTTGATTTCCTGCTGCTGATTGATCATCGTAGCCTAGGTTTTGTAAGTAAATAGTTATTCAGTTTGGGACTATGTTTGACTTAGAACTTGAATATTGACTTAGAACTTGATTGTTGTGTTTCTAAGTAAATTGGTGTGTTTTTCTACATTGAATCGTAGTTGTATTTTTGCCGGCAGGTGCTATCGTCTTTCATTCATGACCGACCCATGAATCAATAATCACAATTCTGCCCAAAACATTGATGATGATGTCTTCGTTACAACAATGGATCGTCCAGGTAGTGTATCGTATGACCGTTGATTTCCATAGATTTTTGTAACGAACATGTAAGATTGTTATTGTTTTCTTTTTGGTCATTTCAGCAATATTTGAACTAGAGTTTTTAGTTATTTTTTGTTTGTGTATAACATTTAGGTCCGAGGTACACATGTGTACTGCTTCATCTATACATTTCAACACGATAGTACACATGTGTATAATACATGGTAGTTGCATGTAAATAGCATAATCTTAGTTAATGAGCCTTTGAAGACCCGAAACATTGTTGTCCTTTTTTTAATGAACCTTTTGTAATGTAATTTTGCAGAGTCGGTTCCTAGTTGTCACACCCCGAAATTATCAGAGCTGGCGTGACTGGACTGGTATCTTCATTGCACAGCGGAAGCAAATATAAGCTAAGACTTCTAGAAATTAAACGCCCACTAAGTACTCGAATCTCCATTGGTTCTCCTATTCCAACCGTGCCAAGATTTGAATAAGTATACTGATAAAGAAACATGCGAAAAATCAACATAAAGTTGAGCGAGTTCATAGTTTGTTTGTAAAAGATTTGAAATAAATCTTTTGAATAACCGGTTTGTGAAATATTATTGAGAAAACGAATTTAGAAATCATTTTCTTGTCAAGTTATATGGAAACTTTGTATTCGTAACGCATTATGTTCGTAAAACCATGTATTTGTAAACTCTTGTATTTGTAAAGTTTGTATAACCGTCAATGCCCACCCTGACTTTGACTTCATGCCCGCATAATCCTATGCTTTGAATTTGTATAAAACATGATATGTAATTTGTAAAACCCCGGTATGAAAGCAACAAGGAAAAAGAGATCACCAATGGTTTGCAAGGCCAATGGTATGTGTGAAGTGATGCAGGAAAACTCAAACCTAGCAAATTTGTCTCCGGGAAGAAGACATAGTCACCACATGGGCCACCCTGGTCCGCATGGGTGTGGGCTCGCTACACCCAAATAGATCTATCACTCATGTCCCTTGGTCCTACAATGAGGATTAATGGCCTTAAGTGTTGAACCCACAACTCACATGATCTAAGTGTACCCTTCCTTAGCTAACCATACCATTTGTAATTGTCTGTAAACATTTAGTAACATGTACTCACTGGGTGTCCCACTTCTCAAACGCAGACCAACCCAGTCCCATTATTATAACTAGACGATCCCATCCCTAGTCATGAAAATCATTCACATTTCGATAATACGTATTTGTTTTGTAAAACTGGTATATTTAGTATGAATCATTCGTAAACCATTTGAGTTCAATGAAAATCACAAATCATTTGTGTTAGTTAAACGTGTTGTAACATGGTTTAGAGATATATATATAGTTTTTGTTCCTTAAAAAACCTCGTATGTTCTTACAAAACGTGCTTGTCTAAAAATAAGCAATCTTTGTTCATCGAAAACTTTGTATGTTTCTAAAAAACGTGCATGTCTTTCCACCCCGAAAACATTTATAAAAATGTAAAACCGTAAAAAAGTGGGGTTATGAACTCACCTGAATTGCCTTGTGCGAAGCTAGTCTAATTACGACTTTGTGATGTCGTTTCCAAGGCGTGACTCGCTAGCGTGCATTCTACAATATTCCTAACACGGAATATCTAATAAGTTTCTAAATAAGCGCAGTAACTAAACTACGTGTCACCGAGCTCTACCGAAGCGTTAGCCGAACGATTCGACGGTAAGTCGTTAACTTAATGAAAACGATTAAGTTAAACTTTATTTAGTTTGTATATTGTCAGTAATTAATAAGTCTTGGAAGACTTAGCTCTCGAGAGATTATTAAAATATATAAATATTTATATAAGAATATATAAATATATCGTTATCACCGCGTTAGGCGTCCCGAGAAGTCGTACGTTTATGTAACAAACGTTTATATGAAAGTAGCATATAACAAACTCGTACGTTGAAATGTATGCTATATAATGTGCCGTTTAGGCGTTTTGTAATAAATATAAAAGTTATATTTATTTTTGTAAGAGAATTCGTTATTGTTTGATACTAGAAATAAATATATAAACTATATTTATTTTTATAAAAACGAATTCATGTTGTTTGATATTTGGAATAAATATAAAAACTATATTTGTTTTATAAGACGAAATCATGTCGTTTGATATTTGAAATAAATATAAACTATATTTATTTTCATGAAATGGTTTCGTATTGTTCGATGTTTTAAATAAATATAATCTATATTTATCTTTATAAAACGATTTCGTGTTGTTCGAAATTTTGAAATAAATGTAAACAATGTTTATCTTTAAAAAAGAATTATCGTAATCTCGATGTTTAAAATAACTATATTTATGGTTGTAAACTGTTTCCGAATCGCCGTTTTTGTAATTTGTATCGTGTCGTAGAAAGTATCATACACTTGTGTTTTGTTTTTATAATAGCCGTTTGAGTTTGATAGCTTTCGTCTTAAAATAAAAACACGTTAGTTTTACGGATTTTCTCGAAAAACGGGCAGAGTTTCCTCTGTTTTTTGATGCCCCCGACAACACCAGTTGTCGTTATTTTATAAAAATTCAATCAAGATTCAAACAATGTATATATAATTCTGTCTAATATATCAAATGTAAACTATAATTTAACCGGTTTGAGCTCGTTTGACACACACGATTTAAACTATAAAGATAACGTAACGAAATCACGACTTTAAACTATTACCAAAGCTTTCGTCGAGTCGTCGAAACGTGGGCTGAGTTGACCGAGACGACTCGCTGAGTTGACCAGGTTTCACCGAGTTGACTCGTTCCTCGAATTCCAAATCGAATAGATCTGCGGTTGACCGCCTTTGACCAAAGTCCAAAACTGGCCCGAAATAAAACTCGGTTCCCAAAACATAACCAAATCAGCTGAGTTATTGACTGAGCCGAACCTGATCCGAAACTAACCCGAACCAAACTCAGGCTGACCCCGAGACTCACGAACCTGCTGACTAGCTCGGACCAAACCCGAAACCCGAAATCTGAAAGTATAAACCTGCTTAAAACAACTTGAACCAAACATAGCTGAAACCCGAATCATCGTCAAAACTGAGCAGCAAAACTGAGAAGAACTGGCCACTAACTTGAACTGGAACTCGAATCGAGCACCACCGCCGCCGCCGCTCCGCCGCCGACGGCGGATCGTCACCGGTAAACGGCGTGCGTCGCCCTTCTTCGTTCTCTCTCTCTCTCTCTTCGTTTCTTTTGAACTTGTCGCCTCAATCTCTCTCTAACCCTCTTCTCTCCCTCTCTTGCTCTCTGTCTGATAGATGTCGTCGGGAGCTCATCGGAGGAGGGGGGTCCTGTTGTGACGTCGGATCTCCGAGAGTAACCACCGCCGGTCCACCGTGCTCCGATTGGAGCTCCGCTGGAATAGCCGGTGATGAAATCCGGTCATCGGTCAGAACCACAAAGAGGGAGGGTGAGGTGTGGGAGTGGAGAGGTTTGTTTGGTGTGTGTATTTTAGTGAGGATGATGATGTTTTAGTTCTCATTTGAGTGTATTAGGGTTTCATTTGAAGGGGATGAAGATGTCTGATGATTTGTTTGTGTGTGTAAATAGATCTACAGAGAGGAGGAGATTTAGACAAAAGATATGCTTGTAGTCTTAAGGACAGGAAACATGTTTAAATAATAAATTTGAAGATTTGATCAAGATTTAGTTGTAGGTTTAGTTTGTGGGTTTTGGGCTTGGGCCCAAGGACCACAAGCTCAATCCCCGTGTTTAAGCGGCCCGTAATTCCTACGAGACCCGTTATCAAAACCCAAAATTGTCGGAACGTCATAATATAAAATTTTAGTTTTGAAAATATGTAGAATAATACCGGTAGTCATTGTCGTCGCGTTCGTTTGTTGTCTACGATAGTAATCGCGAAAAAAATCGCGGCGTTGCTGTTTTAAATCGTTTTTTCGATCCGGTTTCGTCTACGGTTATTAAAATTAAATTACGAAGCTAGATGTATCGTAAAATTTCAATTTTGGAAGTAATACGCATGTCCGATGCTTCCGTTTTATTGCCGGTGCGTTCCTACGGCCGCGTTTTCGCTCACGTTTGCGTTTTGTGACGTACGGAAACGCAATAAATTCACAAAAATTAAATTCATAAATATCAATATTCTTAGAAAATCCGTATTTTTCGGCGTTGTCAGTTCGTTGTTGTTTCATGTTCAACAGGTTTTTCCGTAAACCTCCGGTCGCGCATTGTAAAAGCCGGTTGAACATTCCTAGGCACTCCAAAGGCCCAATTAAGTTAATTTGTGTTGTAAACACTATTTATTATCGTGTTAATCACCTGTTAATCACGTAATTAAGAGTCGTAAATCACCGGTTGTCACACTAGTAACGTTTATGAAACTCCAAATGGGACTAGGTACTGGACACCAATTGTCCCCCCCGGATTCAAACCGTTTGTGAAAGCTAGATTTAGTATGATTGAACAAGCAATCGCAATGTACGAGGAGTACGCACAACTAGCAGGATTTGGAACCCGTTTCTAGAATTTAAAAACAATTGAAAATAATTTGGTGAACTTTTTCATTTTATTGTTTTGTGATTTTTATTGAAGCGATTAATCATTGTTTTTGTGATTGTTTAATGCGACATAATATCACCTATTATCACTTACAGTTATTGTTTTTCTTTTCTTCAACGGTATGACTTGTAATATGGTGAAAAATAATACACAAAGATATAAACAACATTCATCTCTATTGGAAAAATATGTAAAATAAATCCGTACATTATATGTTTTATATAATGTATATTACATGTACACATGTGTACTTATCTGCTAGTATGTCTGAACACAGGTGTACTTGGATGTTTACATACCAAGTACTCATGTGTACTGAGCTTACCATGTTACAACTATGCACATTTTTGTTGTGAAAATGTTGAATGAAATTTATTACACTTAAACCATATTTCGTACAATAATGTGTCAGGTAGTTTAACAAATAAAAAATTCATA
Source organism: Helianthus tuberosus (assembly GCA_030545235.1). Lineage (NCBI taxonomy): Eukaryota > Viridiplantae > Streptophyta > Magnoliopsida > Asterales > Asteraceae > Helianthus > Helianthus tuberosus. The sequence goes on from CM060404.1 coordinate 55,309,735, forward strand.
TAAATAAAGCAAACCAAGTAAAAATGGTCATGCTCAAGGATCGGAAAGCATATTACACAATAATCGGACAAACTCATTAACAATTCTTTTTTATCGACCACCAAGAACAAGGCACTTTTAAATTTCTCAACACGTCCAGAATCTCCGTGCTTCCCATTCCATAGGATATCCTCGGCCTGAATACACACATAACAACAACCAATGTATATTTGAATAATCGGTCACGCTCACTTTAACATAATATTCACAATTATAATATACAGTTTCACTCACAAAACAATTTGTTTGGCCGAACAATCGCGGCTTTGTTCCTTTTATTTTATCACCATGCCCGAAAATATTTGATCCACTTTTTCACTCCTTTTCCTCATAGTTTAGCATTGATGCAAAGCAATTTATGACTCCATCATTAATCCACTTACTTGGTTGTAAATCGATCATTTGAAAATGGTACAACCCAACGCCAATTGCAGTTTCAAACACCAATTTTCTGCAAATAAGACATTATAATTAATAATCTTTTCAATTAACGTATGCCCCGCAAAGAACAAGCATACGAGTACACCTGTGTAACAAAGCACATACAAATGAGTACGTTATGCGTTTCACGAACCTACCCATATCAGTACATATGTTGTACACCGTATATAATGATCATTTTTTTTCAAATTCAATCACATGCTCATGTTCACATAAAGCTTGAGATAACATAAAGTATGACACACGTAGGAGTACACATGTGTATTTCGTGCAACTGTATGTGTATACACAAGTGTACACCGTACACGCAGACTTGTTCTTTAAATAATGCAGTCTAAGTTAGGAACAATGATTTGTCTTGAGATATCTATGTCTGTAATAACTGCTTTATTTGATAAGTTATGGTATGGGACATAATGTTAATTATCTGATAAATTAGTTGTTATGGATTTCTCCTGGACAATCTGTTTCGCTTAGTGTCGCGCCCCGATGATTCCGCCATCGGTTAGGGTGTGACAACATCAGTTAATGTGGAAATGGGAATGGGCAAATGACCCCACTAATGGGGTAGAAAAACAACAATTTGATATTTTGGTGCAAGCTCTTAACGGAATTTCTGTGAGAGGAGGAAGAGACATTTGGAGATGGAAAGGCTATGAAAATGAAGAGCTTACTGTTGGTGGTCCAAGACAAAAAATTTATGAAGTCACTAAACCCAACGATGGGGAATTATGGTCTTGGTGGAATAATTGGGTCCCGCCAAAGGTGAATCTCTTTGCGTGGAGGGCGACTCTTAATCGAATTCCGTCGAAAATTAATCTTATACACCGGGGCGTGATTATGGGTGACAATAAATGTGTGCGGTGCGGCTTAAGACCGGAGACGGTGGACCATATTTTGTGGGATTGTTGGATAGCAAAATCTATTTTGTCACACCCCAACCGATGGTGGGATCATCGGGGCACGGCACTGAGCGAAACAGATTGTCTAGGAGAAATCCACAACAACTAAATTACCAGATAATTAACATTATGTCCCATACCATAACTTATCAAAATAAAACAGTTATTACAGACAGAGATATCTCAAGACAAATCATTGTTCCGACAACTCAAAATATTAATTGTTTGTTTCTAGACTCTTCCTAACTTGATTCCACATAGCAAGCATCCTAGCAATTCAAACACCTGTCACATACGTTAAAATAGAAGTCAATACACATAGTGTAAAGGTGAGCATACAAGTTTAATAGTATAATAGTAGCGAAAGCGAGTTTACGCATAACCAGCATGTAACATGTATAATGTGAAGCAAGTAGGTTATCGACAATGAGATATGCATAGACGTGACTGCGATTTGTAGAGTGCGCAACACGTATTGTTGATGCACTTTGTGTGGACGCGACTCGGCTTGGTTCGACTCGGCCTTGAAGACTTGAAGACACGAAGATCGAGACAAAGCTACAGCCAAGGGGGAGTTTGTTGGTGCACTTGTGTCTGTACTTTGTCTGTATTTTGTCATGATACAAAACGATGTCTTATGTTAGTCTGGGTTACGTCTTAGTTTGTTACAATGTGCGTTCGATGTAAGTTTGACCAAGTCAACCATCCTCCTGGTTTGACTTGGCCAAACAGTTAGCACATTGGTTGAAAGATGGTTGAGTCGAAGGATGGTCATCGAAGGATTACTTATATCCTTCGATGATGATGAGCTCGAAAGATAACCACGAAGGATAGACCACGAAGGATATCATCCTTCGTGGTCGACAGATGATCTTTCGATGGCCTTCTGGTCGACAGATGATCTGTCGATCAATCTGTCTGATCTTTCGACCAGACCTGCTGTGTCGGGTATAAATACCCGTGTGTTGTGTTCACTTCAGTCAGCAGACGAGAGAGAAAGACAGGAGAGCACACACACACTGTGAGAGTTTATAGAACATATCTGTAAACATTGAGCTTGTAACCGGACCTTTCATACGCATTAATACAAGTGGTGTTAATCGTTGAATGTTGTGTGTTGTGTTTGTGCTTGTTCTCGTATAAATTCTCGGTTGCATGCTAGCTTGGATTCCGCACTCGCTAGTGTGTTTGATATAACAAGGAAAAGGTTTTTATCTCATCCTCGAGAGGGACCTACAAGTGGTATCAGAGCTTTGGCTCTTCTCCTTGTTAAAACCGAGAGTTTTCGGACTGTTTTTCGGGTTTAAAAGGTTCACTTTTCTGAAAAACTTGTTAAAATCGGGTTTTGGATTGTTGTCGGTTTGCAGAAATATTCATATTTCTGGGTTTGTTCTTCTTATCTTCAACCGATATTCATAGTGTTCTTGGTATTTTACACTTTTGATCTTAAAAAGTTTAAAATTCAAAGTGTTTGTGTGTTGGGAGTTGTAATCTGATTAAAATATTGGACCTTACCTGTTTGGTGAAACCTGCATGTTCAGAAGATATGGTCTGAACATACTTTCTGCCGAAAGTACTCACCAACCCGTCAACTTTTCACCTACCTGTCACCGATTGTCAACCGTGTCAGAGCTGTTCGAAAGATATCCTTCGAAGTCGAAAGATCATCTTTCGACCAAAGGAGGTTCGACAGATAGTCATCCTTCGAGCATCCTTCGAGGTGTGAGACTTATCTTTCGGTCCAAGGAATATTTCGAAACATATATCTTTCGGTTTGCTGTTCTTTCTCGAAAGACAAGGATCCTTCGACTGGGGAGTCTTTCGAAGTCTTTCGAAGTCATCGTTTGACATTCATCAGTGTTCATCTTTCGGTCTACAGTACATTTTCGAAGGATAAGGATCCTTCGTTGGAGAATCTTTCGAAAACATTGTTCGAAACTCAACAGTGATCTTTCGAACCCTGTTGATCTTTCGAACAGGTGTTGATCTTTCGATCCTTGTTTGTTTAAGCCTAACAGTTTGTGTTTTTCAGGTCTTTCGATTCTTGATCTTTCGGCTGGTGATTATCATTCGAAATATTAATATAGTTTGTGAAAATTAAATTTTTAAAAGAAAAACTTGTTTTTCAAATTTTAAATCCATTTTCACTTAATATATTAATTTTTACAAAATGGGAACAAACGGTCAGTGGGATCCATCCGCATGGACTCTAACTCCACAATCATCAGCTACGCAATCATCAGCTACGCAATCTGCGTCAGATTTCAGCAAAGCATGGATGCAGGCTATTGTCCCACCTCAAGCTGCAATGATAACTGCAAATCAATGGGCATTGGTCACAAATCAAAGCAACAGCATTCAATCAATGATGCAGAACGATAGTGAGACTGGTACAAGCACAAAGCCGCCAAAACTAAATCATATTAATGATTGGGGATGGTGGAAAGAAAGGCTGAGAACTTATGTTCAAGGGCAAGGTCAAGATCTATGGATGTGCTTCTTCACCGCATTTGACCATGATTTGGAAGTTGCAGGATCTAATCCAGAAACTTACAGCACTATGTCTGATGATGATAAGAAGAAATTTGAGTTAGAAAAGAAGGCATTCATGATTCTCACACAAGCTCTTCACAAAGACATTTACCACCAGTTTGTTTACTGCACGACTACTAAAAGCTTGTGGGATATGCTCACGTTACGGTGTGAAGGAAATGCTCAATCTAGAAAGATCAAGCAAGAATTACTGAAGAAAGAGTTTGAAGGTTTCACGTGTATGGAAAATGAGACTTTGGCAGAGTTATCTACAAGGTTCCATCACTTGTTGAGCGAGATGTTTGGTTTTAGAGTCACTGCCACTCCACAAGAAATGGTGAAGAGATTCGCTGATAGTCTACCAGCAAAGTGGAGCAGTTATCTTGAAATTCTCAAAGAGAATGGTGTTCTAGACACAATCAACGTTTATGAGTTGATTCAAAAATTGGAGAATAAGGATGTAGAAGAAAAGCTGAAGGCAAAAAGAACACAAACTCCTCAAAATCCAGAAATGTACTTTGGGATTGCAGGAGGTATCAGTGGAGAAAGACCAGCCTCTCAACACGCGAAGCTTCAAACAGCCTTCGTCTCTAACACCGGACCTTCAACAACAGATCAGTTTGATCCTTCAACTTACATGATGTCTTCAAGACCGAATGTGCAGCCGACAGCTCAGCAGCAAAAACCGCAACAACAAGGGTTTTATGGAAGCTCGTCAAACTTTCAAGCCACTTCCAATCCGAACACTGTCAGATTAGATACTTCCAACTTTTCCAAAGTCAGTGTCGAAGTAGCCAAGGAGCATATGGAGATGTTGAATACCTTGGTTAGTGCTTATAGTGGATTAGTTGCAGGTCAGATTGGGAATATCAATCTAACCAATGAAGATTATCAGCAAGTGGATAAAGAAGAGTTTGAAATGATGGATATAAAATGGGCTCTTGCTAGTGCAATTCGAAGAGCTAAGGAGTTTATGGAAAGGACGGGGAGAACCAACTTGGAAAGCAAGAAAGATACCAAGTATGGGTTCGACAAGCAAGCTGTAACATGCTTTAACTGTGGTGAACGGGGTCATTTCAAAAGGGAATGCACAAGACCAGCTCAGCATGGAAACCAAAACCCCTTCAGAAATCAAGGCAACCAGCAGAACCAGAGCAGGAACAATGTTCGTACGATGATACCTGTCAACAACCAAGGCCAAGCAGGGTCATCAAATACCAACCGGGGGCTGTTGGTTCAAATAGATGAGGGTTGTGATTGGTCGCTTCAGCTTGGAGAAGGAGGAAATGGTGGAACAGCATGTTTTGCTGAAGTCGTAAAGGATTTAAAGCACGCCAGTGGTGGAGAATCTTCCACCAATGGTGTTGCATCTTCTGGAGATGAAGACAGTTCTGGTTATAGTGGAAGCTCAGATGAAGAGTCCTCCACTTCAGGAAATGATCATGTGGATGAGACATCTAGTGCATCAACGTCAGTCGATGCAGATTTTGATGAGCTTTTGGAAGAAGCTGCAGCAGGAGCTGAAAGAAGATCTAATTTGAAGGATCAAGCTGCTTACTCTTCGTCTTCTCTCCATTCAGCCTTTATGGCTAATGTCGACAGTTCATCAGGTCAGGTATGTGTCGATGAACCCACTGTAGTTAGCTGTGAAAATTGTGATAGTTTAAATGTTAAATATGCTGAACAGGAAGGTCAGATTGAAATCCTATCCAAACACAATCAAGAATTGATTGTAAACCTTTCTAAAGCAGCTGAAGCTAACGTGTTTTTAACCAGAAATGAAAAGGAATTTAAAACCACAATTGCGTCATTAAGACATGATGTTACAGAACTACAAAAAGCTGTTTTGCGAAAACAACATGCTAACAATGATCTTATAGACACAATTGAAAAGCAGATGGTAGAATTGGCCACCGCTCGATGTGAATGTGAAACAATCAAGCAGAAATTGGAAAGTTATTCCAATTCCCGCTATGTATTGGATCACATTATTGATGTTCAAAAGAAAAAGGGGGATAAGAAGTGTATGGGATTCAAATCATGTCCTCCCCCAATGAATCACAATTACTCCAAATTGCCTGATGACGAGGATATGCCCCGTTTTGAACCTACTGTGCCACTCGGTCTAGATGACTTTGCAGCAGGCCTCGGGTTCACAACTGGTACATCATCCTCAGGTCAATCTGAATCTGAATCTGAGAATGTGACAGATTCATCATGTGTTAAGGAACAGAGTCCTCCCACTGTTGAGGATGCTGATTCTTCGGATGATGAATCTGATGTAATTGTGAACCAACAGTCTAACTCGGTTACACCAGATATTCCAATCGAGAATCACATCCTGTGTGATCCACCAGTGAAACCGAGTGAGACTGAAATGTCAAAAGAAATGGAGTCGAGTGTATCAAGTGTTGAAGGGAGTAACTTGTTGTACACGCTCAAAGGAGATGACAAAATTTACTCTAACAAAGATTTTCCAATTAAAAATGTAAATCAAGATTTAATTGAGCAAATTTTTGAAGGATGTACTGACAAGTTTTTGGGAAACAAAAGTGGCAAAGTTACCGTCACTCAATGTGATCCAATTCCGTGTGAACAAATTAGAAAACAATACGGAAACCAAAAACCAACAGTTGAGCGAAAACAACAAGTCAACTCCGGAAAGGGTAAGGGACAGGGAAAGAAGGCTCAGAACAAGAATGTTCAAGCACCTAAGGTTCAACAACAATGGGTGCAAAACAAAAGAGCTCCTGTTAAGAAAAGAGAACCGAAAGTGAACTTTGTTGGATCCACGGGTTCAGACAAACTTGAAACATTTCAGGATAAATCTAACCTTGATTTTATAAAACAAGTTAGAATTTTGAAACGAAATGAACAGAATAATTACACCCAACACACCAACGGATGTGATTTAGGTCCAAGCACGTCTAGATCACAAAGTTCATGGTCTGGTTCTTCGTCTGGTAATCAACATGTTTCTCCGAGGTTTGTAGAGCGGAGAATGTGTTTTGAGTGTGGCACCATTGGGCATATTGTAAGATACTGCCCATACCTGCAAAAGTTGAAGCTAAAAACAAGTGCTCCCCAAGAAGCCAATTACCAAAAACGTTCATTTTCCCGGAAACAAGACCCACGTGTCTTGAAAGAAAGGGAAAAGAAGTTAAAACAAAAGAATCAAAAGGTAATTGAAAAGGCCTTAAAATCTGAGGTCAAAGAAGAAAAACCTGTTCAAGCAAAACCTAAAACTGTAAAACCAGTAAATGCTAAAACAATTAATGCAAATACTGGTAAAGAACAAACAGCTTGGAAACAAAAACAGGTAATTCAGTCAGGGGGAGCACCACAGGTCCTTTTTTCTAATCATCGAGTGATTGAAATCACTTACCTTGATGATCAAGGACGACCCAAGTCCACGAAGGCTTGGGTCCCTCTCTCCAACTAATTTTTGAGTGAGTGTGTAGGATATTCCAGGAGGAACTTTCGATAGTCGTAAGACTGTTGATAGTGGAGCATCCTTGCACAAGATAGGCGACAGAAGAAATTGTTGCCTTTGATGGAGAGGAAGAGAAAAAGGAAAAAGAAATGGCTGATGAAAGAAATTGAAAAGCTTCGACAAAATGAAAATCATTTCAAAATGTGAATGTTCAAGGCTTTGATCGGGTCCCCGGGATAGATTCAAATGAAATGTATGCACCTGCAGCACGTCTGAAGTTCACAATCGACAAGATGAACGTGCAGTGTACATTTCTTCGTGGTGTGATTGAAGAAAATGTGTTTGTTGATGAAACCAACCGGGTGTGCGGACGCCTTGGCATGGGTTGAACAACCACACACTACTTCTGAAAGAGAAAGACAAAGACCTTCGCTGGCGCAATGTGGACGACCAGTCGGACCCAAAGGTTTCTGATCTTGTTGCTGTCAAGAGATTTCTAAGTAGCTGCAAAGAATCGACTTTGAAATCCACACCGGGTGGATATCCAGTTTGGGAGAGCACTCAAATTCCTGGCAATGCACGATGCAGTTGCAGGATACGGTTTTAAATTTCTAATCTCTCCTATACTTGTCGATATTTAAGCTGCTTTGTGAATTATTATCTCGTTCAACACTCTTTGGCCAGACAATGCTGTCATGGTCCGCACCACAAACCGACATGCCAACTGATTTTTCCAAAATTCGCTAAATCATTTCTGATTAAAACTTAATTTTGGTAAACGGCATTGAGGTAAAACATGAGTTAACCAACATCGGAAAATCATTTTTGTAAATACCTTTGTTTTTTTTTAAATTTATTTTAGTTTGTTGATTTTAGGGGGAGTAAATCCAAAATTTGAAAATCCAAAAACATTGAAAAATTTCAAAAACACAAAAACAATAGAAAAACAAAAATGAGTTTCCTGGCGAGAAAAAGAGAAAATGATAGTACATCAGTGGTCTGTCTAAACCTCTTTAAACCTAAAATGAAAAGCGATAAGCAGCTCTATATAAGATGTATCGGTAGGCTCACAATCATTTTAAAGTGTGCAGGGTGATATAAACTTAAATCGACTGAAGACTGGGTGGGAACCATTCATTGGCATATGGTCTTAGTACCGAAATTTCGTTTGAGAGATTGCCGAGGTTCTGAGATATTCGGTCTTTATGCTGCTTATCATCTGGGTATCATGGTTGTATCTTTTACCGAAAAATAACGGGGACGCAAGTCTAGATCTTCCATGATACTATACATACGTGTACATATTGCATACGACCTCAATAAGTGATCAACAATCACATGTCCAAACAAATAAGTGATAATATATCACAAATTCTTTCCGGGAGTTAAGTTTCGTCTCTCTGCTGTACGAAAGTACTGACCTGTTCACGGACTTGCTCCTGTGCCCTCATGCATCGAAAATCAAGTTCCTCATCAATAAGTGATTATATCACATAGGGCTTGTTTTCAATCAAAATAAGTGAGAATCTCACATCATATACGGTCAAACAGATGATAATCGGTATACTCACCGGTAAGATGAACCCTCGTGCATACCTTGATACGGGAATGTGTCGTGATGTGGATGAACACCGGTCGGTAAGTATAAATTATACCTTAACGTATCCCCTCGCCATGATTACAAATGATAAGTTGAGCTTATGTGGACAACAATACCGATAATTGTTATAGGATGTTTATCTTAATGTTATCTAATTGAACAACAAGAGCGTTTTGGCATGACCGTACACTGATATGATTCTCTTACCCTCGAAACTCGCAAAAGGAATGTCTGTAAATATTTGTTTAATGTTTCCTGTTTATGTATCTCTGTATATATTTATTTATTGTTTTCCAAATGAAAATTTCAAAAAGATTTTAGGTGTGTTTTAATTTAAACTTTATAAAATCCAAAAAGATTTTTCTTCAAGTTTATTTTTGTTTGACCGACGTTGGAACTCGAGTCTATCCTACCCAAAATCCTGATCGTAAGCTGGAAAACAATTGCATCTTCGTAAACAGTCGAAGTTAACGAGTTTTGAAAGTTAAAGGATTAAAATGAATATTTTTCTAAACTTTCAAACTGCTGTCGGTTGGTGTTTGATTGAGATTTGATCTCATATGTGTCGTTAGTTTAAATGTTAACTATATTCCAGGCGGTTGTTCTCATTATGCGTTTAGCTTTCTTGCATGTGCAGATGCTAAAGGCGAGGAGAACATGTTCGATGAAAAGCTTTGGAATGAAGACACGAAGTGGAGGCACTCAAAGGATAAAATGATCGAGTTGCCGCTGTCCCTTCATCAACACCACAAGGATCTGAAGAATTGACAAGTCAAAAGATTCACGAGCATGACTCAATGGAGAGTTCAATCTAAGGGGGAGTTTGTCAACACACTTCCTAAGTGAAACGGGGAGTTTGTTGATACACTTTCTACTTTCAAGACGTGAAGACTTTGAAGATCCTCCGACATGAAAGACATAGAAGACGAACCATCACGAGTAGCGTCCAAGGGGGAGTTTGTTGATGCACTTTGTGTGGACGCGACTCGGCTCGGTTCGACTCGGCCTTGAAGACTTGAAGACACAAAGATCGAGACAAAGCTACAGCCAAGGGGGAGTTTGTTGGTGCACTTGTGTCTGTACTTTGTCTGTATTTTGTCATGATACAAAACGATGTCTTATGTTAGTCTGGGTTACGTCTTAGTTTGTTACAATGTGCGTTCGATGTAAGTTTGACCAAGTCAACCATCCTCCTGGTTTGACTTGGCCAAACAGTTAGCACATTGGTTGAAAGATGGTTGAGTCGAAGGATGGTCATCGAAGGATTACTTATATCCTTCGATGATGATGAGCTCGAAAGATAACCACGAAGGATAGACCACGAAGGATATCATCCTTCGTGGTCGACAGATGATCTTTCGATGGCCTTCTGGTCGACAGATGATCTGTCGATCAATCTGTCTGATCTTTCGACCAGACCTGCTGTGTCGGGTATAAATACCCGTGTGTTGTGTTCACTTCAGTCAGCAGACGAGAGAGAAAGACAGGAGAGCACACACACACTGTGAGAGTTTATAGAACATATCTGTAAACATTGAGCTTGTAACCGGACCTTTCATACGCATTAATACAAGTGGTGTTAATCGTTGAATGTTGTGTGTTGTGTTTGTGCTTGTTCTCGTATAAATTCTCGGTTGCATGCTAGCTTGGATTCCGCACTCGCTAGTGTGTTTGATATAACAAGGAAAAGGTTTTTATCTCATCCTCGAGAGGGACCTACACGTATCACCACCGTGACACGTGAAGAAATACCCTTAGCAACCCCCGTCCACGACAGGTGCTGAGTCCAAACTATAGTACTATCGTTGCTAAGGTGTCAGGCAACAATCACTGTGTAAACATAACATACAAGCATTCATCGAGTAACACGTATAACATGCGAGAGCGGTTAGCATACAAAAAGCGCTGCGTTGTGTGATAGATGTGATTTGATATAAGTAACGTATGTAACACCCAAAAGTGCTTAAAGCAAAAAGGGATCGAGTATACTCACAGATAGTGTTTAATAAGTAAACACTCTCTTGGATTGAAGGGAGCGCTGGAGAGTTAGCCTAAATAGTTAACGATAGCATAAACGATGAGCGGTGCGTTAAACGGTGCAAGTTAACGTAGTGACGAAGGGTCATCCGATCGGATGGCAATACGGACGGATAGTCATCCGGTCGGATGGCCATTCGGTAGGTTTGCCATTCGTTTGGGATGGATGTGTTTGTGTATGATGGCTTTGAAGTTTTCGTTGTAGCATTTTATAAAACAAGAAGTATTCCTACCATTCAGGTCGTCCGGTCGGACGGTCATCCGGACGGATGGCCGTCCGCTCGGAGGGTGATCCGAGTGGAGGGTATATTTTGGATATTGATTGAAATGGTTAAGTGCTGAACATTATAGGTCATCTGACCGGATTGCCGTTCGATCGGATGGCTATCCGATCAGACGGTGATCCGTTCAGTAAGCTTGTTCGTTTGGAAACTTGTAAAATTTGCTAAGTTTGAAAAGTTTTGCGATAGCACCGAGACAATATGAGAACGTGTCAAACAACGGAACCCTATCGGGTCCAGTCACCCGATCGGATGGGAATCACCTCGTCCAAACCAGTTAACTGTCCTTGAGGGTTTGTTCATGTTCAACCCGTTAATCGATTGTCTCTCCGATAGAATCCGTTCTCAATCCAATACTTCACTATAGAACGAGTAGAAGGTCGGAACAAGCCCTGATTCTATCGGTTTTGAGCTAAAGAGTGTAAAAGAGTTGAAAGAAAGTTATGAAAGCATCTTTCAATCCTTTTTAATCTTGAAAATGTTTAGATTTATTGCGAAATCAGTGGTTAAACATGTTGAAATCCCTTAGATCTGAGTTGTTCTTAGTGGAATGAAGTCAAATCTTGAAGTTCATAAGAACTCCTGATGACATCACCCAAGAACACCCCAAATCAGATGGATTTCATGGTGAAAAGTGAAGATTTGATGGTGAAAATGATGGAAGTGTGTGTAGATCATAGAAGTACAAGATTTGAGTTGAAAACTTACAAGAATCGTGAGAAATCAAGAGAGGAAGAGGCTGGATAGCTTGGTCGGACAAGAGGGCTGTCACATCAGGGAGGAACTGATGTGACATGTGCTATTTATAGATGTCCAGAAGAGGAAAGTCGGTGCAGAGGTGGGATCGAAGTGAGGTTCGATCGAATGGCCATCCGATCGGATGGTCATCCGGACGGATGACCATTCGATCGAATGGGCGGTGTGAGTTAGTTTTTGATGTTTCGTTTCGTGCGTTGAGCGTTGAGATGCGTTGCGAGAAAGCGATGCGATAGTATTACACATTAGTTATACCAATAACATAACTACTAATTACCATAAAAGTAAAACTTGCTATTCGAGTTTGCGATGAAATTGCGTTGCGAATAAACACCTCAAAACAATATAAACATGCACAATTAACACATAATAGCACACACACGTAAAACAATATCCAAAACTCATAACTCGTATTGCGATGCGATAACGTTGTGATAGCGTTAAATTGTTTAGCGACTAACTTAGATTGTTGCACAATAACTCCACATAATACAACTAAGTTAACATAAATTCAAACATTAGTTAACGATTCGGGAGGTACAAGTAGTAATTAAGCAAGGAATGAAATATTCCAATTAGCAATCTTTTCTTCCTTTGACTTTGACTTGTACTTTGACTTCAAAAGTCGGGTTGTTACATATTTGGTGGACGATTATGGTTTGGCTTAAACTACCTTTTCCGGTTGGAGATTGTTCACTTAGTCAACTACTTGGAACGGCTGAAGACATGAAGGGTTAGAAAGAGTGGAAGAAAATTATTGGTGCGGTTCTAATGGTGGCGGCTTGGGAGATTTGGAAGGCAAGAAACGACAACACTTTCAACAATCATCACACTCACTTTAATAGGACGGCGGAACTTATCAAAGAGAACTCGTACCTGTGGATAACGAGTAGATCTAAATTTTGTAATATTGATTGGAGTAGATGGTCCGACTTTAATATTCGCGATGTAATTGTATTACTTTCGGATTCCAGTTTCTTGCTGGCTCGGTTTCTATTTTTTAATAGAAGTTTCGCCATTAAAAAAAATGTACAAGTTTGTTCCTTTTCTATATCTGTTATTTAAAAGTGCGAGCATTGACAGTGAAATTACTTGTACGGCATGAATTAAGATGCGTTTGTGTTAGTAATAATGATGAGAAAAAAGGAAGCATGTGCAAAACCCATTACCCTATATCTGGACCAGTTGTTTGCAGGTGGGTCGACTCCTTGTTTTAGGGAGCTACGCCTACACCATACAAAACAAATATTCTTTTTACGGTCTTAAACTATTGTTTTATTATAGCATTTACATCCCATTTTTTTCATTTTTTTTGAGTGAGTTCCGTGTATTTTATAAAGTGATTTTAAGTGGATGCGAGTGATACGTAGAGAAAATGTTATTGTTCATCTATATATTTGAGTGGACGCTGTTTACCCATATTACTTTTTTAAGAGTAAATTACAAGTTACAAGTTTTGTCCTTTATGTATGTTCTAAATTGCAGGCGCTGTCCTTTGTCTTTAAAATTGATGAGTTTTGTTCTTAATGTTTGCAAATCTTGCACGTTATGTCCTTTAGGCCAAACCCAGTTAGATTTTTTAGTTAAATCTGGTCATGTGCAAGGCACATGAGGGTACTATTGTAATTTCACCATCAAAAAATAATAATTAAATCATTAAAAGAAATTAAAAAAAGATGGGACCCACATTTTCTTCTTCATCCTAAAACCACCACCACCTCCAACTTTACCACCACCGCCCACCACCTCCTTAAAGCACAACTTGCCACCACAACCTAAAACCGCCACTTGACACCACCACTGAAACCACCACCCTCCACCATTACCCTTCTCCACCATGACCACCCCAAAATCAACTACCACCTACTAAAAAACCCAAACCTGCAGTACAGCCTTGGATATCATCAAATCGCTCACAAAGATTGAATATTTTTATGACAAAACTAAAACCCACATGCTTAATTTGAACAACACCCCCAAATTAACAAAAAATCATGAACACCTAAATCATCAAGCTTGTTAATCTTACCTGGTCAACAAGAAAGTCAGTTGTTTAAATAAGCTCAATCAACTATATAGAAAGATAATCTGGTCAACAATATGCAGAATCCTCCCTCTTTCATGGACGGCTATCATGGCCGGAGACAGAGACCACCGACGCACTTAACCCACACCCACCGCCGCACCTTCACCCACCATCACCGACGCACTTAACCCACACCCACCGCCGCACTTAACCCACCACCACCACCGCCGCCGTACCTAAACCGCCGCCGCCCCTAACTCACCACCGCCACACACCACCTTCAATCTGTTACCACCACCGACACACTAACACCACCTCCACCACCGCACTTAACCCACCACCACCGGAGAAGATCAGGGAATCGTGTTTTTCCAGAATCTGTACGGAACGAGCACTCGTTCTGTTCGAGTTTCCAGAACTCGTTGCGAAATCGAAGAAATCGATGGAGAGAATGTTCAAAACTCTAGATCTGTACAGTGCGGTTTCAGATGTTAGAGAGAGAGAGAAGAGAGAGAGTTTATCAGAGAGAGAGAGGAGAGAGAGTTTGTATATATAGTGTTTTACTTTTAAGTTTGTACAAAATGACCCCTGAATAGAAGTTCTTTACAAAATAACCCCTGTATAGTTGAAATGACAAGAATACCCTCATGTGCATTGCGCATGACCAGATTTAACTAAAAAAATCTAACTGGGTTTGACCTAAAGGACATAACGTGCAAGATTTGCAAACATTAAGGACAAAACTCATCAATTTTAAAGACAAAGGACAGCGCCTGCAATTTGGGACATACATAAAGGACAAAACTTGTAATTTACTCTTTTTTTTAATATTTTTTTAAAGTGATTGTGAGTGAATGATAGGAAAAAGTAACGATAAAGGTATAAAAAATATTATTTAATTGAAAAACAGAGAAAAAGTAATGATAAAAGTATAAAAAATATTATTTAATTTTTTGTATAATTATAGGAATGGAAATGAGGAAAGAGATGTGAATGCTCTTAAAATGAGCCCATTTGTGCATCATCCTTCTTGTTAAACGGTATTTGTTTAGTTTGTTATTTATGTTACGAACGATTGCGTCCATGGAGTTTGTTATTTTAGGGCAATCAAAGTTTTATTTAAAGTTAGTTAAACGGGTTTTAAGACCCAAAACAGAAGATCGGCGTGCATGCCCAACTAATTTTCAATTAACGTGTTGTTATTATTTGTACACATGAAAATTCGGTCTCGAGATTGTATCATATTAAGAAAAACACATACAAATATACTTAGAAGTTCTGTGTTTTGTTTGGATCGAGTTTCTAATATGACTTGGTTATTATTTGTTTTTTTTTTTTGAACGGCCAACAACGTGTTAGCCCACACCAATTACATTAACCTAATTGCACCCAAAACTACTAACATTTGCTACATCAAATCTACTTCATTCCTCCCATGTGATTCCTTTTAGGCTTGACCGATTCCCAATCCACAAAAAGCTCAAATGTTTGATTTCCTCCATCATACGTGCCAATAGTATTTCCTTGTTGAAGATAAGGTTGTTTCTGCCCCGCCACAATACCCATAACGAAACTTGCATTATCGCATAAATTAACTTCCTCCATTTCGTATTGCCGCGGACATGTTTGTGCCACAACAATAGATCTTTTGCACGAAATGCGTAGATGTTTGAAATTCGGTCTCTAGATTGTCTTATTTGATGATCCCAAAAAGATTTTATGCAACTCCACGAAACTAGTAGATCAAATAAACAAACTTAGTAATATACTAATATATGCTAATCATGTCTTTGTAATTTGTTTGTTCAATATATGACTTGGAAATTTGAAAAATCTAAATTCAAGAGAAAAAACTTTTGGACACGACAAAAGAATATGTACTTTTTCGAAGAGTTAATTGCCCGGATGGTCCTTGTGGTTTAACATTTTTTCACGTTTAGTCCTCATCTTTTGAAAATAACAGGTATGCTCCCTATTGTTTGTCATTTTGTTACTCGGATAGTCCCCTAACATTTACTCTGGGGACTATCCGAGTAACAAAATGACAAACCATAGGGAGCATACCAACTATTTCTAAACTAACTGATATATACCCAGGGACTATCTGAGTAACAAAATGACAAACCATAGGGAGCATACCTGCTATTTTCAAAAGGTAGGGACTAAACATGAAACCACAGGGACCATCCGAGCAATTAACTCTACTTTTTCACTATGTTGAAGGTTATGTGTGTTTTGAGAAATGTTTTAAAAACCGATTCAAATTGGCCGGTTTTATCGGTTGAACCGTCTGGTAGAACTGATTAAACCGTCCGGTACACCCGTTTGAACCGCCTGATACACCTGATTAAATTGTTTTTAAGCCAAATCCAGTACGGTATAAAAACCGGATATTAGAACATTGGTTTTGAGTATATGCCGTATATCACTAAAGATGACACATGTCGAGGCAAAAAGGCATAGAAGCAAAATATGATTGATGACTATATCTATTGAAGCTACATATTGAACGGTGTGTCTAATATCCTTTTTAATTTTGATCTAAACTAGTGCTATTAAATCCGCGCGTTGCGCCGGAAATCCTCGTGTTGCGCCGGAAATCCTCGCGTTGCGCCGTGGATGGGTATTAGTTTGTTTAACTTCGGTACACTTGTTATAGCAACCAATAGAGAAAAAAATAAAAAAATAACGATATGACAAAAAATATACCGACACAGCGGGAAGTTGATCGGTATTGGTTTGTTTTTCTACGTTACCTACACTTGTTACAACAACCTTTTTTTTTTTGGAAATTCAATTTCATTAACCAAAAACCGCAACTAGCGTCTTCAAAGAGAAGACCCTAGAGCGCCCAAAAAACGAGGTTACATCAAGTCTAGAGGATATTTACACCAATCAAACCAACATTTGACTTTCAGCTTCGATCTATGCCTAACCCAAAAGAATGAAATCGACTTGACATACTCCACGACTTCCACGGCTCTCCTACTCTTATTAGAAAAAACTTTTGAGTTCCTCTCGTACCAAAGGCACCACATGGTAGTATATATAATTCCCGTCAGGAATTTCTTCTGATCCGCAGCCAAACTCGTGCTATCCGCAAACAAAATCAGATCGCGAACATAAAAAATAAACCAATTCTGCAGCCTGCACCACGACCCAATACGGAACCAAACTTCTGCAGCGTATATGCAACCTGTAAACAAATGCATCGACGTTTCGACCACTGTATTACAAAACGGACATAACATATCATTCAACAATATCCCTCGTTTCTGTAATTGATCTTTAGTAGGCAGCCGATTCAGTCCAACTCGCCATATCAGCAGCTTGCATTTGAGTGGAGTCCACCCTTTCCATTTAACGTTTACCCGGTTTGTTATGTTCCTGCAATCATCAAACAGTTTCTTTATTTTTCGAACCTCGAATGAACCATCAGAATTGCCTCTCCACTCCCATCTATCTTTGTCATCACTCCATTGATAATCATAAATATCTTGCAGCAACGAAAACAATTCAGAAACCTCCTTAGCGCTACTGGGACTAGTACGCCATTCCCATAACACATCTCTACCGTTGTTTGTAATGCGCACACGATCCGCCACCGAAGCCCACTTATTCCTCTCAATAAAAAACAGATTCGGATATTTCTCTCGCAAAGGGATCGATTGCAACCATACATCAGTCCAAAACTTCACATTAAGACCATCCCCTACAACCCCTACAAACAATCGACTAATCTGTCTACCATCTTGTAGCTTCTTATCACCCATTTTTACAATATTCTTCCAGCAACTACTAGCATTCTGCGTACATGGTAAAAATGTCCATTTTCTAGAAGAACCATTACAACCAATGACGACATTTTTCCACAAGCTCCGATCTTCTCGTTTAAACCTCCAAATCCATTTAAGCAAAAGAGCGTCGTTTATGTGAACAAGCTTGTTTAGACCCAACCCCCCATACTTTTTAGGCCGAGTTATATCTTCCCAAGCAACCCAACAAATCTTATTTCCAACACTCGACCCCGCCCATAAGAATCTCCGCATAACCGCTTCTATTTGTTCTATCACTGCCATAGGGGCTTTATATAGGGAAAAGTAGTAAATCGGGAGATTTTCCAAGACCGATTTAATAAGAAAAAGTCTACCTCCCATAGATAAAGTCTTGGCTTTCCACGAACCAAGACGAGATTTAACTATATCCACAATCGGCGTCCAATTATTAACGCGGTTCATATTTTCCCCCACTTTAATCCCTAGGTATTCAAACGGGAACACACCCCTTTTACAACCCAAAACCTCCAACATATCATCAACTTCAAAATCTTCCGTACCAACCCCAAATAAGTTAGACTTATTAAGGTTAATACGAAGCCCCGAGCATAAATAAAAGACCCTAAGTATTCGAGCCATTTTCTTCAAGTTCTCGAGAGACCATTCTCCAATAATCAACGCATCATCGGCATAAAAAAGATGAGATAAACTTACCTCATTCTCCGAAAAATTCACACCAAAAAATTCCCCCACTTCCTTCTCTTTATTCAACATCCAAGACAACGCCTCCATGACAATAACGAAAAGAAACGGAGAAAGCGGATCACCTTGTCGGAGACCTTTCTGACAATTAAAATCAAAGGTAGGTGAACCGTTGACTAAAACTGAGGCCCGAACGGAAGTAAGAATGCCTCTAATCCATAAACACCATTTATTTGGAAAACCCATTTGTTCCAATACAGAGATCAAGAAATTCCAATTAACATTATCGTAAGCCTTCTCGAAATCTATTTTTAATAAAAAACACCTTCCGTTTACGCTTTTTAAACCACTCTAAGACTTCATTTACCATCAAGGGACCATCCAAGATAAACCGGTCTTTTAAAAACGCCGATTAAGTCTCCGAAATAACATCTCCCATCACTTTCTTAATACGATTAGCAAGAATTTTGGAAATAACTTTACTAACCATACCAACAAGCGTAATAGGGCGATAATCTTTAAGATTAAGAGGAGATTTAACCTTTGGTATGAACGAAATAAAAGCCGAGTTGCACCCAAAAGACAATGAACCTGTCGAATGAAACTCCTCAAGAATCATCCTAAAATCCGGAGCCAACAACTCCCAAAAATGCTTCACAAAACCAAAATTAAACCCGTCCGGACCCGGAGCTTTATTAGAACCGCAATCAAAGACCGCGCGCTTGATTTCTTCAACAGAAAAATTCTGAAGTAAAGCCGCACAATCTTCACTTTTAACTTTGTTGATGTCGTGACAAACCAAGTGCGGCCGAATAACAAGATCTTCACGAAAATGATTCTTAAAAAACTTCAACACCTCTCTCTTCACCAACGCCGGTTTGGAAACCCACTCCCCATCTATAAACAAACCAGGAATACAATTCCTCGCCTTTCTTCCGTTAACAACCCCGTGGAAAAAAGCCGAGTTTTCGTCTCCCAACGAGGCCCATTTAACCCGAGACTTTTGTTGAATATCCCGGCCCCTCCTAAACTCGATCTCTTCCATACTTTTTCTACATTCCGACCATATCCACATTTCAGATTCATCTAACTCCCTAGACTCCATAAGTAGCTCGTATTCCTCTTTTTCTGATTTGAGAACATTAAAAACCTCATCTTCTTTTTTCCGAAACTTGTAACTCCACTCCTTCAGTCTAAACCGAAGCCTTTTGAGTTTGGCTAACAACCTAGAATCTGCCGGCCCTATACCTCCAACGTCACCCAACACCGATTTGATCAACTCGACACATTCAGGAACCTCAAGCCAAGAATCAAACCATCGAAATGGTTTATAACCGAAATTATTATCAACCAAGGACAAGACTAACATGGAATGATCGGACAACTCCTTATGAAGCGCTCGGACACAAGCATTGGGGCATTTATTAAACACCTCCGAGCACACGAACATCCTGTCAATTCTACTCATTTTACATACTCCCCTTCTAGTGACCAAACACGTATACTTTAAGCCTTTAAGACTGTACTCCCGAAGACACGTGTCCTCAATGAATTCATTAAAATCCCTCGCACATATCGAATCAAAAACCGAGTTTTTTCGTTCATCGGCAGATCTAACCGCATTAAAATCGCCCATAACTATCCACTAACCTTGACCCGCAAGAATCATATCTTTCAGCCTACCCCATAACTCCCTTTTATCCCCGTTACCTTGCGGAGCATACACATTAACTAAATTAAGACGATTCGCCCCATCCACCAACATACCCGACACAGAAAGAAAATTCACATCTTTTATTACTCCATCTTTCTTGAACACTTTTGGTTCCCACAGACTAACAATACCACCAGAATGGCCATTAGAATAAACAACCTCAAATTCAAAACCCAAACCACCCCAAAAACCAGAAAGCATACTTTCCTGAACATCCCCACTCATCGTTTCCTGCATCCCAATAAACGACACCCCGAACTCATTTCGTAATCTTTTAATCCACCCACCTTTACCCGTAGAACCAATCCCACGAATGTTAATCGACAAAATATTCATGGCTTACCAATTTGTAAC
Organism: Helianthus tuberosus; assembly: GCA_030545235.1. Taxonomy (NCBI): domain Eukaryota; kingdom Viridiplantae; phylum Streptophyta; class Magnoliopsida; order Asterales; family Asteraceae; genus Helianthus; species Helianthus tuberosus. Next base: position 55,330,328 of record CM060404.1, read on the forward strand.
CCTTCTCTCATAATAGAATTGCTAATCAAACCATCATACCTATCAAGATCGACACCCAATTTGGCACCCAACTTTTTCGTAGCTTCGACCTCATCTTTATGTTCTTCTGGCATAATGTCGCTACTCCCGAAGACACGTGTCCTCAATGAATTCATTAAAATCCCTCGCACATATCGAATCAAAAACCGAGTTTTTTCGTTCATCGGCAGATCTAACCGCATTAAAATCGCCCATAACTATCCACTAACCTTGACCCGCAAGAATCATATCTTTCAGCCTACCCCATAACTCCCTTTTATCCCCGTTACCTTGCGGAGCATACACATTAACTAAATTAAGACGATTCGCCCCATCCACCAACATACCCGACACAGAAAGAAAATTCACATCTTTTATTACTCCATCTTTCTTGAACACTTTTGGTTCCCACAGACTAACAATACCACCAGAATGGCCATTAGAATGAACAACCTCAAATTCAAAACCCAAACCACCCCAAAAACCAGAAAGCATACTTTCCTGAACATCCCCACTCATCGTTTCCTGCATCCCAATAAACGACACCCCGAACTCATTTCGTAATCTTTTAATCCACCCACCTTTACCCGTAGAACCAATCCCACGAATGTTAATCGACAAAATATTCATGGCTTACCAATTTGTAACCCTTCTCTCATAATAGAATTGCTAATCAAACCATCATACCTATCAAGATCGACACCCAATTTGGCACCCAACTTTTTCGTAGCTTCGACCTCATCTTTATGTTCTTCTGGCATAATGTCGCTACCATTATACATATCTTCAACTTCTGTAACATCAGCTTCAACATGGTCCTCCCTTTCTTTTGGGGAAGCGTTTACCTCACCACTAGAATTATATCCTTGATACAACGGATTCGTATTCAAAACAACCTTATCCGGGGTATCATTACCCGAATTAACCGATGTAGAGTCTCGTGTACTGTCAGACTCATCTACCAACCCCAAAATTTTATTAAGTCCAAAAATGTCCTTTTTAGACATCTTGGCCTTTTTACCTTTCTTAAGTTTTTCCAGACTAGAAGAGAAGGATCTACTGGATCGACCCAAGCCTTTAATCTTTCTAACTTTTTTCCTCTTATTCACCCTTCTAGACACCGACATATCTTTCGTCTCCAAGATTTTATCAAACGGGAAATTAACCGCAGGAGTGAAATGATCCCCATCTTGCACCCGGTGCTCATTTATAGGGGAAGGTTGGTCTTCATTCATGTCAACAGAATCTTCGACGTTCACCGTATCATTACATTCTTCCTTAGACTGTGTCTCTACCGGTTGGCTACCCGTGTCCAATCCTTCGTTATTTTTTCCGGAACCATTATCGACATCTTCCATCTTTTGACTAAGTTCATCAATAAACTCAGGCAACCATTCACCCAATTCTTCCATAACCCAAACCCGAATCTTCCTACCTTTCCAGTGTAATACTACTTCCTCGGAAATTCTCTTCCCTTCTCCGGTCAAAATACCAACATATTCAAATGATAGATCAATGTCTGATTCAGACCTATTTGCTTTATGCATCACTTTCCCAAAAAGACCGGCCACCGTATCAATCAATTCGTTCGAAAGAATATTAAGAGGAATACCTTGTACTTTGATCCATGCTAGTCTTTCAAAACCCACAACTTGACCATGCCATGAATCAACCCTTGAGAAACAATCTCTTAACCTCCTAGCCTCGTCTCTAACAGCCGTGGCGACATCCTCATCTTCAAAAGACACTAGCACATCCATACCTCCCACATATTGGATCTTACAGTACGACGGGCATAAATCATGCATGATCTTTTTCACCTTCTTAAGAACATCCAAATCAACCATACGTGCAAGAATGGCCTTCCCATGCAGACCTAAGAAAGCCGTAATATGTTCCGGAACCCTAATTAATTTAAAAGAATTCGCCGTCGTGTGACCCAAGAGCTTATCACGAAACGACAAATCACCCTCAATCCATACTGAGTTCTTAACTTCTCCAGAATCCTGTCCCACATTATCATTCTTACCCTTGACATTGGATCTGGTTTGACTATGATCATTCTCATACCTTATCTCACCCTCTTCTAGAACAAATCGAGCGACGCTAAACCATAAATGACAATCACCAATACGAATCTTGCGTAAAGTCTTAAGTAAATCCTCTACATCTTTTACATCCAATAGAGAAATAAAACCAAACCGATTACCTCTTTTGTCTCTCTTTCTCGCAATATAAAGATCGTAAATCTGTCCATACTCACGAACAAACTCTGCCAGATCTTTGCCGCTGCATTTATCAGGAAGATTTGTCACAAACAACTTGGTAATTCGACGTTGAATATGGTCAGGAATGGCTTTGAGAGGTGGTCGGCGATCGCCCATCCCTAGGGTTCTTACCACAAAGTTTTTTTCTTTTATTTGATAATTAAATTACTTTTGATACATGTCTTTTTCATTTGAAAAACCTATAGAGGAAAAAAATCTTGATATGACCAAAATATACCGACACGTGATTTACATCGATAAAAAACAAACGCAAGTTATGTAAAATATATAAATAAAAAAACACATAATACATATAAAAAATCACTAAATAACACATATAAAAAACCCTCTAAAACAATTAAGAGTAAACTGCCATTTTGGTCCCTGTGGTTTGGGCATTTTTGCCATTTTAGTCCAAATCTCAAACTTTTTAAATCTGAATCCCTGTAGTTTCACTTTTATTGCCATTTTAGTCCAAAATTAAGAGTAAACTGCCATTTTGGTCCCTGCGGTTTCACTTTTATTGTCATTTTAGTCCAAATCTCAAACTTTTTGGAACAGTAAAAAAAGGGGGATTTTGAATTTTGGACTAAAATGGCAATAAAGATGAAACCACAGGGACCCAGATTTAAAAAGTTTGGGATTTGGACTAAAATGGCAAAAATGCCCAAACCGCAGGGACCAAAATGGCAGTTTACTCAACAATTAATTACTATTTTGTATTGTATACTATTCATTCAATTTCTATTTTAATAGTATATACAATGTTGAATGTTGAATCCTCCAAGAAGTTATAGGATTCTTTTGAATCATAGTAAATTGTATAGAATGTCTATCGTAAAAAGCTCAGGATTGGTAATTTAGGTAATAAAAAAATGTTGAATCATGGCATGGCATGGCATGTGATGGAATAATATAATGAGCAACCGCATGCCCAATGACAAATTAATCAAGAAATCAATAAAAATGAATATGGTTAAATCAATCCTTGTTTCAAGTGCATTTCTTTCTCCATGGAATTATATAAACAATTGTTACAGTTCGGTGCGGTATGTATTAAAATGGGGCATTATACGACATTTGGCAGTCACGTTAACACATGTTAAAAAAGTGATATGGTGTAAAAAAGGGAGGAGTGAATGGAGCATGGAAAGTGGCGTTTTTATTAAAAAATAATAATAAAATAAACATTAACCAATCAAAACAAACCAAAATCCACCCACCAATGAAACGCTATCACCTCACCCACACATTTGTCCCCACGCCAGTGGAGATCCTCAAGACCCAACCACAACTCCGTGCTCCACGACGAACACGGGGTGGTTAGTTTGGCGTGGACTGGCTTCCACGCCCACACCTAGGGCTGTAAACGAACTGAACGAACATGAACAGAGGTTGTGTTCATTCGTTTATGTTCATGAACATTCGGTAATGTGTTTGTTTATGAGCGTTCGGTAATGAGTTCATTTATGTTAGCCCGTTAATGTTTATTTGTGTTCATTCATTTAAAGGTTTTTATATGTTGTATTTTGTTTCTGGTTTTTAGAATTTTGAAACCTTAGTTATCTTATATGTCTCTTACAACATCCCTCGTTTCACTGTTTCAGTTTTAGGTTATGTTAAAGCTTGACAAACTCTTAATTTTGTGTTAATCATGTTTCTGATAATCATGTCAACTTTGTTCGGATAATTATGTTAAGTGTTTATTTATTTTTTGTTACCCTCTTCAGACAATATCTTAGCTGTACTATTGGTGAGATTTAATGAGTATGATGATGATGATGATGTGGATTTTTTGTAATGTTTGTGATGAAAATGCAGATTTTATTCTAAAATGAATATTGTATTCATTTGTGTTCATAAACGTTGTTTGTGTTCATTTATGTTCATTAACATTTGTTATAGTTCATTTGCGTATGGTAAGTGTTCGTGAACAGTCCACGAACATGTTCGTTTCCTTAATGAACGAACACGAACAAGAAATCTCTTTTGGTAAGCGTTCGTGAACAGTTGATGACCAAGCTTGTTTCTTAATGAATGAACACGAACAAGACCTTGTTCGTGTTTCTTCGATTCGTTTACAGCCCTGGCCACACCATGCGGTCTTAAAAAACAAGAAAGATAACCTCGTTATGGGTGTGAGGGGTGTAGTGTCATGTTGGTAGGAAGAAAAATGCAACGATCGCATGTAATTTAAGGACCAAAACCCACACAAAGGTCATTATTTTATAACTTGATTTTACTTATATACATACTTATGTATCATTAATCTGGTATGAATTTTATACGGAGTATGTAAATCTTATCACTATTAGCTTATAAACTCGTATATTACATAGATTAAATATAAAAAAATTGGATTGAATAATATTTTAATTTATAAGTGTTACAAACCCGTGTATTACACACAAAATATCGAAAAAAATATTGTAAATCATACTTCTATATAATCTTGATCACATAGTTAAAAAAGTGTAATAATAATAATATAATCTAATTATTGTGTTTTTTAGATTAGTATTAACATAAGGATGGTTTACTAAAAAAGATTTAATTGTTGTATTTTTATTTTACGATAATATTTAATAAAATACATTGTATTTATCTAATAATATTAATTGAATAGTTCATCCTAATCTGGTTATTTCATATTTTAATTAAATTTATTATATTAATAAGAGTAAGGATTAAAAATATTTTAAAATAATATTTAAGTCTAAATTGTATGATTGAAAGAGAGAATGACATATGACAATAATTGAAATCATATATTAAAAGTTAAATTAGATTTGATGTATTATTTGGAACTTTACCGTCTTTATCAATGATGAATAATGATCTTTTGATTTTAGAAATATCTGTGGTTAATCTTATTAACATGTTATATTAACAAATAAAGTCATTATAATAATGCATAAATAATTTAATTGGAGATAATAATAATAATGATAATAATAATAATAGTTTTGTTATAGATAATAATAAATTTACGATTAAATATCTTTTGATTTTTAAAGGATATTCATATTAAATACAGACATATTAGAAAAAAATATGGTAAATTACTTTTTGAGTACTTGTGTTTTTGTGGTTTTAACCACTTGAGTCCAAAATCAAAATGTTTAACGCCCTGAGTCCCTATAGCCACTTTTCTTAACCATTTGAGTCGAAATTTTTAACACTGTTAGAAGTTTTTGGTTAAGTATTGTTAAATGACCAAAATACTCTTATAGTTAAAAAAATAAATTATTATTAGATTTTTCTCTCTATCTTTTATATATCTCTCACCCCTTTTCTTTCTCTCTCTCTCTCTAAACATTTGCACCATTCTTCTCTCTCTCATCCTTCTTTCTCTCTCTAGACCACTTGCATCCTCCCATCACCATCAACACCACCACCACACCACCCACCACCGTCTTATCACCGCTATTGAAAACCCTCCACCATCAACACCACACCATCGTCTCAAACTCATCTGTAACCTCAGACCCGTTCGCAAACTCATTTGTACAAATATAAATACTAAATTCGAAGTTAAATGAAAGAAGAGAAGTTTATATGTGTCAAACTCAAAAGCCCTTTGACAACCATTTGTAAAACCAACGGTGGTATTGTAATACCATGAACTGTGTTTAATAAAAACCAGTGGTAATAATGGTTTTAACAACTCATACCCTCACACAGAGAGAGTGCTGAGGAAATCCGGTGGCTTTCAGCCATCGGCAACGACAAACTTCCAGCCGACCAAGGCGGTTGCGACGACGGTTAACAGTGGTGGTTTCAACAAAGTAATCGACAACAATGTTACAGGGATCGGTGTAAGACCCTAATTCGTATTTGATAAAAGTCGCAGCGGAAATACGTAGCATAAAAATTTTCTTTCATTATAACATCTTGACGTACTTAAATTCATTTTCAAAGTTAACTCTTTTACCATAAATACATTTGTGGAACTTATTTACAGTAAGAAAACATAATTTCGCTTCACTCAATTCCGTACACAAACACTCCCGTACAATCTATCTTGTGACTCGATCTTCGATCACTCCTCTTCAATTAGGATAATCTGGCTCGGACGACCTGCACTCACCAAACACATACCAGACATTAATATGTTATCAATATAAACGATACTTAGCCTTGGACTATTCCCGTTCCATTATTCCTTTACATTAAACATTCCCTCTGAGTACCTCACCTCTGGTGAGTCTTCGATACTGTACCTGCATTACACCTAAACTCCAGGTACACGAATAACAACGTAAAAACTTAATCATACTGAATGACTTACATACATACCTAACTTCATACATATTATCTCCATACATACATTTATACACACATGCATACATACCTACTTGCATACATACTCAGACACATACATGCCAACCTACATGCATACCTACATATAAATACATATGCCTCATTATATACGTATCTACATATACACATACTTACATCATTACGTACACTCATGACATTATATATATACATACATACATCCCTACTTACAACAAACCAAACTTATACATGTCGACTCTCACACATACCCTTGTACATCCACGTACTTGCTCACATACTTATAAACATACATACATACCTATCTACACATGTGCATACCATTAAGCTTATAAAAACGTAATTTAAAATAGTCATATGCAACTTAAAACGCGTTTAAGCGAGTTCCCAAGAAAAAACGAGGCACGAAAACAATTTTCGGAGAAACATAACCCGTCGCGTCGCGCGACGCCCTCAAATCGACAGAATGTTGTTGTTGCTGTGCTGCAGATTCCCAGCACAACCGAATTTCACGGAAACTGTCATAACTTCTTCGTTATTGGTCCGTTTTACCCGATTCTTTTTCCTACGCGTCCGTAATTTAATTCTCCATCTAATGGAGTAAAAATCCAACATTCGACATAATAAAATTTCAGACTTTTAACTCTTCGGCTTATTACACTCTTATTAAATTCCGACCCGTTCATGCATTCATCAACATAACTTGTTTGTTTTACCATAACTTCTTATGAACCTAATAATATCAGTGACGTCTATCATAAAAGACTAAATTCTTGGAAGTCTTGCCTCCTCTTAATCCCATTATCGTTCATATGCTTATTTTGACCCGTTAAGGGTATTCGCGCATTAATTTGTCTATTACTAACAAAACCATACTTCCCACTTTCATACTTGACCAAAACTTTACTCTGATCGAATAACTTGTTTATAAACTACTTATAAGATCGTTTGCCCAAAATACCCATCAAGGGCATTTTGGTCAACTTTAATCCCATCCTTTACGACGAAAGATTACAACACATATTTGCCCTCAAACATCATGTTTAGTTAATTAAAACACCGTATTACTTAATCAAACTAAGAAGTGATTACAGAAATCACTTACCTTATGCGTCCGTGCTCGTATCTGATTCCTTGCCTCTTCTTGACCCGTTAACACCTCATGCTTGAGTCCGTCTCGACGTGATTCCTATACTTTCATTTCATCAAAATCACGCTCTTATTAGCATACTCATTTGTACATGTAACAATCATATCACTCGCATATTTCACACTTAACTTTCCTTAGTCATTTCTAACAAGCATAAAACATATAATCAACTTCATATCCTTTCCAACACACATAATTCATCATGTACTTACAAATAACGCATATTAACATAACATGTACCAAACGACTTCCTATAATCCTACCTTTACGACAACGCGTCAAATCATGTTTCTTATACTTAGTTGACTTTTGAAAGTCAACTATTAACCATATTCAACTATCGACTTATCATCATATACTCGTAACATCATAATCGACTATACGGACGACACTATATACATTTTATCATACGCTTGATGTGCGTACCACCTTTTAAGCATAACGTACAACTAATTCATACATAAATCTTCTAAACTCATACATAACCCATCAAAACCTACTACTAATCATCATGTATCATTCCAAATGAACATCAAACATAACATCATCATATTCCTCCTAATTCATCTAACAAGAATTCATCATACCCACATAATACATCAATCTTTCAACAAGACTTGAACATAGGTGGTGCTTCTATGTAACACCTCGAAAATTCACGTCCTATAATGTGCAGACACGTGTCATATGTATGAACGTGTGAAAGAATGTTATAAAAGGATTTAAGTTGACAAACTTGGAAAGTATGTGTATATACGTATTCAAAATGTCAACAGTGAATAAATATATTGTACATTAACCCTACATGATGCTCATATCTTCAAACGAATAAATCATGGATCATACGAAGCTAAAAGTGAGAGATTTCAAACTACAGGGGTTAAATGTGTCAACATGTTTAAGTTATACCTCTGAGTGACCCTTTGACAAACCCGAAGCTTTGTAACGGTTAATTATGCTCACTAGAATGCACGATAAAAATTTCATAAAGTTTCGATATCATATGAGCAAGTTGTGATCAAATTCGTATGCGAAGGGTTAAAAGCGTCAACGTTGAAGTTTAGGACTTTTCGGGGACGATAAGGTTAACCGAGGACTAAACAAATCGGGTATATGTCTTAAAGCCCTTATAAGTCAATTTGAAGGGTTCAAAGTGCAAGAAATAAAGTCGTAGCAAAGTTTCCAAGAGCCAAGGACCAATGCGTAAAAATAAAAAATACAAGATTTGGTCAGAAGGGGCCTCGCGCCACGCGACGGCCCTGGGTGGGGGCTTCGCGTGCCGCGAGGGGTAGTCTGATACAATTTTTTTTGTTTCTTGTCTGCCTTTACCTTTGTAATCGATTTTTATCCGATTTTCCACATCTTTCTTGGCCCCTAGGCACCCCCTAAACACTTAGGGACATGTGTTGATGATTCATGGTCCATGTTAGACTTGTGTGTCAACATTTTGTGGTGATTAAACCACTATATAAAGGCCTCTAAGTTGCAAACATGCTTCACACATTCATTCTTGCAAATCTGATCATTTGTGGAGCACAAGAGCACCTTCCAAGCCATCCTAGTCGACCATTAGACACTTGTAAGTGTGCTTAACCTTCTTTAATTGAGTTTAGCTTAGTTATTTAGCTAAAAGTCAAACCGTCGTAATTAACGGTTGACTTAACGATTAATCACTAATGGCTCAGTGATTAGTCGAATTGAAAGTAGTTATAAGTTGGTAATTATGTGGGTAATAAACCCTTAAAAGGGTTCCCCCTGATTCCCACTCTAACTAGGTCAAACGTCGGGTCAAACTAGTTATTAAAAAGTCAACAGAATGTTTAAATTCTAATTTATGCATGATTAGCAATGTAGAACACATACAACCCGTTTGATCATTAATATAACTTAGTAATTAGTATAAGAACATGTCTAAACATGTTCAACCCGAAATTTTTTTGTTTAGACCCGGTTCGGAACCGAAAGTCGCAAAGCTTTGACTTTTGCTTTGACTTCAGTTCTGACCCGCTATGGTATGTTTTAGAAATACCTTAGAGCTTAATTTGGACTAGGTTACATGCGTAACCCTCTGTGATTATACACCATGGTTCATTAGTTAACCAATTAATACGCATGATTCCGTTAATTGCTCATATGTTGACCATTATGCCCTTTTCACCTTAAAACGTGATTTGTGAAAATGTAAAAATGTAGAAACCTTAGTTACTGATATATAAACTTGTATGCAACGTTTGACATCAGTCTGAGGTGTAGAATGAGAGTTATGCTCATTAGCGTAAATTGAAAGCTTTATGTTAATTAAACGGCGTAATTAGCGTATAGCCTAGTTAAGCCTACTTTTTAATATCAAACTTATTACCCACTGATGTAATATATTATTTTGGGATTTTTGAAGATTTTTAATCAATTTTAGGCTGAGCATAACTCATAGTCGTAGGCTTAATTCGGTAATTGTCGGTTTTGCCCTTACGGGCCATAAAATGAGTTTTACATATCTAATCGACTCCAAACCTTTTGCTACTGATCACATATGATAAATAAATTATTTTAAGCCTTCTAGAATGATAAAAATATCAGCTTTGTATATAGAACCCGGAAACGGCTTCTAATCGCCTTATTAAGCGTTTTTAGCGCATAGTATGTACTAAGACTATTTTTAAACATACAAGGGTGATACCTACTGATATTTTAGATAAATTATAATATTTTAACAGTAAGCAAAAGTCGTTAAACTCAGACTTCAGTTTTGAGCTTTTCGGCTTATGTGAAATTACCAAAATGCCCATACGGTGCATAGTTTGGTTATATTTGATAAATTTCACATATCTACTTTACCCTACTATTATAACTTAGTAAAATAAGTATTTTTGCTGATTTTATCAGACCTGTAACTCAGGTAAATACTTAAACTCTTTTATAACCTTTTAAATGACCAAACTACCCCTACGAGGCATAGTTTGTGTTTAAATTCGTTTCGGGCATAATAAAAGACATCCTACTGATGTCACAACATATTTGAAGCATATTAACTTAGGAAACCTGTAAATGGCTCATATGTATACCCGTTACGCTTATTACGCGTTCGGTTCGGTTTATGTAACTAGTTTACATAAATTAGCCTAAACGGGTCAAACCTTATCGGTTTTATCTCAAAATTAAGAGTGTGTATGAAATACCCATATTAAACAAGTCTCCGAACTTTTTGGGTCTAAATCACATTCTAAAACGGTCTTCGCCCTATCGTGCGTTTGAACCGTATCCTTCGGTAAGACTAACCGGTCTAAGCGTAAGCTTAATTAAAGACCTGTTAGCATTCTAATTGGTTATTTATACCATCATTCCAGACTAGAGCATTCCAGTAAATTGTACCTACGCTTACTTAAGTGAATACGGCTGAGTTATTATAAACCTTGCTATTTAAGACAGGAGCTAGCTCAGGTAAATACTCTTAACTTATTTTCCCTATTACGGGCTTGGGATACGGTAATATAAATACCGCATGGTCAGGTATGGGATTCAAAGACCAATAAGTCGGGAAATCCAAATAACCTGTTTTTAATTCGTATTGCTTGACTGAAACATTGGGGATTAATGCGACCGTGTCCTGGATATCCTTGACTCATTAAATTGCAATGGCCACGACCTAAGCACGGGGTGTAGGCATACACCTGACAGATGCCATATGCTTATTAATTAATTATACCCAATAAGGGATTCCCAATAAGGGAATAGTGGTGTGTCGGTTAATCATGAACCGGCATAGAACCGGGCCCCGTATGTAGAGCAAGTTATGTAAAACTGATAACATGAAATATAGTTTGTCCCAAGTTATAAAAGATAAATTTTGCCTCTGTGCATTTTAATCAAGTATAAAAGATTAATTTTTCCTTGTGCATTTTAATCGATGTGTCTACATATTTTGTGCCGAAGTGCATTCAAACCAATTTACAAACTCTTTTCAAATGAGTCGGTTGAGTGTATTTACCAGTGAAAACTGACGTATTTTCAAAAGTCGGGTACAAGTACGTAAATAGGCTGGAAGCTGCTCAGGACGTTAATAAGGAACCTTGCAAGTTCTAGGCGTCTAAAGTCTGTTGAACATTATTTGTATTTTAAGATCCGCCTGTGGATCCTTTACTTTTCGTTGTAATACTGGATATTACTTTATATTCGGATTGTAATATATTTATCTTTTGCTTCCGCTGTGCATTTATATATTGTGTTGTTTGACTATGATGATATCAACTACGTCACAATACTCCCTACCGGGCCCACCGGTGACACGTGGAAAGTCGGGGTGTGACAGGTTGGTATCAGAGCCAACACTGAGTGAATTAAACACTAGTCTTTTGTGTTTAATCTCAGTTACACAGTTGCACATTCTTGAGTCTAGACAAGAACATAGGACAAATTCTAATTCGTTTATTTGTCCTTATTTGGTTCCTTTGTTATTTTCTGATTAGCTCTTGCATGGGCAAGTCATTTTTGTAGAAGTCCCGTTTAGGGCAACCATATACTTATTTAAATTTTAAAGGAACGATTTTATTTAAAATATCATTCCTATATTATAAGATCTACCATTATAATAAAATGGCAATATCTAAAAAGGACAAGACCTAGCTCATGTGTCATTTTAAGACAGGGCCAAGACGGTAGTTCCACAATTAGATTCAGATCCTTGTTAACACTTCAATTTAGGATTCTTCTGCGTTATATATTAAAGGAATCTTAAAGGTAAAACCTAGCCTAAATGTCAATGCAGACATGGCCAACATGGTAAAACCTAGCCTAAATGTCAATGCAGACATGGCCAAGATGGTAAAACCTAGCCTAAATGTCATTGCAGACATGGCCAAGACGGTAAAACTTATCCAAAGAATTCCAATCCCTGTTAACATATGTAAGTACGTTAACATTTTTGGTAAACTGTGAATCGTTAAAGTCACACAGGCCATCTTTTAAAAAGGGGGTTAATCTAAACTCTCTTATTTGAAATAATCATCCTTTAGTGATGTTTTTGCCTACGGGCTATAATGTATTGTCCATTTGAGACACTGACATGGTGATCTTTATGATTCCTTGTCTACGGTGGTGAGCTATGCTCAAGCCTATTAGTCTATATGATCAATGTGATCATGACTAATATCATCAATATGATGATCATATTATTAACATCCTTAGTGATGAAGTGCCTACGGGCTATACTTTATTATATTGTCAATACGACAATGACAGTTGTAACCATTATGGTTCCTGTCTAAGGTGGTGGGCTATGCCCAAACCTCATAGTCAATATGATCAATACTATCATGACTACTATCATCAGTATGATGATTATTATTATCTTAAAACATCGTTTTGTAATGTCAATCGATTTGCCTACGGGCCATATTGTTTCGTCAATTAAGACAAAGACAGTGGTAACCCACAACTCCCTGTCAAGAAAAGGTAATGAACTTTGATTCAAACCTTAATGCCTCGATTCTCTGAAATCATGGCTTATAAATTAAACTTGTCTACGCGACTAGGCCATTTGTGCTATTATTAACTTGTAAAGTAGGATTTATAATAAAAATCCTGAATAAAATAAATATCCTCCCTCCCCTGCCAGTATACATATGAATAAGAATCTTAAGATTGAAACCTAGCCTGAGTGTCATTATAAAGACCTGGCCAAGATGGTAAGACCTGTTTAAAAGATTTGTATCCCTGTTAAACATCTGAAAATATGTTAACACTCCTGGCAGACGTGATTCATTAAAATCACACACGTCATTCTTATATAAGGGTTCTTCAAAGGATTCCTAACCCAACTTAATGATCTCTGCATCATGGGTTTAAATCATCAATTAAGATGATCATATTTTGACCATGCATTGGTAATATAGTGCCTACGGGCCTTGCTCATTTCTGCATGAGCCAAAAGACAGGGGTAGCGATGACTCCCTGACCGAAATAGGTAATGAACTATGATTCAAACCTCAATGCTTTGATTCTCTGAAATCATAGCTTATAATTTATAAATGTCCATGTGACTAGGCCTTTCGTGCCACTAGTAAAACTGTTCTTGTTTTTATAATTAGGATAAGTTATAATATAAATCCTAAATAAATGTGATTAATAAATTAACCAAATATGGTCTCCGTTACCATGGTTAATGAATTGCCATAAAAGACAATTCCATAATAGACTCCCAAGTAAACTATTGTCCTTGTTTTCTGTAACAGTTCAATTAAATGGCTGGCTCAGATGAAATAAATAGCCACCCAAGGGAAAATACTGATAACGCCCGGATTAATTTAACGGGTGCTGAATTGAAAGTGTTGGTAGACGACGCTGTTACAAAGGCATTGGAGCGGCAGTACGAAGAGTATAGTGGGACTCGGAGTAGGACCCTATCTACACCGCATTCAAAGCCACCTCCCAAGAAGGATGAACCCAAGAAGGAAGATGACGAGCGTCACTCTTCTAATCATCACAGTGATCCGTCTCAACAGATCATACTGGATCAAGGACCCCGTGATAAGGGTTGCTCCTACAAGTACTTTGTTTCATGTAAACCCCGGGATTTCACCGGGGAGGAAGGAGCTGTAGATTGTATGACGTGGTTAGATGAGATGGATACAGTTGTGGATATCAGCGGATGCGCTGAGAGGGATGTGGTCAAGTTTGTGTCGCAATCATTTAAGGGTGAGGCCTTAGCCTGGTGGAGATCGTTGATTCAAGCCACCGAGAAGATCCCTTTGTACAACATGACTTGGGATCAGTTCGTCGCTCTTATCAAAGAAAATTACTGTCCTCAACATGAAGTTGAGAAGATCGAGACTGAATTCTTGTCATTAGTCATGGAGAACTTAGATTGTCAAGCATACCTTACAAGTTTCAATACCAAGTCTCGATTGGTTCCTTATTTGATCACACCGGAACCAAAGCGAATAGCTCGCTTTATTGGGGGTTTAGCCCCAGAAATAAAGGCCAGTGTGAAAGCATCGAGACCTACTACATTTAGGTCGGCAGCAGATCTGTCGCTATCTCTCACACTCGATGTGGTCAGAAACAAGGCTGCCAAAGCCTCTGAAGATGGGAAACGTAAAAGGGAGGAGGATAACTCCCAGAATCCTAAGAAGAGCAAATCCGAGCTCAACAATAACCAACAGGATTCCAACAAGAAGCCTACATGCAAAACCTGCAACAGAAGACACTGGGGACAGTGTCGATCAAACCAAAAGATAAAGCAATGTGGCATCTGCAAAAGAACTGGCCACCAGTCCCACGAATGTAGGAACATAAAGAATGCAAACTGTTTCAGCTGTGGCGAAAAGGGGCACATCAGTACTAATTGCCCTGAGGCTGCCAAGGAGGGAGCAGCTAAGTCTGGGATGGATAAGAAAGGAAACGCCTAAACTAACGGTTGAACGCCAGAGGCAGTGCATATCAATAATGGCATTAGGTACGTCTTTACCTTTTAGCATCGATTGTATCTGCTCAGTATTTTACGTTAATGCAAGGGATAATAAACTTTTAGTAAAACATAAGCTTAGCAAGCTTTTGATTATATTCATAAGAACTTCAGATATTAAAAATTAGGTATCATTTACCAATGAAATATTTAATGACCCTCTCTCCCATCCTCGGAGAAAATCCTTTCATAAGAATCTGGAGTACTCTTTCCCAGAAAGAGTACGACAATATATATTATTTTATTTTATTTTTCTCGCTGTTTTTTTATCGCCTGCGAATACCAAACTATGTTTGTTAAAAGTGCCATATGAGGGTTGGCGTATCCTAGTGTGTCCCATAGATTGCTTCCATGCCTGATTAGTATGGAGGTTTAATGCATGGAACCCCTGAGATATCCCAATGGTCATATTGTGCTAAAGTCGACTAGTAGTATTCAAGGAAGATATCCGATATAAAATGTCCTTATAAGTATCTCTACTTAGGACATCCTTGCATTGGTAAAGAGAATGTGTCATATATCTGACACCGACATCGATAGATGAACCAAGGCCTGAGAATACAGACATCTCTAACATCTCTGTGTGTGCCATGATTTTCTTCTTTATAAGAATTACCATATTTACCTTATGAGAGGCAAGTGGATGTTAGGACAAACATCCCACTTAGGGCTGCAATTATTGTTAAAGCCTTATATCTGTTAGTATCAACGGAATAGGAAGAACTAAGAGCCAAATCAATAAGCTTCTAGAGAATATTTCATAAAGCCAAAACTCGAAGTCCTAAGAACTCCGATTTATATAAATAAGAAAGACGGATCATCTTGCTTATGCCTTGACCGTTGATTGGTTCGACTAGCTGTAAGGTTTAGCTATTCTTTGAGATTAGCTAAGCAGTGGTTGGAATAACCATCTCACCATAAAATATGTTTTTTTTTTCTATTGCAATTATTATATAAGTATCAAGTCTATTCCTTTTGAGACCTTGTATAGATGGAATGTTAAACATCTATTATTAGATAGAAAATTGGTAAGTCCAATTATCAAGATCTGAAAGTTGTATTAGAAACAACGAATAAGATCATGACCCCTAATTATCTATAAGTTTCCATTATTTCGGCAGAAAAGCAAGGATTAATGAAATTTGCAAACCTCCTAAATCCTTGTTAAGGAATAAGGTTCAACAATAGATATCACTCAGGAAGGGTGTGCTAGATTTGTTAAATCATCAGGCTAGTTAAGCTCCGAGTATATAGAATCATTTGAAGTATTCGAATGTATCAAGACTAAATAGCTTACGAGCTAAGACCTAATTAAGGGGCTTGGTGGAACGCGCAATGTGACCCACACTAATGATTTAGCGACGTGTCACCAATAAGTCGAAAAGCGCTATCACATAATGATATGCAGAACTATGATAGTATGAACAACCTGTGTTGATTAAGGATCGACAGGATTAGAGGCTCCAAAAAGATTCATGTGCCTATTATAAAGGTCAATAGTAGTGCCTTAGAGGCTCAAAGGTACTGGGGAAGATTTAAGCCCAATATAAGGCAGAAAATACTTCCTTACCTTAACAAATCTCGAGGTCGAGATTTCTTTTAAGGGGTGAGGATGTAACACATCGAAAATTCACGTCCTATAATGTGTAGACACGTGTCATATGTATGAACGTGTGAAAGAATGTTATAAAAGGATTTAAGTTGACAAACATGGAAAGTATGTGTATATACGTATTCAAAATGTCAACAGTGAATAAATATATTGTACATTAACCCTACATGATGCTCATATCTTCAAACGAATAAATCATGGATCATACGAAGCTAAAAGTGATAGATTTCAAACTACAGGGGTTAAATGTGTCAACATGTTTAAGTTATACCTCTGAGTGACCTTTTGACAATCCCGAAGCTTTGTAACGGTTAATTATGCTCACTAGAATGCACGATAAAAAATTCATAAAGTTTCGATATCATATGAGCAAGTTGTGATCAAATTCGTATACGAAGGGTTAAAAGCATCAACGTTGAAGTTTAGGACTTTTCGGGGACGATAAGGTTAACCGGGGACTAAACAAATTGGGTATATGTCTTAAAGCCTTTATAAGTCAATTTGAAGGGTTCAAAGTGCAAGAAATAAAGTCGTAGCAAAGTTTCCAAGAGCCAAGGACCAATGCGTAAAAATAAAAAATACAAGATTTGGTCAGAAGGGGCCTCGCGCCACGCGACGGCCCTGGGTGGGGGCTTCGCGTGCCGCGAGGGGTAGTCTGATACAATTTTTTTTGTTTCTTGTCTGACTTTGCCTTTGTAATCGATTTTTATCCGATTTTCCACATCTTTCTTGGCCCCTAGGCACCCCCTAAACACTTAGGGACATGTGTTGATGATTCATGGTCCATGTTAGACTTGTGTGTCAACATTTTGTGGTGATTAAACCACTATATAAAGGCCTCTAAGTTGCAAACATGCTTCACACATTCATTCTTGCAAATCTGATCATTTGTGGAGCACAAGAGCACCTTCCAAGCCATCCTAGTCGACCATTAGACACTTGTAAGTGTGCTTAACCTTCTTTAATTGAGTTTAGCTTAGTTATTTAGCTAAAAGTCAAACCGTCGTAATTAACGGTTGACTTAACGATTAATCACTAATGGCTCAGTGATTAGTCGAATTGAAAGTAGTTATAAGTTGGTAATTATGTGGGTAATAAACCCTTAAAAGGGTTCCCCCTGATTCCCACTCTAACTAGGTCAAACGTCGGGTCAAACTAGTTATTAAAAAGTCAACAAAATGTTTAAATTCTAATTTATGCATGATTAGCAATGTAGAACACATACAACCCGTTTGATCATTAATATAACTTAGTAATTAGTATAAGAACATGTCTAAACATGTTCAACCCGAAAATTTTATGTTTAGACCCGGTTCGGAACCGAAAGTCGCAAAGCTTTGACTTTTGCTTTGACTTCAGTTCTGACCCGCTATGGTATGTTTTAGAAATACCTTAGAGCTTCATTTGGACCAGGTTACATGCTAGTATAACCCTCTGTGATTATACACCATGGTTCATTAGTTAACCAATTAATACGCATGATTCCGTTAATTGCTCATATGTTGACCATTATGCCCTTTTCACCTTAAAACGTGATTTGTGAAAATGTAAAAAATGTAGAAACCTTAGTTACTGATATATAAACTTGTATGCAACGTTTGACATCAGTCTGAGGTGTAGAATGAGAGTTATGCTCATTAGCGTAAATTGAAAGCTTTATGTTAATTAAACGGCGTAATTAGCGTATAGCCTAGTTAAGCCTACTTTTTAATATCAAACTTATTACCCACTGATGTAATATATTATTTTGGGATTTTTGAAGATTTTTAATCAATTCTAGGCTGAGCATAACTCATAGTCGTAGGCTTAATCCGGTAATTGTCGGTTTTGCCCTTACGGGCAATAAAATGAGTTTTACATATCTAATCGACTCCAAACCTTTTGCTACTGATCACATATGATAAATAAATTATTTTAAGCCTTCTGGAATGATAAAAATATCAGCTTTGTATATAGAACCCGGAAACGGCTTCTAATCACCATATTAAGCGTTTTTAGCGCATAGTATGTACTAAGACTATTTTTAAACATACAAGGTTGATACCTACTGATATTTTATATAAATTATAATATTTTAACAGTAAGCAAAAGTCGTTAAACTCAGACTTCAGTTTTGAGTTTTTCGGCTTATGTGAAATTACCAAAATGCCCCTATGGTGCATAGTTTGGTTATATTTGATAAATTTCACATATCTACTTTACCCTACTGTTATAACTTAGTAAAATAAGTATTTTTGCTGATTTTATCAGACCTGTAACTCAGGTAAATACTTAAACTCTTTTATAACCTTTTAAATGACCAAACTACCCCTACAAGGCATAGTTTGTGTTTAAATTCGTTTCGGGCATAATAAAAGACATCCTACTGATGTCACAACATATTTGAAGCATATTAACTTAGGAAACCTGTAAATGGGTCATATGTATACCCGTTACGCTTATTACGCGTTCGGTTTATGTAACTAGTTTACATAAATTAGCCTAAACGGGTCAAACCTTATCGGTTTTATCTCAAAATTCAGAGTGTGTATGAAATACCCATATTAAACAAGTCTCCGAACTTGTTGGGTCTAAATCACATTCTAAAACGGTCTTCGCCCTATCGTGTGTTTGAACCGTATCTTTCGGTAGACTAACCGGTCTAAGCGTAAGCTTAATTAAAGACCTGTTAGCATTCTAATTGGTTATTTATACCATCATTCCAGACTAGAGCCTTCCGGTAAATTGTACCTACGCTTACTTAAGTGAATACGGCTGAGTTATTATAAACCTTGCTATTTAAGACAGGAGCTAGCTCAGGTAAATACTCTTAACTTATTTTCCCTATTACGGGCTTGGGATACGGTAATATAAATACCGCATGGTCAGGTATGGGATTCAAAGACCAATAAGTCGGGAAATCCAAATAACCTTGGATGACGCTCTCCGACGGTGTAAAGAAAGTAGAGGAAGAAGATCCGGTCAACTACATGAAGGTCATAGACTCAAGCTTGGATGACGCTCTCCGACGGTGTAACATGGGATGCAATACATCCCACTTGGGTAACATATGACCAGGCTTTGGGTCTAGCCAAGGACCCTTATAAACGTGGCGCACCATGGAGGCATTCCACGGAACTATCCTTAGTTTAGTTTAGATTAATTTTCTTGTTTTCTAGTTAGTTTTAATTTTCAGGAATAAAACACACTTGAGATGGCAAAGGATGCAAGGGAAACTTGAACCAGCACTCCATACAGGAAAACAGAACCGTCCGACAAATTTCTTCATTTACAGTAAGCTCGGCACGGGCCGTGTCCACCCAACACGGCCCCGTGCTGCACAGTCTGCAGAAAAAGACCCAGTTCGGGTAACTGGACACGGGCCGTGTTCACCCAACACGCCCCCGTGTCCAGACTTCTGTTTCTCTTGTTTCAATTTTGTTACTGGCACTTGAACACGGGGCCGTGCCCGGACAACACGGGGCCGTGTTCAGCGCCCAGTAACACAAATTTTTTGCTTTTTACACCTTTTTACACATTCAATCAACCTAAAAACTTATTTTTGGACACATTGAGGACAATGTGTAATTTAAGTGTGGGGGGGATGCTAAAACCTTGAATCTCGCAAGTCCTAAATACAAGCCTTACACAAAACTCTATTGGAACCGCTAATCACCCCAATTTTTTTTTCAAAAATTTTTCATTTTTTTTACTTGTCTAGGTTTAACTCGGGAAATTCAAGTTCTTAAAAAGGTTATATTTTTACGAATTTACAACCGATAGCGTTGTGATAAAAAGAACCAACATAAGAAAATTATGAAAAGGCATGACAAGCTTAGTTAAAATTTGATTATATATACTTGATCACATAAAAACCCATTCCCACAAAAGTGAGTTTTGAGCCTTTATTGAGCATACACTTACATATCATTTGACTAAATGCTCATTTTTCGTTTCTTGTGTGAATAGCCGCTTGGTTCTTACGACTCTAGAACTTGCCATGACGATACATTCCCAATCCTTACCAACTTAAACCCGAGTAAGTAAATGATGGAGGCATTAGGACTAACCTTTTTATTTCTACACCATTATTTTTCTTTTTTTTACCACCTACCCAAAATCCCCCTAGTTAGCCCCTTTGAGCCTAAACCTTTTCATTTCATAACCCAAACCAAAGACCCTTTTTACCCACCAAAACCTTTTTCATTTTTAACCCTTTGTTTTAGTAACAAGTTCGGTTTTTCATATGACTTTTCAAAAAAAAAAAAAAATTGTTGATGATGAAGCAAAAGAAAATAAACAAACAAGTTCATCAAAAAAAAAAACTTTGTTTGAATAAATAGCTTCATCAAAATAAAAGTTATGAAAATAAAAAGTCTTACGAAAACCGACACTTGTTACGCTTTTCGCCCTTTTTCTACTAACCACTAACCACCAACCCAACCACCTACCTTTAACTCAAGCCTAACCCTTAACCCACAAAGTCCTCTTGATATTTACAAAGGTATATAAGTTAAAAAGGAGGAGGATTGATTGCTTGGCAAGCCTATGGTAGGAGTAAGTTCCATGCCGCTCTCAAGTGATCCACAAAAATACATTTTCGGCCGAGTGTTGAGTGATCCCCGTGAGGTATGTGAACTTGTATATAAATAGAATTTTACAAAGGCATGTTATGCCCTAATAAGTAATTTATCTTATGAAAAGTTTTTAATAAATCATGACGAATAGGATTGTAAATAAATAAAAATAAAATTAAATAAAGAATCTTGGAAATCCCGACACTCTACGGCAAGCCCAAAACCTTCTTTTCTACCCATTCCATTTGGGAGTGTAAATAGCCACATATTAAAGAGTTTTGCTTGAGGACAAGCAAAGATTCAAGTGTGGGGGTATTTGATGTGTTCAAATATTAACATATAAATTTCATCAAATGGGCATAAAACTAACCCTTTTTTAGTACTAATGTTGGAAAAAGTGTGCTTTTGTCTTCCTTTTGTATTTTCAGGATTAAATGAGCTCAAATTAACAAAAGAAGCAAAAAGACACCAAAATCTAACATAAATACAAGAAAAGGAGCAAGACATGGCGTGCCCGACCCCACAACAGCATCTTCCCAAGCAAAACAAGAGATCAGAGGCCTGAACACGCCCCATGCTCAGCCAGCACGGGGGTGTGCCCAAGTGTCAGCAGAAAAGACAAAGTGGTAGAAGCTTCTATTGCCCACCACGGGGCCGTGCTCAGCGGACACGGGTCCGTGGTCAACTATAAGATTCGCACAATCCAGGCAAATCTTCATAGTACAAAGATTCTTCTGCACACGGGGTCGTGCTCAGCGGACACGGGGGCGTGGTAAACTAATAAGACAAAGCTGCATTTAATGAAGAAAGAGAGGATGTGGACACGGGGCCGTGCCCACTGGACACGGGGCCGTGCCCGAGCTTCTGTTCAGCCTATAAATAGGAGTGCTTTGCTCAAGCTCAAACCATCCCTTGGCACACCACCTCTCTCACACTTCACCCACCACCCACCACCACCACCATAACACCATCATCCACCACCATCATCCATTGTCCATCGTAGAGTGTGTGAGTCGTCTCGGGATCCAAGATTGATCGTAAGAGTTCTTGACAATCAAGGCCATGTTTGCCTAAGTCTCTTACATCACTTGGTGAAGACAAAGTGTCTAGTGTAATACTTTTTATTTCTAATCTTTTTGTTGGTGCATGCGTCTGTCGACTTCGTCTTGTATCGAGTCTTACTTTAGTATTGTATTAAGAATGTTAGAGGTTTTAAGGTTTGTTTATAGTATTTAGCTTGAATGAAGAGGTTTCCTTTGAAAGTGACACATGACGGTTTCAAGCTAAACCTACAAGAGAGGTTTCCCTTGAAAGTGGAGTGTGACAGTTTCAAGCTAAACCTGGTTTCACTTGAAAATGACATGGCATTTTCAAGCTAAACCTCCTCACCTATAAATAGGCATTCAAGCTAAACCTCTAGTAACTTTTGGAGAAGTCTTCCGGTTTGCAACGAAGTGCTGCCGAAGTGTTGTCAGGTTATAAAACATTGTGAAATCAATCATACAACAGTTTTAAGTGGAAATCTCGCTGAATTGACCTCTACACGTCTGTTTCCGCCTTTCGTTTAGAGATAAACTCTTCTGATCGACTCGTTCGGGTCCGCAAACGATCCTACAAGTGGTATCAGAGCTCAAGAGGAGGAGTTCTTACCGATTCAGCTCAAAATTTCTGTTTTCTACCCTTTCTTTTCAAAATTAAAATTTTTTCACGGTTAAAATTGGTTCAAATTCACACATATTATGCGTAATCATGTTTTAACGAATTCTGGAAAGTTTCATCATTAAAATCGATCTAAAACTTGATTTTTTCGGAGGTTTATATTGAAATTCGTTCGTCATTTGCTGACATCATCTAGCTTTCTTTTGAAAAAGTCAGGTTTCTATTGAAATTGGTCCAGGTTTCGTTTGAAATCAGGTTTCTATTGAACATTCCATCAGGTTTCTTTTGAACATTCCATCAGGTTTCTATTGAACATTCCATCAGGTTTCTTTTGAACATTACATCAGGTTTCTATTGAACATTACATCAGGTTTCTATTGAACATTCCATCAGGTTTCTTTTGAACATTCCATCAGGTTTCTCTTGAACATTCTATCAAGGTTTCGCTTGAAAGTGTTGTGTTTGAAAAACGTGTTGCCGAAACATGGATTCTGAATTTTACAACGCATTTGCTTCAACCCCGACTAGTTCATCCGATGTTGCTAAGACCATGACAATGGAGAATGAAACCGGTACAATGCAAAAACCTCCGAAACTTATGGGAATTGAAGATTATCACGGATGGAAGAAACGGTTTGAGAATTGGGTTCAGGCGAATTATCTAAAAGCTTGGGAGGGGCATCGAAACTGAATATGAGAGGCCAAAGAATTCAGTAGGAGTCGATAAAATCATTTCAGAATTTACGGAGCAAGAAAGAGAAAGTTACAAAGGAGAAAAAATGATGATCAATTTGTTACAACAAGCTGTTAAAGAAGATATATTTGTGTTGCTTCAACATGATGAAAACGCTTATTCTATTTGGGAAGCTCTTGGAAAGAAATTTGAGGGAAGTACTGAAATGCTACAAAGTAAAGCAGCTTTGTTGAAAAAGGAATTTGAACTGTTTACGTGCATGCCTGGTGAAACCACAAAGAGTCTTATTGAAAGATACTGTCATCTTGTACGCACTATGTCACAGTTGAAGATTACAAAAACTCCAGCAGAATGGGTTGAAAAGCTTGCTGATGCATTACCGCAACAGGAATGGGGTACATATCTGATGATATTGAAAAATTCCGGACAGTTTAAAAAGTTATCGATTGCACAGTTTATAGAGAAGTTGGAGGCACAGGATCTGGAGCAGCAGAAAATTGCTAGAATGAACAGTTCTACTCATCAACAAGATATTAAATTGTACTATAAAGGAAATGTTCAAACTGCTGAAGCAAGTCCAAAGATACAAACTGCATTTAGTGCTGGAAATCAATCTACACCAAGCAGTCAAGGATCAGTCAACACTAGTGGTTTCTCAACGGTGAATCCTCCAAGTATTCAAAGTTCATCTGCTGGAAATGGTCATCTAATTCAGTGCAATGTAGCTCTACATCTTCAAAACGGTCAAAATTATTCTAAAGAAGTTGTAAAGCATCATATGGGATTATTGGTCACTGCATTAGAGTCTTATGAAGGGTTGATTGCCGGAAAAATTGGCAATCCAATGCTCACAAAGGAAGATTATGACCAAATCGATGCAGAGGAGCTGGAACTGATGGATATTAAATGGGCCTTAGCGAGTGTTTTGAGGAGAGCAGAAAAATTTAGATTGGTTACAGGAAGAAATGACTTCTTGGATGCAAATCTTTCTAATCTAGGATTTGATAAATCTAAAGTTGTTTGTTTTCATTGCAGAGAAAAAGGCCACTTTAAAAGAGAGTGCAAGAATCAGGAGCCGAGAGGAGCAAAAGAGTCGTCTGGGAAAGATGATTATTATAGGAAATCCATTTATTAGCAAATTACTCATCAACCACATCAACAAAAGGAGCCACAAACGGCACATGGAAGAATGATCGAGGATGCAAACAGGAAAGCTTATTTTGGCATTTGTGATCAAGATGATGAGAAAATGGCTGATGGTTTTAGCTGGGACAAGTACATTCAAGATGATCCTAATGTTAAAGCTTTTATTGCACATATTGTTCAAAAGCCAGAAATGTTGAAGGAATGGATGGAAGTGTTATCTGATGAAGAGAAAAGTGATGATGAAGGATCTGTTTCATCAGAAAACAGTTCATCAGAAACAAGTGATGATGAAGAGTTGGAACAGATAAATTTGGGAAAACTCATTTATCTTCTGACACTTTTGAATTTTATTTTGCAGAAAAATTGAAGAAACTGAAAGAGAAGAAAGCTGCAAAAGAATTGAAAGAAGTCAAAGTGATTGAGAAAATTGTGGAAGTTGAAAAGATAGTTGAAGTCGAGAAGATCGTTGAAGTTACAAAAGTCATGTAAACAATGTATAGAAAAAGATGAGAGGTTTAGTGAGTTAGAAAAGTTGAAAGAAAAGTTGTTGTTTGATGTAAAAAATTTGAAAGAGTCATATGATGTATTGAACAGAACTGTGAATAGTCTGGAAAAGTCTAACTCTGAAAGAGAGAAAGCTTTGAAGATGTTGAATGCTACCATGATGACAAAGCAAAAAGAGATCAACTTGTACATAGAAGAATGTGCAAAGAGGAAGAAAGAGTTGGATAGTGAAGCAACTGAGAATGAAAGAATCAGAAGATTGCTGCAAAGTTACAAAGGTTGTGACTACATTATTGATAGAATTTATCCAACAATTGAAGGATTTGAAGTGTTTAAATGTGAAGAAACAAAGCCAAAGAAGAAAAAGGATACTGGTAAGAAACAGGATGTTTGTTATAATAAGTGTCCACCTCCGATTTGGGAAGGGTACTCGCCTAGAAAACCTAACGAGGAAGAACTAAAACAGGCGGTCAATATTAAATTAGAATCTGAGATAACTGATGTTTTACCGGATAATATTGACGTCACGTTCACAGCTTCCGACACAGATCATGAGTCAGAACTGATAAAACGAGTGGTCGATCAGGTGTTGGATAAGGATGAGGAGTCAGAGTCAAAGTCCGAGTCCAAAAGTTCGTGTCAGTCAGTTGGGAGTTCGAGTTCGTCCGAAAGGAGTTCAAAATCGTCGGGAAAACGGGTTTATAGTAAAGAGTTTTTATTGTCAAAATCTAATTTGGATGATGAAACATTTGAAGTTGTGTATACTTTAAATGATTCTGACAAATTATATTTTGATAAAGAGTTTCCAATTAGAAGTGTTCAATTTGACATGATCAAAAAGGTTTTCAAAATGATAGAAATTAATATTTCTGAAATAAAAGATTTAAATCTTACTGGAAAACCTAAAAAATACACTTCAAGAGTTCAACAACGTTTGAACAAGAAAAAGTGTTGCAATTATGGTTCTGGTTTTCAAAAGAAACCAAACCACAATCGTAGCTACAAAAAGAAAGGACTTGGTTTTATTCCACCTGAAAACTATAAAAATGAAAAATATGTTCGAGATTATAAATCAAAAATGACATATGTTGCAGGAACTAGCCATGAAGAAGAAGCAAAGAGCCAATTCTGGAAACAATCTAACCAAGAATTTCTTGCCGAGAAGAGAAAGAATGGAGCTTATGTGAAGAAAGAGACAAGAACCTGTTTTCGATGCAATGAAGTTGGTCATATTGCATGAAACTGTCCGAAAGCGACAAACACAAAACAGGGAGTTTCTGGAAAACTGAAAGAAGTTATTGTTGATAAAACCGAACCACCAACTGAAAAATTTAAAGTTTTCAAAAATTCAATATTTGAAGTTGGTGAGTGTTCGAAGAGATTTTACAAGAAAAGGGGAAATCTTGACAACCAATCTTGGGTTGTTAAGAAATCAGAGGTAAAATCTGGCAATGAATCTGATTCCACAAAATCAGAAGAGCCACAGGTTTAGGTAAAAAGAGAAAACTCAGTTCCTCCGATGGATGATGAGAACTTTCCACCATTGAGTACTGAGAATTTTAAATCAAAAGTCGGGAAAGTTGAGATTTCTAATCAATTTTATTCTGGTAAGAATGAATTTGATGTTGAGAAAGCTTTTAATGGAAATGTGAAGAAAATTTTCGGAAAAATGGTTGAAGGGAAAGTAAAAGGGGTAAAGGAGTTTTATGCTAAAAAGAAAGCAACTTACACTCCAACTGCTTCTGAATTGAAAACACCCAAGGCTGGTCAGGCTTGGGTGGATATTTTCTTTCATTGAAAAACCTGACTTGCCGGAGATCCCAAGTTTGTAATCGTGGATCAGGAATCGGCATCTTTCTTAAAAATTGATTGTTTAAATGAATCTTAAAGTTTGTTAAATTTTACAGATTGTGAATTGCCGGAGCTTCCAGGTTAGTAAGTCCGAAGCAGGAATCGGCATCTTGATTGGTAAAATGGTTTGTGTAGATGTTTTATTCCTACATGTGTTTTAAATGTTGAATATTCTTACAAGTGGTAAGAGGTTGATTCTGACAAAGTAATTACTCAAGGTCATTAGTTTGAACTTGATGTAATACTCATACAAGTTATTGAATGTAAGTCAAATGTGATGAACCACACCCCTAACCTACAAATGGTTTAAAATCAACAAAACTTATTTTCCGGAAAAATCATTTTGGTTAAAACAAACTTAAGTGTTTTGAAATCATAATGAGAAAATAGTTTTGTGAAAGGGGGAGTTCTGATTGTTTATGCCTAGTGGATGGCGAATTGAGGTGATTTGATATCGGTTGTCACTTTATTGTATAGTTTGTTTTCAAATTTCCTAAAATGTGTTTGCATTTTAGGGGGAGTAAAAATTTCAGAAAATCCAAAAACATGATAATATCAAAATGAGTTTTGTTGTGAAATAGAGGAAATGATAGTACATCAGTGGACTGTTACAACATGCTAAAGAAATGGAAAGTCAAATGTGATAAGTGATCTCACTAAAGATGTGACGGTAGGCTCAGCTAGACTAGTAGATTTGCGATAACGATACAAACTTAAATGAAAAAGCCTAGTTCTAAGTGGAAAACATGGTCAAAAGCATAGTACTTAGTTTTGTCCTTCTTGACTGTGTGCCTACTCGGTAATCGCTGATTGTCGAAAGACATAAAACTGGTTAAGTTTGTGAACTTTCACAACTTTGCTAAAAAGTCGTTGTGATTGTGCATTTCATTTTGCAATGATTTAAACTTGTTTGATTTTCTTTATTTTGTTTAAGCATCGGACATCCTCTGCGTATACGTGAGTATCGACCTGGATGTTGTTGCCTAAACGTTCTGCTTTATTTTCTTTGGTGTTTCGTTTAAGCTTTGGACCTCCTCTGCGTATACGGGAGTATCGACCTGGTGGTTAAAGCCTAAACAACTTCAACTTGTTTTATTTTTCTTATTTTGTTTAAACATTGGACTTTCTCTGCGTATACGGAAGTATCGACCTGATTGTTAATGTTTAAACATTCTGCTTTGTTTTCGCACAAATCACAGTTGATAAAGTTTAAAGGCATTACTTGAGTCAGTGTATTGCATGATGAGGGGATATGCTGAGATTGTGGGGTCCATAAGAATTTAGTGCTATCTTAATATACCTTAAAGTATCAGTAAGCAGATTGAAAGTTTTTAGATTGAGTTTAAGTGGACAACAATATTGTCAATCAATGTGAATCGTTTAGAGCTTAAAATGTTTTAAAGCTTAACGGTGTTGGTGATTGGTCTCATAAACTGATATGATCCTCTTGCACGAACTCACAAAAATATTGTCTGTAAATATTTCTTTATTGCATTTCTTTGTTAGAAAAAATCCAAAAAGATTTTAGTGTGTTTTAGCATACATTTTGAAAATTCAAAAAGATTTTCGACAACTGGTGTTGAAGAGCTAATTTTCAAAATTCCGAGTGCTAGACATGATGAACAGATGGTTTGGGAGAGTGTGTTGTTTTTAAATTGAAATTGATATTTCTGCAAGTGGTTCATCAAAGACTATAAATGTTGAATCATTTTAAAATTTGCTCTATAAATGATCATCAGAAAATTTATTGTGGGGTAGAGTATGTGCAGATTAGAATGAAGATTGATTTAAAGGATGCAGATAGTGAATTCCAGACTGCGATCCCAGCATATCGAAAGGGGGAGTCTGAAGACACATACAAGAAGCCTGGAATTTGATTCTGAGAAGAGTGAAGCTAGTGCAAGATCGAGATCCTAAAAGTCCAAAGACTGATAAAGACTGAAGACGTTGAAGACTCGACACTTAAGACTCGTCAACATTCGAGGGGGAGTCTGTTGGTGCATGCGTCTGTCGACTTCGTCTTGTATCGAGTCTTACTTTAGTATTGTATTAAGAATGTTAGAGGTTTTAAGGTTTGTTTATAGTATTTAGCTTGAATGAAGAGGTTTCCTTTGAAAGTGACACATGACAGTTTCAAGCTAAACCTACAAGAGAGGTTTCCCTTGAAAGTGGAGTGTGACAGTTTCAAGCTAAACCTGGTTTCACTTGAAAATGACATGGCATTTTCAAGCTAAACCTCCTCACCTATAAATAGGCATTCAAGCTAAACCTCTAGTAACTTTTGGAGAAGTCTTCCGGTTTGCAACGAAGTGCTGCCGAAGTGTTGTCAGGTTGTAAAACATTGTGAAATCAATCATACAACAGTTTTAAGTGGAAATCTCGCTGAATTGACCTCTACACGTTTGTTTCCGCCTTTCGTTTAGAGATAAACTCTTCTGATCGACTCGTTCGGGTCCGCAAACGATCCTACACTTTTGCACTTTTTATTTGGTTTTGCATTAATGACTT
The DNA here is from genome assembly GCA_030545235.1 of Helianthus tuberosus. NCBI lineage: Eukaryota > Viridiplantae > Streptophyta > Magnoliopsida > Asterales > Asteraceae > Helianthus > Helianthus tuberosus. The sequence continues at coordinate 55,360,051 of CM060404.1, forward strand.
TTATAACTAGTTACTTATGTTGAAGGTGATCTTTCCTTATCGTTTATCCGTGGTGTCTTGGTATTATTTTACTGTCTATATAAAATAAAAGATTTTCACCATTCATATCTCCACGGTCTATATGGAGGTATGTTGGCTACCTGGTCGGGGGTTAAGGGAACGGTTTGGTAAAGGTCTTGCCATTGTTCAGCGTTTAGAGGTCCTGCAATGGACCTGGGTCAAATTTAGTAGGACCTCCTTCAATGCTTCACGGTATTGGATGGCGGGGGTCCAAACTCTTTGACCCCCCCATAAGTTAACTACTATTAATACTATAACCCGGCTATTTAGGACTCTATCCCTGCTGACTCAGACTACTTAGTTGAGGGTAACGTCACCTCCAAAAGAGGGGCCTGCCATAATATTGCATTAATAACTTAATTAATTATCTTCCAATAATCCACCCTTTTAGGATTGTATCCTTGCTGACTCAAACTACTGGGGTGAGGGTAACGTCACCTTCAAAAGAGGGGCCTACTACAATAACTAAGATAATCTCTTAATTATGTGCAAAAGTGCGGAAATAATCAAAGGTTACACTAGATACGAGTCGGAACCAAGTGATTCATCGTGTCTATCTGTTTTTCTTCTTATTTTTATTTTCAGCATTTTAGTTAGTTTTTATTTTTCTTAGTTTAAAATTTTTTTTCTAAACTTTTATTTTGATTAGACGTTGAGGATAAACCGGTATTAAAAGCTCTTGTGTCCTTGGACGACCTCGGTATCTTGCCAACACTATACTACGCCCACGAAGGGTGCTGTAACACCCCGTCCCGGAACGGGCCGGCGTGTCACTATAACAATAGTCAGATAAAAAACATAATTCCATTTATACTTAAATGTATTACAAGACTTTACAGCTTAATGAAGGATATCCAATCCATTACAATTATTTCTGCCGTCTTTTCTAAACACTCGAGCACTCTTCCATATTCCGTCCCAGCTTGTCTTGATAACCTGACGTAAAGAAGAAAACAACAACAACAAAAAACGTACGTCTGAGCAAAATTTTGAAAAGTTTTGCCCAGTGTGCGGATAGAGGAAAACAAAAGCTTATTTTATTTTAATAACCGGATGGAACTTGACGATGCAAATAACTTAATTTCATAATTATATCTTACGGATGTACCCATGAGCAAACTGAAAACGTGACAATACACAGGTAGCTACTCCTGCATACTTATCACACGAAATGGCAAGTTGGCATACCTGTTATCCATTTCCTGAAAACTGAAATCCTAGGATCGATCCATACGCCCCCTAATATCTTATATGTACCACACTTGTACTTAAGAGACGCCGTGAACTAATCTCTCCGTCACGGATGGAACACATGATGTCGATGCCACAACAACATGCTCGTGGGACACTCCACGAGAAGCGATACTCAGGGTATCAGAGTACAAATGGTCTTATTCACATAACTTATAAAACTTATATTCAGAACAGAACGGAACATATATTGGAACATGTGATAATGAGTACAACTTAACAGAAAAACTATCGCATGACATGAAACTAAATCAAATGATTAGAATAGGAATCGAACGGACTGTCAAATGAATCGATAATCAAAGACGTGAGGAGTTTTAAAAACAAGACATAGTAATTTAAAACAATTTGACTTGAGTAACATAATACTTATATATCATATTAACTTGTAACTTATTTACTTATAACTTATAAGTCTTAAGATATTTAACTTGTAACTTGTAAAATACGAATCTTTGGCGAGATTGAAAATATAAGAGTGGAACCAGTCATCAAGGTATGGTTATCAATCCTATCTTGACAATTTCGTCCCCAAAATGTGGTTTATTAAACGAAACAAGATAAAACCTTGACTCGTTAATAAGGAACCACTAGAGTAGGAAATGAAACTTGTATAAAATAAACCATTTTCTAAATAACTGATGTAAAACAAAACCTTTTCAAAATGTTTGTAACTTTCAACACATGTTTCATAACTTAATCTTAATATGGAATCTATAACTTATTTCATAACTTAGTCTTAATACGGAATCTATAACTTATTTCATAACTTAATCTTAATACGAAATCTATAACTTTTTTCATAACTTAATCTTAATACGGAATCTATAACTTATTTCATAACTTAATCTTAATACGGAATCTATAACTTATTTCATAACTTAATCTTAATATGGAATCTATAACTTTATTTCATAACTTAATCTTAATACGGAATCTATAACTTATAACTTAATCTTAATATGGAATCTATAATCAGGAATGATATACTTGTATCAAAACGATCTAAATCGAAAGAAAGGATTCTATCCGTACCCAACGGACATAAATCGATAGAAAGGATTCTTATAAAAATGACATAAATCGAACGAAAGGAATCTACCCGTACGGAATTTATAACTTATTTCATAACTTAATCTTAATATGGAATCTATAATCAGGAATGATATACTTGTATCAAAACGATCTAAATCGAAAGAAAGGATTCTATCCGTACCCAACGGACATAAATCGATAGAAAGGATTCTTATAAAAATGACATAAATCGAACGAAAGGAATCTACCCGTACGGAATTTATAACTTATTTCATAACTTAATCTTAATATGGAATCTATAACTTATTTCATAACTTAATCTTAATATGGAAACTTAAATTCAGGAACGACATCAATCAAAAGAAAGGGATTCTATCCGTACCCAACGGACATAAATCGACAGAAAGGGTTCTTATAAAAACGACATAAATTGAAAGAAAGGATTCTTATAAAAACGACATAAATCGAAAGAAAGGATTCTACCCGTACGATATATCAGAATTGACAGAAATCGAAAGAAAGGAATCTACCCGTACGATATATCAGAATTGACAGAAATCGAAAGAAAGGAATCTATCCGTACTGAACTTATAACTTATACCTTAGATCTTAATATGGACTTTAAAATCAGAAATGATAAATCGAAAGAAATGAACCTATCCGTACCTTAAAATTTCCAAGTGATGCTACCTTGTTTCCAACTGTAGACTAATACGGGCAGAGCTTAGCATACTGATTATTCTCTTAACCTAATTTGCACACAAACTAGGTAGTTAACTAATACAGCTTTTACGATAACTCACAAGATCAAATTCTCACAACGAACGACAAAGTGCGATACTTCATCCATCGAATTAACGATGATCCGTCAAATTAATGACGAACGACAAAGTACAATACTTTATCCATCGAATTAACGATGATCCGTCAAATTAATGACGAACGACAAAGTATAACCCTAATGTGGGCAGCACTTAAACATCCATTGGATATATTGATCGATCGGACAATGAATCGTAGCAGCGATTGAGTTATTACCCTGATTGCGGCAGCACCCCGCTATACTAATTAGTGTTTCGTGTGTGTTTTGAGTTCTTTTGACGTTGATATTCCAAATTTCGAATGCCCCTGTCCTCTATTTATAGCTGAAATTTGGACATGCTTGCCTACCTGCTTGACATGCCTACCTACCGGCTTGACATGCCTACCTACCTGCTTGACATGCCTACATACCTGCTTGACATGCCTACCTACCTGCTTGACATGCCTACCTACCTGCTTGACATGCCTACCTACCTGCTTGACTTAATTAATCTTGCTTAGCTTAATTAATCTTGCTTAGCTGATTAATTAGCTTAATTAATCTTGCTTAGCCGTTAATTAATCTTACTTAGCTAATAATTTTACTTAATTGCTAAATATTCTATTTTAGGATCTCCCTGGTTACGAGTTCTAATTTCTAGATACAACGGAACTTGCATTAGTGTATTAACTCCATTCAACTTTAACGATGATCACTTGGGTGTTTCAATTAGGGTTTCCTATTAACTAAAATAAATAATAATAATAATAATAATAATAGTTTTAAATTTTTGGGTATTACAGGTGCACTTGCCCATATGTGTGTTTAGTGTTAGTAAAATATCGTGTTTTATAAATTTAAAACTTGGCTAAAATAAGTGTTAAAGGGGCTTAAAATATACACCTAATATATATAACACTTCACACGCATCAATACCGCATGGTCAGGTATGGGATTCAAAGACCAATAAGTCGGGAAATCCAAATAACCTGTTTTTAATTCGTATTGCTTGACTGAAACATTGGGGATTAATGCGACCGTGTCCTGGATATCCTTGACTCATTAAATTGCAATGGCCACGACCTAAGCACGGGGTGTAGGCATACACCTGACAGATGCCATATGCTTATTAATTAATTATACCCAATAAGGGATTCCCAATAAGGGAATAGTGGTGTGTCGGTTAATCATGAACCGGCATAGAACCGGGCCCCGTATGTAGAGCAAGTTATGTAAAACTGATAACATGAAATTTAGTTTGTCCCAAGTTATAAAAAATAAATTTTGCCTCTGTGCATTTTAATCAAGTATAAAAGATTAATTTTGCCTTGTACATTTTAATCGATGTGTCTACATATTTTGTGCCGAAGTGCATTCAAACCAATTTACAAACTCTTTTCAAATGAGTCGGTTGAGTGTATTTACCAGTGAAAACTGACGTATTTTCAAAAGTCTAAGTGACGGGTACAAGTACGTAAATAGGCTGGAAGCTGCTCAGGACATTAATAAGGAACCTTGCAAGTTCTAGGCGTCTAAAGTCTGTTGAACATTATTTGTATTTTAAGATCTGCCTGTGGATCCTTTACTTTCCGTTGTAATACTGGATATTACTTTATATTCGGATTGTAATATATTTATCTTTTGCTTCCGTTGTGCATTTATATATTGTGTTGTTTGACTATGATGATATCAACTACGTCACGATACTCCCTACCGGGCCCACCGGTGACACGTGGAAAGTCGGGGTGTGACATTCTAGTAATCATTTTCACCATAACTAACGGGTTTCATCTCTAATCATCAAATTAACGCAAACCATACATAACCCATGTTCTATACGAGGATTCTAACCCTTGTACATGATCAATTTCATATTAACTCACGGATTAGAACATAACCCACTTCACCCATGATCACCAATCTTAGATTTAAGACATACTTTATGATCTCCTCATGATGGTGATCATTTATCCATGCTTGGTTATGATTTTAAGCGTCATCTTGGCTTTCAATTTGAGCATAAAGATGAAGTTAGGGTTTGAGGCTCCATGGGAGCCTCCTGCTCCTTCTCGAACACACGTATGTGTGTGATTAGTTATTTAATAACTTAACTTTCATTTGTTCCACTTTAGCCCCTCGGGTTTGCCTTTAAAACATAACTGAAACTACCTTAATCATTTAATACTTTTGACCATACCCTTAACTAGGTTAAATAGCCTAGTTATTTATTTCATGACGTGTCATATAGGAACACACGATAAATATTAACATTCGGATTTTGGGGCGTTACAAGTCTACCTCCCTTAAATGAGGTTTCTTCCCCGAAACCTTTCTTACCTCTATTTAACACTAATTAATTCTTCTCTATGTCCATCAACACTACCGCTAGCCCATCACAACGACTATCTTCTTTCTTAAAGAACCCGCTCCGGAGTTCTTATTAGTGTCGCTTTCACTAATAACGCTAATTCCTAACAGCCTTCATAGCTAATGGTTCATTCATCGTTCTAATACTCGTATAGCATCTGCATTATATACCTTCTTACTTACTTGGAACTGTTCCAACATCCCATTACTAACATTCCCATTTGTTTATTTCAACATTCATAATGTTTTCATCGACTATACGATCTTGCATCGAAATTTGTATATACTCAGATATGTTTAACTTTAACTAATACATCATAGTAATGGGTAACTATACATTCTCGATTTATAACTATTCAAACAATTGACTTTTCCAAACAAGTCCATACTTTCCTGATCATACTTTCATATATCATTTTCATTTTCATTTCCTTGACATGTCAATAACGGGTCGATACACATACTCTTCCCACCTTTAATATGATCCGTTTTTAATGGATCTAATATCTCCATCTCATCTATTAGAATTTACATTCTCTACATACTCTGTATAACATTTAACTTTTGTTTTGTTACCACCACAAAACTACCATTTCATAGTCACACCTACGTGCTTAACTCTAACGTTAACCTTATTCTACGTTTTCTATAATTACTTGTTACTTGCATACCTTTATTCTACATTACTATTGCTTTCACTTCATGCATTACTTAATTTACGTATATAAATGTGTCATACTAGTTCATATCTATCCAATCAGGAGTTAAGCATTTTACTAACCTCTTTTTCACTTCTCAAACCAACGACCCGCAACCCAGATCGACCATCTTCCCCTCGAGTACTAGCTGTACAGGCCAGGTTTCATTAATCCGTGTAATGAGCTTCCGCTCGTGCACAACCTTTCACCAATACGATTGGTTTCATCACATCAATAATTCTAACATTATCATCAACAACATCGGCGGTTAGCATATGTCATTTAAACATTCATTACACTAGGTGATTACCCACCTATAACTCTTCTACAATTTCCTACGTACCAACTATAACGTACCACACATTCTAACTCTTACATGCAATCCTTTCATTCTATTAATCATTTCACCAACTGAAGTACACGCTCGTACTTCCTTTCATTCATGCTTACTTGCAAAGACCTTATTACATCATTTCAATATTTCTTACCAAGCTTACCATTCCCGCCCATACTCAAGTTATTGTCCGGGTCACAGCCCGTCATCATTCTGACTTCTACGAGTCAATTACTAACATATCTAACACGTAACTTATACAAAACTTCGTCTATTATACTATCACCTTTTACTTTATACTTATTTCTATGACCCGTTCGACTCAATCATGGTCAAACTGTCGACATCTTCTTATGCGGATTAATTTCATCTTTTTATATTTTTAAATCCGTCACTCGGATTCAGACGCTGTAACACCTCGAAAATTCACGTCCTATAAGGTATTGACACGTGTCATAAGCTTGAACGTGAGAAAGTATACTTTAGAGGGACTAAAGTTGACAAACATAGAAAGTATGTGAAAATAAGGGTTCAAAATGTCAACAATGGATAAATATACTTTACAATAACCCTACATGATGTTTATACCCTTAGACGGATAAATCATGGATCATACGAAGCTAAAAGTGAGAGATTACAAACTACAGGGGTTAAATGTGTCAACATGTTTAAGTTATACCTTTGAATGACCTTTTGACAAACCCGAAGCCTTGTAACGGTTAATTATGCTCACTAGAATGCACGATTAAAATTTCATAAAGTTTCGTTATCGTATGAGAAAGTTATGATCATATTCGTATGCGAGGGGTTAAAAGCGTTAACGTTGAAAGTTATGACTTTTCGGGTAATAACCGAGTGGCCAAGGACTTAGAAAAGTGGGTACAAGTTCTAAAGCCCTTGTAGGTAAATAATAAGGGGTCAAATTGCAAGTAATAATGCTAGTTGACCTTCCGAAGAGCCAAGGGACAAGATGTGGAAACAAAAAAAAATGAAAAAGCTGATCAGAAGGCCCATGCGGCCCGCTTTAGCACCTCAAGCGCGCCGCCTCAGACCCCAGATGCAGAAACTCGTTTTTTTCACCTGTTCAGCCTTCTAAACGCCATGTGTTGCCCTTAAACCCTTCCAAGAGCCCCCTAAACACTTAGGGACACTTGTTGAAGAGTTGTGGTCATTGATAGACTTAGATGTCAACAAGTTATGGTGATCTAAACACTATAAATAAGACCATTAGTTGCAACATTTGATCATCCACCTTCATCTGCATTTGTGGAGCATTTCTGTAGCTTAGGAACAGATCCAAGACATCCCTACACGTGCATAGGACCCTTGTAAGTACCCTTGACCTTCCTCGATTAAGTTTTAGCCTAGTTTTAGCTTAAAAGTCAAACCGTCGTAATTAACGGTTGACTTTAAGATTAATCACAAATGGTCCAGTGATTAGTCGAATCAAGAGTAGTTATAAGTTGGTATTTATGTGGGCATTAAACCCTTAAAAGGGCACCCTCTGAATTACACTCTAACAAGATCGTTTGTCGGGTCAAAGTTAATCCGAAAAAGTCAACAGAAGCATAAAACGCGTAATTACCAATCTAGAAGGCGTGCAACCTGTTTCGTCATTAATATAACTTGGTAATAAGTATATAAACTGGTCTAAGCTTGTTTGATTCGACAACTTTCTGATTAGACCCGGTTCGGAACCGAAAGTCGCAAAGCTTTGACTTTTGCTTTGACTTCAGTTCTGACCCGCTTTAGTATGATTTGTAAATGCCTTAGAGCTTCCTTAGGACCAAGCTACATGTTAGCATAACCCTCTGTGGTTGGTTCATTGATTGACCCATTCGTTTACGCGTTTCCGTTAATTGCTCATATGTTAACCATTATGCCCTTATTACCTTAAAACATGATTTTTGGAAATGTAAAAGTGTAGAAACTTTAATTACTGATATATAAACATGTATGCAAAGTTTAACATCAGTTTGAAGTATAGATTGAGAGTTATGCTCATTAGCGCAAATTGAAAGCTTTATGTTAATAAAATGGCGTAATTAGCATATAGCCTATTTAAACATACTTTTTGATATCAAACTTATTACCCACTGATGTAATATATTATTTTGGGATTTTTGAAGATTTTTATTTAATTTTAGGCTGAGCATAACTTATAGTCGTAGGCTTAATCCGGTAATTGTCGGTTTTGCCCTTACGGGTTATAAAATGAGTTTTACATATCTAAACGACTCCAAACCTTTTTCTACTGATCTTAAATGATAAATAAATTAATTTAAGCCTTCTGGAATAATAAAAATATCATCTTTATGTACGTAACCCAGAAACGGCTCCTAATCGCCTTTCTAAGCGTTTTTAACGCATAGTATGTACTAGAACTATTTTAGACATACACGGGTTGATACCTACTGATATTTTAGGTAATTTATAATGTTTTAACAGTAATCAAAAGTTTTTTTAACTCAGACTTCAGTTTTGAGCTTTACGGCTTATGTAAAATTACCAAAATGCCCCTTCGGTGCATAGTTTGGTTATAATTGATGAATTTCACATATATACTTTATCTTACTGTTATAACTTATCAAAATAAGTATTTTTGCTTATTATATCAGACCTGTAACTCAGGTAAATACTTAAACTCTTTTATAACCTTTTAAATGACCAAACTACCCCTACGGGGCCTAGTTTGTGTTTAAAAACGTTTCGGGCATAATGAGAGACATCTTACTGATGTCACAACATATTTGAGGCATAATTAACTTAGGAAACCTGTTTAGGACCCATATGGTTACCCGTTACGCCTCTGGCGTGTTCGGTTCGGTTTATGTAACTAGTTTGTATAAATTAGCCGAAACGGGTCAAACCTTATCCTTTTTATCTCAAAATCCAGAATGTGTTTAGTTTACCCATATTATACAAGTCTTCAAACTTGTCGGGTCTAAATCACATTCTATTCCGGTCTTCGCTTAATCATGCGTTTGAACCGTAAACCTTCCTTAAAACTAACCGGTCTAAGTTACGACTTAAATAAGACCCGTTAGGAATCTAATAGGTTAATAAAACCTTCGTTCCAGATTGAGAGCCCAGTAGAAGTACTTGTGCTTGCTGATTAGAATATACGGCTGAGTATAAATTGCATTGCTAGCTCAGGTAAATACTTTTAACTTATTTTCCCTTATACGGGCTTGGGATACGGTATTATAAAAAATACCGCTTGGTCGGGTGTAGAAACCTTTTAATCGGAGATGATTAAATTGCATAATCCCGTTTTAATCTGTATTGATTGATAACAAATAACATTGGGGGTTAATGACCGTGTCCTGGATATCCTTGGCTCATTTTAAAAAGTGAATGGCCACGACGTAAGCACAAGGTGTAGACAAAACACCTCCTGTTGCATATGTATAACGTATACTCACTCGTAAGGGTGTCTTCTTGTGAGATTATATTTGTGGTGTGTCGATTAATCTTGTCCGGCTTGTATTGTATAGTCACCGGCCCTAAATGTTGGACAACCATGTAAATCGGATACACGATTTTTATTAATAAAATCGTCCTAAGTTATAAAAGATTAATTTTGCCTCTGTGCATTTTAATCAATGTGTCAAGATATTTTGTGCCGTTTGCACTCGAATCACTTTTCAAACTCTTTTTCCAAAATGAGTCAGTTAATTGTATTTACCAGTGTAAACTGACGTATTTTCCAAAAAGGTTAAGTGACAGGTACTGAACGAAATTTGCTGGAAGCTCAGGGCGTTAATAAGGAATCTTGCAAGTTCTAGATGCCTGAAGTCTGTTGAACAGTTTTCTTTTCTTTTATTGATCCGCCTGTGGATCCTTTACTTTCCGTTGTAATACTTTGGTATTACTTTATATTCGGAATGTAATATATTTATCTTTTTCTTCCGCTTTGCATTTATATATTGTGTTGTTTGACCATGATGTTACCAACTACGTCACGATACTCCCCTACCGGGCCCACTGTTGACACGTGGAAATCGGGGTGTGACAGGTTGGTATCAGAGCCAACATTGAGTGAATTAAACACTAGCCTTTTGTGTTTAATCTCAATGACACATTAGCACATTCCTTGACCTTCTGAGTCTAGACTTAACATAGGAATATTCTCAATCCTAATCTGGAAATCTTTTCTTCCAAAATTTTTTACATATATGGGATACGTCGCCAAACGAAGAAGCCGTAATAGGAGTTCTCCACACCCGGAGCCTTGAAATGCTGAGCTTCGTACCGCGGCCAGGATGAAACGTGCAACCAAGGAGAAAGCATTCAGACATAAAAATGAAGAGGAAACTCCTTTTGCTGAAGATCGTTTCCTTAATAGTCCTTATAAGGACATATTTATCTTTCAGTCCCTTCGAGGACACATCATCCCTTCAAAGACCCGCTTAGGGCAACTCTATACTTTTATTTTCATATAATGGATTGATTAAACTAAGTTTTCATTGTAAACATGAAATATGAAATAAATGGAAAATAACATCCCTTAGAAGGGGGTTGCCTACAGACTATAATTAACGTCCTCTGAGACTAAAGACGGTGGTAGCCTACAACTCTCTGTCAAGGAAAAGTAATGAACTTTGATTCACACCTAAATGCTTCGATCCCAAACGATCATGGCTTATAAATTAAACTTGTCCACGTGACTAAGCCTTTTGTGCTATTACTAAATGCCTCGATCCCAAACGATCATGGCTTATAAATTAAACTTGTCCATGTGACTAAGCCTTTTGTGCTATTACTAAATGCCTCGATCCCAAACGATTATGGCTTATAAATTAAACTTGTCTACGCGACTAGGCCATTTGTGCTATTATTAACTTATAAATTAGGATTTATGATAAAAATCCTGAATAAAATAAATATCCTTCCTTCCCTGCCAGTAGGCATTTTAAAAAGAATCTTAAAAATGAAGCCTAGCCTACGCGGCCAAGATGGTGAAACCTACCCAAGGGATTTAGATCCTTGTTAACACCTAAGAACGTGTTAGCACTCCTGACAAATGTGATTCGATAAAATCACAACAATCATCCTTATATTGGATTCTTCCAATTTTCTTGTCTAAGCCTAGTGATTTAGAAATCATGGCTTAAATCATCAAATAAAGATGATCATATTGTTAACACCTAAGAACGTGTTAGCACTTTTGACAAATGTGATTCGAGAAAATCACAATAGTCATCCTTATACTGAATTTTTTTTTAAATTTCCTAATTTGCCTTATGATCTAGAAATCATGGCTTATATCGTCCTATGAGATGATCAAATTATAAACATCCGAAGTGATGAAGTGCCTACGGGCTAAACTTGTTGTCCGATAAGACAACGACAGTGGTGGTCTTTGACCTTCTGTCTAAAAATGTTGGACCAGGTCCAAGCTTAATAGTCGGCAGGATCCTTACGATCTCGACTAATAGCATCTGAGAAGATGATCATTTTATAACCATCCCTCAGAAGGGAAATGCCCACGGGCTATATCTATTGTCCTAAAAGACAAAAGACAGTTGAAGTTTTTAGCTCTCTGTCAAGAAAATGTAATGAAATATGTTCAAACCTTAATGCCTCGGTTCTCTGAAATCATGGCTTATAAATTTAAAATTTGTCCTTGTGACTAGGCCTTTTTGCGCCACTTTAATATCCTTGATGTTTTTATAACTAGGATAAATTATAATGAAAATACAAATTGAATATAACTAACAAATTAACCAATATGGTTTATATTACCATGGTTGATGAATCGTCAAAGATGATGATTCCATAATGACCTTTGAATAAATCATTGTCAATGTTTATGTAGACATCAAGCTACATGGCTGGATTAGATGAAGTTAACAGCCACATGAAGAAGGACAATGATACTACCAGAATTAATGTAACTGGAGCAGAACTACAGGAAATAATAGATTATGCTGTTACTCGAGCTCTTGATCGGCAGTATGATGAGTCAAATGATACCCACTCTAAGACTCTATCTGTGACTCGTTGTAAGCCCTCTCTTAAAACACATGAGTCAAGGGAGGACGATGTTCATGACTTGTCAAATCAAAGGAGTATTCCGTCTAGACAAGTTGTGTTTCATCAAGAGGCATCAGTTAAGACCTGTTCATATAAATATTTTGTCTCCTGCAAGCCAAGAGACTTTACAGGAGAAAAGGGGGCCATCGATTGCATGACATGGCTCGATGAGATGGACGCTGTTGTTGACATCAGCGGTTGTGCGGAGCAAGATGTTGTGAAATTTGTTTCACAATCATTTAAAGGAGAAGCGTTGGCATGGTGGAGATCATTGCTCCAAGCCACGGGGAAAGTTCTACTCTACAACTTATCTTGGGATCAATTTGTTGCATTAGTCAAGGAAAACTATTGCCCTCAGCATGAGGTAGAAAAGATAGAATCAGACTTCTTGACTCTGGTCATGGAGAATTTGGATTGTCAGGCATATGTGACAAGTTTCAACACTATGTCCCGCCTAGTTCCTTATTTAGCCACCCCTGAACCTAAACGCATAGCGCGTTTCATTGGAGGCCTAGCACCAGAGATAAAAGGGAATGTTAAAGTGTCTAGGCCAACCACATATAGGTCCGCGGTGGACTTATCCTTATCTCTCACCTTAGATGCAATTAGAATTAAGTCTGTTAAGGCTTCTGGCGAGGGAAGAAGAGAAAGAGAGGAGGAAAACTCTCATCGATATAACAAGAAGAAGAAGGGAAGCTCGGAGCGCGGGAAGGATTCCGAGGTTAGGAAGAACTCGATTCAGTCTGATAACAGACCCAAATGCAGTAACTGCAAAAAGCAACGTTATGGAAAATGTACAATAGACCCACGTGCTAAATTGTGTGGAATTTGCAAGACCAAGGGTCACAAAACCTTAGATTGCAAGGGGATGAAGAACGCCACATGTTACAATTGTAACGAGGAAGGGCACATCAAAACCAACTGCCCAAAGCTTATAAAGAAGCCTGGAGAGGCCAGGAAAACAAATGCATGAGTCTTCCGGATGAACGCCAGGAGATGGTGCAGAAGGATAACTATATAGCAGGTACTTTTCCTTATCAAGCAGTTTATGCAGAAATTTATTTGATGCTGGCACATGTGATTCAATAATGAACGGTGACTGTTGAGAACTATTGTCTCCGTCTGATTAGGACTTCGGTCATTTTATACGAAGTAGAAATTGGCCGATGATACTTTAGAAAATGCTCCAACAAACCTTAGATGGATATTTTATATCTAATAGGAATCACTCTTTTCTGATATTCCTATGGCAAGCTTTCAAGCTACCTAAATTCTTCAATATAATAAAGACAGACGTGACGTTTTGATCCTCTGTCAGAAAAGTGATGGACTAGGTCCAAATCTTTAATGCCATTGATGGTCTTTTGCGACCTAGGCTAAGTAATATTAATATATTTTAAATAATGTTCATTAAGAATGTTAGTGCTATAATAGCCTGTATAGGTTATTGACACCATGGCTAGTATATATTAAGGCCATCAGAATGAAAAATAGCAGTTGTTGGATTTCAACTAAGAAATTGTTTTATTGGTGTTAGGAACCAATAGAAAGTATGGCAAACTCGGATAAGACAACAGTCGATCGCGCCATTGATGGCACGACGCATGCTAATGATGCTGAAATTGTGAACCTTAGAATTTCCAAGGATGTTCTTCAAACTATGATAGACGCAGCTGTTGGAAAAGCTGTGAAGAAGGCTGTGAAAAAGTTCAAGGAACCCCATGCTGCTCGGTCCAAATTTTACCTAGGACCACATTTCCTTATTCTTAAGGAGGATCTCGTTCATTCCTCTGATGTAAAGGATGAACTAAAAAGGAAAAGGAAGGTAGGTAACTCCCAGAGTTCTAAGAAAAAGAACAAACAAAAGTCCGACCAGAAACCAGTATGTGAGACTTGCAAGAAGCGCCATTATGGGAAATGCAGGTTCGAACCAAAATCCAAATCGCAGCCCAGGGCTTGTGGGATCTGCAAGGCTAAGGGACATAAAACGTTGGACTGTAAGGACATGATGAATGCAGTTTGCTTCAGCTGTAATGAGAAGGGCCACATCAAGACTACGTGCCCTAAATTTGTCAAAGGAAATGCGGCTGAGGAAGTAAAGCCTAAAATTGAAATCGCCTAAAATGCCTAAGCTAGTCCATAAATAATGACATCAGGTACATTCCTTGGCATTTTATCAGTAATTTAAATGCTAAGAGTTTTTATTTTGGTTCGGATACCGTAAATCCTTCATAAACTATAAGTATAACAAGTTTTTAAAACTTTTCATAAGGACCCTATATATATTAAGTGTAAGGTAAAAACCTACAGGTAGGAAATACACGGGGACTAATTCTTCTATTCCTTTCTGAAATCTTCAAATCATAAAACCCTAATATACCCTCTCTCCAGATAAAGTACATCATCATATGAAATTAATATCTCTTGATCTCTATTGATTTCGAATACCAAACGGTATGACAAAAGCGCCATATGAGGATTGGTGTATCTTAATATGTTCCATAGATTGCTTCCATGCCTGATCAGTATGGAGGTTTAATGCATGGAACCACAAAGATATCCCAATGATCACATGGTACTAAAGTCAACTAATGGCATTCAAAGAAGATATCCATAATATAATTGTCCAAATAAATATTTCCGATTAAGGAATCCGTGGACTCATAACATAAATATGTCACTTATTTGACACAAGCAATGATGGATGAACAGGAGCCTGAGATTTGGAAAAATCTCTGTAACCTCCTTGTACCTTGGATTATCTTCTCCTAAGTTTACCCTGTTTACCTCCCTAGAGGCAAGTAGAGTTAAGATTAACATCCCGCTTTGGGTTAGAGTGTTGTAAGAACCCCATATTGATTATGGAATAACCGAAAACCTGATTAAGTAAATTTTAAGATAGGAGATTCATATAGCCTAACTCGATATTCTGAGAGTTTGATATTGTTAGATAAGAAAGACGGTTCGTTTTGCTTATGCACTCATTACCGCAACCCTATATTAACAACGATTAAGAATCACCATCAACTACCCAGGATCGTTGAGTTATTCAACTAGCTATAAGGATTAGCTACTCCTTAAGATTAGTTTTAAGCAATGGTTGGGGGTAACCATCCCACCTTAAGATAAGCTTTTCAATAATAATTGACATGTAAGTATGAAGGATACTCCTTTGGAGACCTTGTATAGATGGATTGTTAAACATCTGTTGTTAGGACAATAGATTGGTAAGTCCAATATTCAGGATCTGAAAGTTGCATTAGAAACAACAAATAAGATCATACGAATTCCTAATAATCTGTAAGTTGCCATTATTAGGCAGAAAAATACTTCCCTTACTTCAACAAATCTCGAGGTCGAGATTTCTTTTAAGGGGGTGAGGATGTAACACCTCGAAAATTCACGTCCTATAAGGTATTGACACGTGTCATAAGCTTGAACGTGAGAAAGTATACTTTAGAGGGACTAAAGTTGACAAACATAGAAAGTATGTGAAAATAAGGGTTCAAAATGTCAACAATGGATACATATACTTTACAATAACCCTACATGATGTTTATACCCTTAGACGGATAAATCATGGATCATACGAAGCTAAAAGTGAGAGATTACAAACTACAGGGGTTAAATGTGTCAACATGTTTAAGTTATACCTCTGAATGACCTTTTGACAAACCCGAAGCCTTGTAACGGTTAATTATGCTCACTAGAATGCACGATTAAAATTTCATAAAGTTTCGTTATCGTATGAGAAAGTTATGATCAAATTCGTATGCGAGGGGTTAAAAGCGTTAACGTTGAAAGTTATGACTTTTCGGGTAATAACCGAGTGGCCAAGGACTTAGAAAAGTGGGTACAAGTTCTAAAGCCCTTGTAGGTAAATAATAAGGGGTCAAATTGCAAGTAATAATGCTAGTTGACCTTCCGAAGAGCCAAGGGACAAGATGTGGAAACAAAAAAAATGAAAAAGCTGATCAGAAGGCCCATGCGGCCCGCTTTAGCACCTCAAGCGGGCCGCCTCAGACCCCAGATGCAGAAACTCGTTTTTTTCACCTGTTCAGCCTTCTAAACGCCATGTGTTGCCCTTAAACCCTTCCAAGAGCCCCCTAAACACTTAGGGACACTTGTTGAAGAGTTGCGGTCATTGATAGACTTAGATGTCAACAAGTTATGGTGATCTAAACACTATAAATAAGACCATTAGTTGCAACATTTGATCATCCACCTTCATCTGAATTTGTGGAGCATTTCTGGAGCTTAGGAACAGATCCAAGACATCCCTACACGTGCATAGGACCCTTGTAAGTACCCTTGACCTTCCTCGATTAAGTTTTAGCCTAGTTTTAGCTTAAAAGTCAAACCGTCGTAATTAACGGTTGACTTTAAGATTAATCACAAATGGTCCAGTGATTAGTCGAATCAAGAGTAGTTATAAGTTGGTATTTATGTGGGCATTAAACCCTTATAAGGGCACCCTCTGAATTACACTCTAACAAGATCGTTTGTCGGGTCAAAGTTAATCCGAAAAAGTCAACAGAAGCATAAAACGCGTAATTACCAATCTAGAAGGCGTGCAACCTGTTTCGTCATTAATATAACTTGGTAATAAGTATATAAACTGGTCTAAGCTTGTTTGATTCGACAACTTTCTGATTAGACCCGGTTCGGAACCGAAAGTCGCAAAGCTTTGACTTTTGCTTTGACTTCAGTTCTGACCCGCTTTAGTATGATTTGGAAATGCCTTAGAGCTTCCTTAGGACCAAGCTACATGTTAGCATAACCCTCTGTGGTTGGTTCATTGATTGACCCATTCGTTTACGCGTTTCCGTTAATTGCTCATATGTTGACCATTATGCCCTTATTACCTTAAAACATGATTTTTGGAAATGTAAAAGTGTAGAAACTTTAATTACTGATATATAAACATGTATGCAAAGTTTAACATCAGTTTGAAGTATAGATTGAGAGTTATGCTCATTAGCGCAAATTGAAAGCTTTATGTTAATAAAATGGCGTAATTAGCATATAGCCTATTTAAACATACTTTTTGATATCAAACTTATTACCCACTGATGTAATATATTATTTTGGGATTTTTGAAGATTTTTATTTAATTTTAGGCTGAGCATAACTTATAGTCGTAGGCTTAATCCGGTAATTGTCGGTTTTGCCCTTACGGGCTATAAAATGAGTTTTACATATCTAAACGACTCCAAACCTTTTGCTACTGATCTTAAATGATAAATAAATTAATTTAAGCCTTCTGGAATAATAAAAATATCATCTTTATGTACGTAACCCAGAAACGGCTCCTAATCGCCTTTCTAAGCGTTTTTAACGCATAGTATGTACTAGAACTATTTTAGACATACACGGGTTGATACCTACTGATATTTTAGGTAATTTATAATGTTTTAACAGTAATCAAAAGTTTTTTAACTCAGACTTCAGTTTTGAGCTTTACGGCTTATGTAAAATTACCAAAATGCCCCTTCGGTGCATAGTTTGGTTATAATTGATGAATTTCACATATATACTTTATCCTACTGTTATAACTTATCAAAATAAGTATTTTTGCTAATTATATCAGACCTGTAACTCAGGTAAATACTTAAACTCTTTTATAACCTTTTAAATGACCAAACTACCCCTACGGGGCCTAGTTTGTGTGTAAAAACGTTTCGGGCATAATGAGAGACATCTTACTGATGTCACAACATATTTGAGGCATAATTAACTTAGGAAACCTATTTAGGACCCATATGGTTACCCGTTACGCCTCTGGCGTGTTCGGTTCGGTTTATGTAACTAGTTTGCATAAATTAGCCGAAACGGGTCAAACCTTATCCTTTTTATCTCAAAATCCAGAATGTGTTTAATTTACCCATATTATACAAGTCTTAAAACTTGTCGGGTCTAAATCACATTCTATTCCGGTCTTCGCTTAATCATGCGTTTGAACCGTAAACCTTCCTTAAAACTAACCGGTCTAAGTTACGACTTAAATAAGACCCGTTAGGAATCTAATAGGTTAATAAAACCTTCGTTCCAGATTGAGAGCCCAGTAGAAGTACTTGTGCTTGCTGATTAGAATATACGGCTGAGTATAAATTGCATTGCTAGCTCAGGTAAATACTTTTAACTTATTTTCCCTTATACGGGCTTGGGATACGGTATTATAAAAAATACCGCTTGGTCGGGTGTAGAAACCTTTTAATCGGAGATGATTAAATTGCATAATCCCGTTTTAATCTGTATTGATTGATAACAAATAACATTGGGGGTTAATGACCGTGTCCTGGATATCCTTGGCTCATTTTAAAAAGTGAATGGCCACGACGTAAGCACAAGGTGTAGACAAAACACCTCCTGTTGCATATGTATAACGTATACTCACTCGTAAGGGTGTCTTCTTGTGAGATTATATTTGTGGTGTGTCGATTAATCTTGTCCGGCTTGTATTGTATAATCACCGGCCCTAAATGTTGGACAACCATGTAAATCGGATACAAGATTTTTATTAATAAAATCGTCCTAAGTTATAAAAGATTAATTTTGCCTCTGTGCATTTTAATCAATGTGTCAAGATATTTTGTGCCGTTTGCACTCGAATCACTTTTCAAACTCTTTTTCCAAAATGAGTCAGTTAATTGTATTTACCAGTGTAAACTGACGTATTTTCCAAAAAGGTTAAGTGACAGGTACTGAACGAAATTTGCTGGAAGCTCAGGGCGTTAATAAGGAATCTTGCAAGTTCTAGATGCCTGAAGTCTGTTGAACAGTTTTCTTTTCTTTTATTGATCCGCCTGTGGATCCTTTACTTTCCGTTGTAATACTTTGGTATTACTTTATATTCGGAATGTAATATATTTATCTTTTTCTTCCGCTTTGCATTTATATATTGTGTTGTTTGACCATGATGTTACCAACTACGTCACGATACTCCCCTACCGGGCCCACTGTTGACACGTGGAAATCGGGGTGTGACAGACGCATCATTCATGCTTTTCATTACTTCTGTGTTTTGAATCCTTCTCGCGGATTCAAACATATTATCCATGCCTCTCATTCTTGAATCCGTCTTACGGATTCAAACATATCATCCATGCCTTTCATCCTTGAATCCATCTCACGGATTCAAACATTGCATTCATGCTTTTCATCCTTGAAATCCATCTCACGGATTCAAACATCGCATTCATGCCTTTCATCCTTGAATCCATCTCACGGATTCAAACATGGCATTCATGCCTTTCATCCTTGAATCCATCTCACGGATTCAAACATCGCATTCATGCCTTTCATCCTTGAATCCATCTCACGGATTCAAACATCGCATTCATGCCTTTCATCCTTGAATCCATCTCACGGATTCAAACATTGCATTCATGCCTTTCATCCTTGAATCCATCACACGGATTCAATCATATTATTCATATCTTGTTGATCCGTACTTAATTACAGATTCAACATTCTTCATTCTTATCAGGCATGTTTTTCATTCTTACATAGTACTCTCAATTTCCCGAGAGTCTTACTTCCCATTTCACCCACACGCCCGCCTGCTACCCAACTCTACCGGACATACCTGTAACAATTATCACGATCTCACGAACGTCATACGTTTCTCGTGTACTGGCCAGGTACACAATCCACATAGTAGTTTCGTGCCTTCATGTAATTGTCACCTTACGTCAGTAGACTTAGGTTTTGGCGCGTGTAACACTTTCAGTACTTCATTACTATACAATCATTGTCTTTCATTTAAAATTTCCTTCCCTTAATGAGTCTTACCATTTCATATACCCACATATTAAATTCACGTACCTGGGGCTCATTTGCCTATTTGCCTCTTGACTGTTCTAGTTATTCATCCTGAACTGCATTCACGGATCATCCTCTTCAAACACTTATGCCTACCTTACACATGCAAAACCATCAGTTTCTTTATACGTATACATAAGTACATACTTACATTAGCTTCTACCTTTGGATCTTGATCGAGTTTAAGATTGTACGGGTTTCTTATCTCAAGAGCACACAAGTTTGAGTCCAAGTACTTACCTTCTCGTACTTGATTCCCTCAAACCAGGGCTCTGATACCAACTTGTAAGACCCTAATTCGTATTTGACAAAAGTCGCAGTGGAAATACGTAGCATAAAAAATTTCTTTCATTATAACATCTTGACGTACTTAAATTCATTTTCAAGGTTAACTCTTTTACCATAAATACATTTGTGGAACTTATTTACAGTAAGAAAACATAATTTCGCTTCACTCAATTCCGTACACAAACACTCCCGTACAATCTATCTTGTGACTCGATCTTCGATCACTCCTCTTCAATTAGGATAATCTGGCTCGGACGACCTGCACTCACCAAACACATACCAGACATTAATATGTTATCAATATAAACGATACTTAGCCTTGGACTATTCCCGTTCCATTATTCCTTTACATTAAACATTCCCTCTGAGTACCTCACCTCTGGTGAGTCTTTGATACTGTACCTGCATTACACCTAAACTCCAGGTACACGAATAACAACGTAAAAACTTAATCATACTGAATGACTTACATACATACCTAACTTCATACATATTATCTCCATACATACATTTATACACACATGCATACATACCTACTTGCATACATACTCACACACATACATGCCAACCTACACGCATACCTACATATAAATACATATGCCTCATTATATATACACATACTTACATCATTACGTACACTCATGACATTATATATATACATACATACATCCCTACTTACAACAAACCAAACTTATACATGTCTACTCTCACACATACCCTTGTACATCCACGTACTTGCTCACATACTTATAAACATACATACATACATACCTATCTACACATGTGCATACCATTAAGCTTATAAAAACGTAATTTAAAATAGTCATACGCAACTTAAAACGCGTTTAAGCGAGTTCCCAAGACAAAACGAGACACGAAAACAATTTTCGGAGAAACATAACCCGTCGCGTCGCGCGACCCCCCATCGCGTGGCGCGACGCCCTCAAATCGACAGAATGTTGTTGTTGATGTGCTGCAGATTCCCAGCACAACCGAATTTCACGGAAACTGTCATAACTTCTTCGTTATTGGTCTGTTTTACCCGATTATTTTTCCTACGCGTCCGTAATTTAATTCTCCATCTAATGGAGTAAAAATCCAACATTCGACATAATAAAATTTCAGACTTTTAACTCTTCGGCTTATTACACTCTTATCAAATTCCGACCCGTTCATGCATTCATCAACATAACTTGTTTGTTTTACCATAACTTCTTATGAACCTAATAATATCAATGACGTCTATCATAAAAGACTAAATTCTTGGATGTCTTGCCTCCTCTTAATCCCATTATCGTTCATATGCTTATTTTGACCCGTTAAGGGTATTCGCGCATTAATTGGTCTATTACTAACAAAACCATACTTCATACTTTCATACTTGACCAAAACTTTACTCTAATCGAATAACTTGTTTATAAACTACTTATAAGATCGTTTGCCCAAAATACCCATCAAGGGCATTTTGGTCAACTTTAATCCCATCCTTTACGACGAAAGATTACAACACATATTTGACCTCAAACATCATGTTTAGTTAATTTAAACACCGTATTACTTAATCGAACTAAGAAGTGATTACAGAAATCACTTACCTTATGCGTCCGTGCTCGTATCCGATTCCTTGCCTCTTCTTGACCCGTTAACACCTCATGCTTGAGTCCGTCTCGACGTGATTCCTATACTTTCATTTCATCGAAATCACGCTCTTATTAGCATACTCATTTGTACATGTAACAATCATATCACTCGCATATTTCACACTTAACTTTCCTTAGTCATTTCTAACAAGCATAAAACATATAATCAACTTCATATCCTTTCCAACACACATAATTCATCATGTACTTACAAATAACGCATATTAACATAACATGTACCAAACGACTTCCTATAATCCTACCTTTACGACAACGAGTCAAATCATGTTTCTTATACTTAGTTGACTTTTGAAAGTCAACTATCAACCATATTCAACTATCGACTTATCATCATATACTCGTAACATCATAATCGACTATACGGACGACACTATATACATTTTATCATACGCTTGATGTGCGTACCACCTTTTAAGCATAACGTACAACTAATTCATACATAAATCTTCTAAACTCATACGTAACCCATCAAAACCTACTACTAATCATCATGTATCATTCCAAATGAACATCAAACATAACATCATCATATTCCTCCTAATTCATCTAACAAGAATTCATCATACCCACATAATACATCAATCTTTCAACAATACTTGAACATAGGTGGTGCTTCTAGTAATCATTTTCACCATAACTAACGGGTTTCACCTCTAATCATCAAATTAACGCAAACCATACATAACCCATGTTCTATACGAGGATTCTAACCCTTGTACATGATCAATTTCATATTAACTCACGGATTAGAACATAACCCACTTCACCCATGATCACCAATCTTAGATTTAAGACATACCTTATGATCTCCTCATGATGGTGATCATTTATCCATGCTCGGTTATGATTTTAAGCGTCATCTTGCCTTTCAATTTGAGCATAAAGATGAAGTTAGGATTTGAGGCTCCATGAGAGCCTCCTGCTCCTTCTCGAACACACGTATGTGTGTGTTTGTGTGTGATTAGTTATTTAATAACTTAACTTTCATTTGTTCCACTTTAGCCCCTCGGGTTTGCCTTTAAAACATAACTGAAACTACCTTCATCATTTAATACTTTTGACCATACCCTTAACTAGGTTAAATAGCCTAGTTATTTATTTCATGACGTGTCATATAGGAACACACGATAAATATTAACATTCAGATTTTGGGGCGTTACAATCGGTCCTCCGGAGGTCTAATCCAAGTACGTAGACGAAAACGGGAGGTGCCTTCACACGGATCTAACAAATCGTTAGCATGCAAAGGGTGGTCGTTAGTGTTCAACTGTAACCTCTGCACCAGACCGCAACGTGAAAGCATCGTATGGAGACGCCGATGGTGATGATGTTATGTGGTGGTCCTCGATCGAAGCTGTCTTAGGGTAGTTTTAGGAGTTCATGTCGGCAGCGATTTCGAATTTTGAGGTGGTTCCGGTGGGGCGAGCAGGAGATTAACACAAGAACGCAGTAGGATATCATTTTGTCTGCGAGTCAGCGCTACTGTACATCAGTCTTTCAAAATGTTATAGATATAATTTGTTGATTGTTGTAGTCAGTGGCGAAGCTTGAGATTTCCGACAGGTGGTCAAAAACGTATATACCAAAAAATTTCTATAGAACCGGGGGGTCAAAAACGTATATACCAAAAAATTTCTATACGAAAGCTACATACATAACACTACTGAGCGAAAAGTTCGGGGGGTCGGGCGCCCCTCCCGGCCCCTTCTAACCTTCGCCCTTGGTTGTAGTGGATGAATGAGGGATGAGGTGGTGGAGATGGGTGGTTGTGATGATGAATGGCAGTGGCAGTGGGTGTATTCATATTATATATATTAAAAGTTTATGCATTAAAGACTTGTTTCTTGTACTAATGGGCATATAAGACTTGTACTTTGTGTGTAAATGACCAAATTACCCTCATAGTTAACAGACTTGGTAGATGGTGTTAGAAATTTGGACTCAAATGGTTAAGAAAAGTGGCTATAGGGACTCTGGACGTTAAACATTTTGATTTTGGATTCAAATGGTTAAAACTCCTAAAACACAGTGACTCAAAAATTAATTTACCAAAAAAAATATAATGACCATTTATCGTATGTTATAGAGACGAAGATAATCTTGATCTCTAATAAGTAAAATCGGTATATTTAAGAGATAAAGTAAATCTTATATTTTTATCTCTATATTGTATAATATAATTTATAACTCAACTATCATGGTATATTAATTTCTTTTGAGGGATATGAGATTTATTTAGAATTATTTATTAAGGTTGAGATGGCATGAGAAATTGTCACATGACATTTTAATGAAATTGAAGTTTTAGAAGAGTGACACATGATTTTAAATGGAATACTTTATTAGATTAGATTTCATACTAGTTTGAGAAGAGGAAGTGGTGGTCACAACTAAGATTAGTGAAATAAAATTATTCATCATCTCTCTAGTTAAATAGTTTTTTTAATGTATGCTACGAATTTGTATAAACCAAAAAAATTATATGTATTTACCTTTGTGCGCATATTTTTTAAATCATTCATATATTTCACCTTTATGGGATAAATGGTTGTTAAATGTAAACGTGGATCATTGTAAAAGCATAACATTTTTTAATTGGTCTAGGAATTATGGCACACTTTTCGTCCACAATTTGTTGTCTTTTTGAAGTTTAGTAGTGGCTTATAACCTTAGAACACCTGTAGTAGGACGTGATCTGGCGTTTTCTTCCACCAAACACGCCTTAAAACGCCCTCCCCCCACCTCCTTCGGCGTGATCCAGCGTGTTTTCACAAAAACCCCCCACCGGCGTGTTTTGAATAACGCTAAAATGGTATTATATGAAGGTTTTTGGCCAGTAGCATTTTTTGAAGGTTTTTTTTATTTAATTATATTTATACCCCCTTTTAACATAAAGGCCCCATAACCCACATCCCCAGTACACTTCTTTTAACATAATGCCTATTTGCTAACTGAACCGTCACATGACGCAAAACGCCCTAAGATTAGGGGTCTGCATTTCTGACACGACCCGAAAATCCGACCCGAACCTAACATGAAATTCACGGGTTTAGGTTTAGTCTAAACGGGTTCGGATCAGTTTCAGGTTGAACCCGCGAACCCGTTTAGGTTAACGGGTCAGGTTCGGGTCAACCTGGTCGGGTTGGCGGGTTGACCAATTTAACACATTTATACTATATTATATTTTTTTACAATATATTTTATGTTATAAATTAAATGGTGTGTGTATTTTATGCCATGATTATAACTTAAAAAGAGAAATAAACATAGATTTTATAATTTAAATATGATATTAGTATATATACATTTGTTTTTTTAAGTAAATTTTAACATATTAATTTCAGAAAAAAATAAAAAAATTCGGGTTGAACGGGTCGTGTTCGGGTCAACCCATGAAACTTCGGGTCGTGTTCGGGTTTTTATATATGATACGATTTTCAGGCTCGGGTCGGGTTCGGGTTTGTGTAAAATTTTCGGGTTCGGGTCAGGTTGAACCTGCCAACCCGCGAACATGACCCGTTTAGCACTCCTACCTAAGATAGAGGCATTATCTTCCCCTTCAACTACACATGTTCTTACAACAATCTCTTTTAATAATCAAACGATAACACTTAACCACATTTACTGACTTCAAATTTTGAAAACGTTGCACAGAATTTTAAAAATGAAGTTTACTTTATTTAATTTAATTTATATGTAATGAAAAACTCAATAAAATTAATTTTTTTTTTTAAATTTGCTTGGTCTAATTTAAAAACATAGTGTGACAACTAGATTAATTTCAAATCCTTTATTTCATATCAGGGTCGTCCTCGAGAATTATAACAAATCTTTGTAGGAGTGTGTATGGTTCGGTTCATTTATTAGCATTATTCGTAACCGTAAACGAAGTCATCGGTTAATCGGTTCGGTTAATTTGTCGGTTTTCGGTTCGGTTCGGTTAATTTTCGGTTAATAACTAATTCAAACAAGGGCTAAATTTTTTGCTTAGAAATACATATAATGGATGTATAAATACATGAAATAGATGTATAAATACATGAAATGGATGTATAAATAAATGAAATTGAGGTATAAATGCATGAATAGATGTTTAAATACATAAAATGAAGGTATAAATAAATGAAATGAATGTATAAATAGATGAAATGAAGGCATAAATAAATGAAATAGAGGTATTATTACATGAAATGAAGCAATAATCCAATTGCAAGCCCTAGGTGAAATGGTGGATACGATGTAGTGAGTTTTTACTAGATTTTTTTTTTTACTTTTAAAGATAGGAAAATGGTTGATGTATGGGATGTAAATGCTCTCACTATTCATCTCTATATAATTAATGTGAGTGTATAAAGAAAGAGAAAAATTAATAACACAAATGTTTGTGAATAAGATAAAGATAGAGATGAATACTCGGATATATTAGATTTTTTTTAAACATTAATAAATTTTCAAGAAAAATGTTCTTTTAGTTAAGTTATGTAGTAAATAAGAATGGAATGCATATGCTCTAAAGCATACAAAAGTAAATTAAAGAAAAGATGTATTTTGTTTGAAAATGGTAAGATTATCTATCTATTATACTAAAGCAAAATAATGGTTGACTATTTGACCATTATGTGGCATATCTCTTTAGCCAGAGAATTCATTTTTTGAGCGCCATTTCTCTATTCTCTCTATTCTCATTGAATTCTCCTTACCGCTCACAATTCCTTCATTCTTCTTTCACACGCTCCTTGGATTATATATGGAAACTTGAATAATTCTTCAATTACCGGAAGATCATATGGAAGCGTTTCCAATCTTTTGCAATTAGTCAAAAGGGTTATTCTTCTACCTTGAAACCCTAATATGTTCGAATTGAACCATGATGTTGTGATCGATTGATTGATTTTACAATTACATGATATGGCTGAATGAATACAGATGCTGAAAACCCTTTGCCACATCACCTGGTAAGTTTTTTTTTCTCAATCCGTAACCTAATTCACGCAAGTTTCTTATGTTGATTTGTGTTTCATGTCTTTGTAAGTTTCTTATTTACATATTTTGTTCTTATTTTCTATAATCGTTTGTTTTGATTCCACGCCGCTGTGCTCTCCAACAATCCCTTCAATAGCGGCTACACAAGAGGATCCCTGATTCCAGTCAAATCAAGAAATGACGTTCAATGAGCCGTGAATGGAGCCGAGTGTCAGCTTTGTTAAAACTCTCAGGTTTGATTTCAATTTTAGGTTAATTTGATTTCTCATTTGTGTTTTATTTTAGATCCGGTTGCTGTTTTGATTTTGCATTTATTTTTCACCATCTAAACGAAGTAGAATAACCCTAAATTTATAATGGGATAATCGGTTGTTGATTCTGAGATGATGCACACAGTAACTGTGACTCTCTAAGGTTATTTTTTATATTTCAGAGTGTAGCCTGAACACACTCTTTTGGTCTCGACGCTATGCTTTTGGATATAGAGCTTTTGAACCAGAGGTGGGAATTTGTAGGTTGTATCAGGTAAGATGCTCAGTGTTGATATTGCTTTGTTGTTGTGCCGATTGTTATTAATTGTATGTAAGTTTATTAATCCCTTTCAATTACCTAGAAGTTCTAACTTTATGAGATCCCTTTAATTATATATACATATATTTTACAAATGGGGATTTACCTCTTCAGCATAATAATGTATGAAGAAATGCCCAACATGGTAATCGTTACTTAAGAGTCGTTTTATATCGTTTGAAAGCTCATCTATGATGATGGATTTCTGTTTTTAAGATCTTTTGAGATTTAAAATTGTGTTTACAGGTCCCTGTTTTCGGCTATTCTCTTAACCAGCACAATTAAGTATTGGCATGTTCTGTGGTGAACATGATATCATGTCCGACACATTTTCTTATGATCGATTTCTAACAGATTTTTCATTGTACATGATATGGTGTTGTCGGTGGGTTTTGTTCAATAGTGAAACTGGAATGCTTTCTTTTGATAAATTATAGTGTTATACTAACCCCTTTGACGTATTCATTTTATTATGTTTATTGACAGAGTATGGTTAGAATATTATTGAGAATTTTCAAGATTCAGTATGCGGACGAGGTCGTATATACTATATCACAATATCGAAGAAGTGCTGACATTGTTTTGGCTACCGAAATTGACCTGTTTGTCTCAGCGCCTTATCTTATAATAAGCATAGAAGTTTGTCAGTATGTTGTAATGGATCAGATTGCATATGGTATGGTAACGGCTTAGATTGATGTGGGTAGATGGTTTAGAAGATTTCTTTCATCATCATACCTTATTTATTATTTTCTTTATTTTTTGTGGGGACACGGTGTCATTTTGTGGGGACAGTTAAATAAAGAGCATAAAATAATTCACATATACATTGGAGTTTTTAGGTAAATCTTATTCAACTTTCAATGTGATATAGTTTTGAGTATTAGATTAAATGATTTTATTAGGGTTTTGGATATTGATTTAGTCCTTAAATTGAAGAAGAATGTATTATTGTTTATGGTCTCTTATTTTCGATGATTTCAATAAGTAATGTTGCTTGGAGTTGAGGTCTTATAGCTTTTATTGTTCGTTTATCGTTTTGGATTTGGTAGCGATTGCATAATAACGGGTGTTTTTTTATATTCAGCCATGCACTCTAAGTGTTTGATCAAATGTCTCAATTTTTATGTTGCTGGTGATGTTAAATCCGTTATTTGTTCTTTTATATCCTATAAACAGGTAAAAGACACACCCATTTTAATTCTAATATTCACTTGGAAACACTTTCAAGGCAGAAGGTGATTTCATCTTTCATTCAGTTCCCTATACTATTATATGAAATAATAAATTCTTTTATATCCGGAAACTATTATGATAAGAGGTTTTCTTTATGTCATTATGCAGGCCACATGCATACCATCTGCTGAAGCACTTGAAACAATTTATTTTATGAGTCGGTACATTTGGAATCCAGAAGATGAAAAAGTTTATGGAGGTAGTGACTTTAATGACATGTCCAATATAGGCATCACATTTTGCGGTAGTTCATATGGCAGTATGCAAGATGAAGAGGTACATTTACCCCTTATATATGCAAACCTTTTAATAAATAAAATAGCGGGTCAATTGGGTCTGATGTAGTAAATTAGCTAAGAATGAAACAAGAAAATGAGTCAAACCAGGTTAAAAGGGTCAAAAGTATTCTAACATTTTTTTATCATATGCTTACATTGGTTTTAAATTGCGTGATACGCTCCGATGCGTTTGGTCCAAAAATCTGATGTGCGATGCGAGCGCATCGCGTAAAAGCTGGGACAAATCAAATTATTTTGTTTTAGTGAATGGATAGATAGATGCTATATTTAAGCTGTTTGTTAAATATGTTGTTAGAAAAAAGAGAACTTGTGTCTCTATATTGACATCAAAATAAAAGCTGGGAAATTGTATTAAATTATTACAATCATCCGGTCTAAGGTTTTGATCATATAATTGCAAGTTTTCATGTTGTTGGTTGAAATCAATTCAGTAACGGATGAATTTACGAAGCGAGTAGGATTGTATACCAAATTTAGGGCTCCGGTTGTTATAGGCCAACGGTTGATTTGTTCATTGGCTATTATCTATACATTTACTTTAAGTTTTGGTGATAAGGTACTTAATTCATACTTAACGCAGCCAATTCGGTTGTTAATTTTCTACTTTTTCTTTGTAATATGCTTGACATTTACGTTTGTAACATGAAAGGGTAAAGTTACAAAGTGTTACCAAGGAGAAGAAGCAATACAGAATCGATCCCACTCTATTGCGTGAGTAATACCTTGATCAAACAGAAAGGTACATGACTTAAAATCGCATTTTGTCGTTCAGTTGTTTTATTTGCAAGTCTTTAGTCATACTATCATTTTGAATTTATAAAAATCTGATAGAGAACTGAACACAACCCGCCCAAGCTGTCCCATTCATTAGTAAATGGGTCGACGTTACCACCCATACTGAAACATCTCTGTTTAATTAGTTTTTATCTTTTTTTTGCTTCGGGTTGCGGTGCTACATCATGGCTTGGGCCATTGGCATCTTGCAACATCAAAGACAAAGACATGTGAGCCTAAATATAATTCTGGTTTAAAAATCATGAGGCGCTCCAAGGCGATTAGGCCCTGAAAGGTGAGATGCGAAGCGCTAGGCGCGAGGCGATAGCGTCACATAGGTGAGGCGTTTGGTAGTAAAAAATTGCTACAAATAACTATAGATAATATTTTCTCTGTTATTAATTTTTAAACAACAATAGATAAGATAATAAAAATCTTATAACTCAGTTCTAGATATTTTAATTTAAATGCTACTTATTAGCAACATGGGTTGTTCATTAGGGTTGTATGTTTGGCTTCAAGAGAAGGTCAACAAGTTATAGGCCATAATCATTCATATGGACATGGTGTACCACTACCACTCTTAACTAGGTATGATAATGTATATATAGCTTAAAACGATTCATATGCTTGATTCAAAAAGATTTTCTTGATTTAAGAAGATTTACAAAGGAGAGCCAGTATATATTAAGTGTGATTAAGTTTGTGGTCGGGTTAGTGAAGTTATCGAAATTGTGTGTACTTTTGCAGAAAATTTTGGATGAGGTCGGTGAAAGTGACGAGGAAAGAGATAAGATGCTTCTTTAGATAGAGCAAGAATGTTTAGACGTGTACAAGTGGAAAGTTGACCAAGTGACAAAGTCAAGAGCACACCTTCTTCAGGCGCTGGCTGATGCTAAACTTGAACTCTCCACTTTTCTTGCATCGCTTGGAGAGAAAACGTTTGTTGGGATTGTAAGTAATGTGCTACTTCCGTTTTGTTGAGTTTTTTAATGAACTTGGGCGCTTATTTGTTTCTTATGTTTTGATATGCAGCCTGAGAAGACTTCAGGAATGATCGAAGAACAACTTGCTGCTATTGCACTGGCTTTGGAACAATTGTGGAAGAAGAAAGATGAACGGATAAAGGAGATATCGGATGTGCAGGCACATATACGAAAAATATGTGGAGAAATTGCAGTGAGCAGTGCGAGAAATCAAGCTGTTAATGTTGGCATTTCTGATTTATCCTTGAAGAAGTTGGACGAGTTCCATGATCAACTATAAGAACTTCAGAAAGAAAAGGTAATGTTGACTTACGCCATAACAAACATGGGTTTGGCTCTGCTCGCTATTGATCTTGAATTCATGGGTCCAAATTACTCGATTTCAACTGCGTTTACTACATAAATTATTGCTTTTATGTTGCTGCAAATCATATTCGAAGAGGGCTACAGACACTTCCAGTGCAAAGTGGGCATAAAAGAAGTCTAGCTATGATGTTGGAACTTCCGTTCAAGCAGAGGTCAGTTTTTTTTGTTTAATTTGTTGTTCGGTTCATAACTGTAACTGAATTGGTTATTCAGTTATCCGGTTCGGTTATCATCTATCCATAAACAAAGATCCAGTTGCAAGCAGGGGTGTTCGTTATTCGGTTAGAAACAAATAAACCAAAAACCGAACTGGACTGACCCCATTTTGTTGGGTATGAATCAGATGCCATTTTGTTGTTGTCTATGTGCTTGTGATAATGCCTCTATTTTGATTGTAACTTATGCTTGAAAGACTGTATAAAGGATATGGATACTATAAATAGATGTAGGTTTTTTTGTTGGGTATGAATCAGATGCCATTGTTTTTTGATGAATTTTAAACTTTGGTTCTATTGAAGGATGGCGAACAAATGAAGGTTTGATAATTGAGTTTTTTTCTCATAGAAACGCGGAACGGCGAATGCTTATTCGACAAACTTATGCACAAAGTTACATTGAAGATATCCTTAAATCACTTCACAAGGAACTTACCTATAGACTTCGAGGTAAACATTAAATTTACTTAGATTAAAGTGGTTGCAAGAGGTTGGCTTTAGAGGGTGTTTGGGACTCCTACGATTAAAGCTAGGTAGTCAAAAGCGTTAGAATAACATGCAGTTTTTGGCCGAATCGGATGCCGAAAAACTATACGTTTTTTACATTTCATTGCTGAAAAAAAGCTTTTTTTTTTGCCTAAACCGGATGTCGAAAAAAATTTCGACCTTTTTTGCTGAATAAACAGGCTGATTTTGGGGTTTTTTGCCTAAAAAACCTACAGTTTTTTTCAGAACCAGATGATGAAAAAAAACCTACCCGTTTTCGACACTAAAAAAACAGGTCAGATAAATCATTTTTTTTCCGGTTTAAAAACATGTTTTATAATATAAACGTTTCCATTTTTCCGGTTACCCGGTTTTCCTATAATCGGTTGCGTTTGCTGTGTTCGCTTGAAAAAAAGTGCAATTTTTTGGCTGAAAAATGTAGTTTTTTGCCGAACCGGATGCCTAAAAAACATGCAATTTATCGACGTTTTTTTGCTAAATAAACATGCTGTTTGTTGGGGTTTTTTTTTGCTTAAAAACCTGCAGTTTTTTGGCTAACCGGATGCAAAAAATAACTGCACTTTTTCGTCGTTTTTTGCTGAATAAACAGGCCGGTTTTTTATTTAAATAACCTGCAGTTTTTTTCCGAACCGGATGCCGAAAAAAACTGCACTTTTTTGATTTTTTTGCTGAATAAACAGGCTGATTTTGGGGATTTGCTTAAAAAACCTGCACTTTTTGGCCGAACCGGATGCCAAAAAAACTAACGATTTTCGACGTTTATTTGCTGAAAAAAAAAACCGGTCTGAATGCTTATTGTTTCATATGTAAACCACTTATTTGATTATAATTCAAGGACAATTTCTAACTGACATAATATTTGTCTTGGTCTTGATTATTGAAGTTGGTGGACAATCAAATCTAAATTTCATGTCATTTAAACTAAAGTTTACATCTGCGTTCGATTAGTATTTTATTATACACTACTTTAATATCAACTTACGGCTGTAATGTTGTATAGAGGCTGCAGAGACCGCCAGTGGCGGAATTTGTGAGCGTTTCGCGTGAAAGCAAGATTTCTTTCATCCAGGTTATTGTCTGTTCATTCTTTTCCTAGGGTTTCATTGTTTTAGTCATTATGATTATGTTTTGAATTTTTTATTTTGTGCCTATGCCTACTCATTTGTTTATTGTTTCTGTTTTTTTTTCTTCCTTACAGATTGAGTTTGGATGAGTTTTCTTTGGCTGGCATTTTGTCGAACACCTTCCATGCATTCCGAAATTCAGGTTTTTTAAGAATGGTTGGGCGATATTCTCCTTAGTCGTACTTTCTTTGTCGGGCGTTAGGTTTTGTGTCTTGGTTATTATTTGCTTTTTTTCCAATTGATCATCGGTGTCGGTTCTTTCTTAAAACTCAGTTTTTATTGGGTAAAAGTAGATGTTAAAGTCGGTATCATCGAAATAAGATAGCGTTTACTTCTGGGTTAAAGTTTTAACTTTCGATTATCAAGTGCTTTGATCTGTTAAGGTTATATCTTTATTTTTTATTATTATTTAAGAAACAAATAGATATAATGACCGAAAAAGGAAAACATTTTATGAACAGGAAGATCCAAATATCCTCTTACAAGTAAAAAATTTCACCTATAGATTTATAGATATATCCTTCTATGAATGCCTAAAAATGTTGTTATTATAATTTTAATTGGAAATTAACACATTAAACTAACCAACCTGTTGTATTGTTGACAATCACCTTCACGCCAAAAAGAACTCTGTTTGATGAAGACGCCTGAAAAGCATGGGGTATGACCCCCACCTTCTTATAACCATCAAAACATGGCGTAGCCGAATGACAAGTTTTTTGGGTAGAGTTTACCGACACCGAGCCCCCCCATCGAGGCACAACTCATTCGAGTCAACTCATTTTCAACAAGAAGGTGGTTCGTGCTGGCTCCCCTGGAAGCAAAGCCATGATAACAAGTCTCTCAGCAGGTGACTATTTCGCTAAAACCTTATGGGGAAGGTACATTATTAAAATATGTAAATTTCTAATTTTAAATATTGTAATTTAAACTTAATTTATTGATATTGTTTTGTGGACATGTTAGGCATCCCTTAGCTATCTCATGAAGCATTAAGCATTTCTATCTGGTGCTTAACTTCAAACCCTTATGTAAATTTCTAATTTTAAATATATATCTGGTACACACGTAGAGAGAGAACATAGCCACCACCGCTCAGCAAATGACGAAAAGAAGAATCGCTGATGCACTCCCTCTAACCAGTAAGACACTACTCGGTTGCCCGAATCTTTCTTCCATGTGGATTTCCTCTGTTTGTTTGATGCCGATGGTCGATGTTGATGAAGCCGTTGTCAATTTCGATGCTTTTGGTATATATAAAGTTGTTTATAAAGGGATCTTCAATAAGTTGTGATTTTTTTGTCCTATTCATGTATTTCAATTATTTCATGTACTCTCTAACATTTTCGTTAATATTTCAACGTATATAAAATTATAATTTTTACTTCACAATTTTAAAGGGCTTAATTTTCCTGTTTAGCCACCCGTGTAACACACGGGTACTTAGTACAGTTTAAGTTTGTGCCTAAACAGAACTTTAAAGCCTCTTAATAGGACGTGTTTATAGTTTATGTAACTTAGATTTACTTATTTTCTTTCAGCGTTTTCATGTTTCGAGACTTTGTCCATCACTTTGATATGACATGACAACCCTAGATTTTGTGTCTTTCATACTTATAGTGTTATTATTAAAATTAATTGCTTTAGAAAGTAGTAGTGGATAATGGTGTGGGTCATCCCTACTTTGAATCTTGAAGGGACCTGGAACCTAGCTGGAGCGATGTTAACGGGTTGAAAAAAAGGCGGGTTTATTGAAGGCGATGTTAAGATTTCTGGGTATCCAAAGGAAAAAAGAAACATTTGCTCAAATTTTCAGTTATTGTGAGCAAAACGACATCCATTCACCTCATGTAACAGTTTACGAGTCCTTACTGTGCTTAATAAGCCTATTTAAAAAAAAAATCATGTTTTCCAGTTTTAGGAATGGTGATTATTGTTTTAAAAATCTACAGATGTTTGTTGATGAGGTGATGGACCTTATGGAACTCATCCCGATAAAGGATGCATTAGTCAGGTTACCAGGTGTCAACGGGCTATCAACTAATCAAAGAAAAATGTTAACCATAACTGTTGAGCTTGTGGCTAACCCGTCTATACTATTTATGGATGAGCCAACCCTCGAGTTAGATGCCAGGGCTGCAGCCATTGTGATGAGAACATGGCTGCAGCCATTGTGATGATAACGGTTAGGAACACAGTGGATACAGGAAGAACTATTTTCTGTGATCGGTTGAATATGATACTCTTAAATTGGGAGCCAGACTATATATTTTTTTACACATTGTACATTTTTTTATTTCTTTTTTACATATAGGATCATGCTAAATGATATATTATAGAAGGTAGAAGACCAGAAGTCCAGTAAAGGTGAAAATAAAGATGCCATCTTAGGTGCACATTGCTTGGGTCACGTCTTTGACGCATACTGCAATTTCTTTTTAATGTAATATGCAATTAATAAGGTAGAAGATCAGAAGTTCATTGAGATTTATGAATATAAATATGTTTGTGAGTTATAATTTTACTTTAACTTTTTTTCCTTATTTAATGTAAAATATGTGATTTTACACACTTATATATATTATATAATGGTTTCTAAACACACCGGAGTGATTTAAGGTATTCTTTTCTTAAAACGATATGAAAATGGTTTTGATATTATTGCCGGTTAAAATTTTGTTTATTTCTTTATCAAGGGTTAAACCTACTAATAAAACAACTAACGTTATTTATAAAGAGATCTTCAATGAGTTGCGATTTTTTTATTCTATTCATGTATTTCAATTATTTCATGTACTCTCTAACATTTTCGTTAATATCTCAACGTATATAAAATTATAATTTTTACTTCACAATTTTTACGCCGGGTGTAATGGGGTGGGGGGCGTTTTGGGGCGTTTTTTTCAATTTTTTTTAAAAAAACGCCCCACTACGGGTGGTCTTAGTTTTCCTGTTTAGCCACCCGTGTAACACACGGGTACTTAGACTAGTATAATATATATGTGCTTGTATGTATATACTTAAAAATAGATTGAATTAAAAGCTTATAAAAGCAGACATGAATTAGTTATAGATATCAAATTAAAAGTTGAGTAACGTTTTTTAGGTTTAATAAGTTTCCAACTTTAACAGTATAGCGATATCATGGTGTGTTCTAAAGTTATATCTCCTTGAATGGTTTGACACAAAACAGAAGCAAAGAAACAAAGAATGATTTTTTTTAAAGAAAACTAGATTAATTCCTGAATGAATAACACATCACATCTATACTATATAATAAAAGAAACCATTTTTAGGACACTTGTCATCATATTAGGCCATATATTATGGATAATTATTATTTTAGTTTAATCTTTTCTAATTAATTATAAATAATCCTCCTACTAAATATTATTTAGTTTAATTATTACTTTTATATTTATCTATTTACTTCAAATTCAAACTTAGTTATCTAATTTGATATTAGAGTAAATTACGATTTTGGCCCACGTGGTTATATCACTTTTACCCTTTTAGCCCAAAAAAGAATTTTTTAACATCTGAGCATTCAACGTCTTTTTTTCTAACCCTTTTGGACCCCAACGTCATTTTATCTAACCCATTTGGCCCCTAAAAGTAAATGAATGGGGTTAGTGTTTAGGGCCAAAAAGATTAGAAAAAAAAGAAGTTGGAGGCTCAGATGTTAAAAGATTCATTTTTTTTTGCTAAAAGGGTAAAAGTGATATAACCACGTGGGCCAAAATCGTAATTTACTCTTGATATTAACTACATATTTGAACGTTTTGTTTAGTTTGGTATCAAATAGATTTTACATAATTTGTTTTATTTAAAAATATTATTAATTAACAATTTAAATTTTAGAATAATATTTTATTAGAAAAATAGAAGAATGGTATTCAAAATTTAAAGTAGGATGAAATTTAATATTAGCTCATTATTCATTTATTTATTTAATTAGTATAAGATAAGTTTGGAAGTGAACTGCGAAAATAATAAAATAAATGCTTACAATGAATGATAGGTGTCACACATTAATGTTTTATTATATAGTATGGTATAGATATATAATTAGATTGATATAAATAGATTATTATATTGTAGTAAAATTTGTTAACGAAGTCTCAATAAATTTAACCCTTTATCACGAAAACCAAACTTTGTATTAATATATGAAATATTTTTATTTTCATTACTAAAAAAATTATTATATCAATTTTATTACATAATTTATAAATCAATTTGTCGGAATTGGTACCAACATTTTATCACTCAAATAGATGCTGATTTGCTTCTTGAATAACATATCTTCTTTTCAAGAACCATCTTCACAATCACCATATCCATCGCATATCGAGTATTATCCATTAGTATATTGAAAGATATGACTTTTTTTTATTATTGGTATATAAAATTAGATTTATTAAACCTGTGTAATACACGTAGTTTTTTAAAGATATATCTTTTTTATTAGTTACTATACAAAATTACATTTATTCGACCTGTGTAATACATGAGGTTTTTTAAAATATAACTTTTTATTATTTGATATATAAAATTAGATTTATTCAATTCATACAATACACGAGGTTTTTTAAGGATATATATTTTTTATTATTTAGTATAGAAAATTAAATTTATTCAACCCGTGTAATACACATATTTTTAACTATGTAACTTTTTTATTATTTGGTATATCAAATTACATTTATTCAACCCGTGTAATAAATGAGGTTTTTTAAAGATGTATTATTTTATTGTTTGATAAACAATATTACATTTATTCAACTCGTGTAATACACATTGTTTTAAAGATATAACTTTTTTATTTGGTATATAAAATTATATTTATTTAACCCGTACAATATAGTTCTTATAGATATAACTTTTTATTATTTAATATCTAAAATTATATTTATTCAACCCATGCAGTAAAGGAGGTTTTTAAAGATATATTGTTTTATTATTTAGTATATAAAATTCATTTATTCGACCCGTATAATACACGGGGTTATAACCTAGTGAGGATTATATATGAATGAGTAAATTACAAGTTTTGTCATTAATGTTAATATTGTTTTTCTGGTGTCCTTTGACGCAAAAGTTGACAAGTTTTGTAATGTTTCAAGTTACAGAGGGTTACACAAGCATCTAATGTCACACCCCAACCGATGGCGGAATCATCGGGGCATGGCACTGAGCGAAACAGATTGTCCAGAAGTTTCCATAACAATTATCATTACTATTCAATTTAAAATAACATGTCCCATACCATGTCTCAAACAGTAAACAAATTATTACAGATAAAATCTAGGCAAATAATTTTGTTCCGACAACTCAGATTTAAATAGCGCAATTGTTTATCTGCTTCTAGAGACCCTTGATTCAATTACTACAGACAACTATTTGTTGCGCTCTAAAGCTTTATTCTAGCTTCACTTTCCTACCAGATGTGCATCCTAAGCACCTGTCACATACGTTAAAATACAATCAATACATAAAATGTAAAGGTGAGCATACAAGTTTGATAATAGCATATAGAGTTCGAATTCATTTACGCATAACCAGCTCGTACACATAGAGAAATGAAGCACATTAGTTATCGACATAGATCCATCGATACCAATGACTGCGGGTTGACTGCCCGAGGCAGTTCGCAATACATGATCACCACCGTAATCCATGCAAGTAATTGTCCTTAACAACCCCCGTGTGAACGGGTGCTGAGTCCAAACTATAGTACTATCGTTGCTAAGGCAGGTAGACATCATTCCATGTGTAAACATAACAAGCAAGCATTCATAAGCCACGTATATCATGCATTAACGGTTAGCGTTCAAATAGTATTGAGTAGTGTGTTTGATGTGATTTGAATAGTTGTAACGTATGTAACACACCAAAAGTGCATAAAGCAAAAAGGGATCGAGTATACTCACAGCGGTTGATGGATTGAAGGGAGCGCTTAGCAAGTAAAGTTAGCCTGAATGGATTGATAGCATAACGATAAGTAACGCGTAAAACGATACAAAGTGTGAATGGGTCGGATAGCAGTTCGGTCGGATGGTAATCCGATCGGACGGCTTGTCTTGTGCGGGTGGCAATCCGTTCGGGTGGTCATCCGGTCGGACAGCTTGTCCGGTCGGGTCACTATTCGAGTGGATTGTTTCTTCCTTTGAGAAGAATGTGTTTGTGTATGATGGCTTGTCTTTTGAAGTTTTCGTTGTAGCATTTGAAAAACATTAAAGTATCTCTATCCTTCAAGTCGGTCGATCGGTCGGTCAATCGTGCGGATGACAATCCATTCGGATGGTAATCCGGTCGGACGGTAATCCGGTCGGACGGTAATTCGGTCGGACGGCGACTCTAGTGATAGGGTTACTTTGTGGGAACAAATTCAAAGCAGAAGAGTGTAACACCTCGGAAATTCATGTCCAATAAAATAAAGACACGTGTCATGTTATGCAAACGTGTCATGAATATGGATCCAGATAAAGATGTACGGTAGGATTTAAACGTCGACATGTTAATTTATACCTCTGAGCGACCTATTAATAAATCCCTAACCAGGATATATTTATCAACATCTGATTTATGTTTATAAATCTGGCCATTCTAAATAATAGATTTATTTTATAACTTTGAACATGGATCCAAGGCAAATTCTTGGTGATTCCGTCAATAAAAACCTTCCACAAAGTGCCAAAGTATGTAAGTGCATGCCTAGACATGCAATGGCTGAAAATATGGTCCCCATACTGATTAAAGTTCAAGAGATTCGGAGATGAAAAGGTTGCATGGTCATAGCCTAAATAAAAACAAAATTCTGATCTCTGGCGACTGCTTGCGCACCTCAACACTTGGAGCCTTATGGTGCGCAAGGAGTCTTGCGCACCTCAACAACCAGGATGCTGCGGTGCGTAAGGGATGCAGCTGGGCGATTTTACTGGCAGATGCCTGTCCAAACGGTTACACCGACTTATTTAGGTGGTATTCAAATTCAGGGGCTCCTATATCTGGTTTTTAGCATTATAGGACACCTGGGGACATCTTGTAACCTTCCTAGACTTATGTGTGATGATCCTAAGCTCTTGGACTCACTATATAAGAAAATCAAGTTGCAACTTTTTTGGGCATTTGCAACATATTTTTAGAGCTCTCTGGTCAGCAAGCAACCTTCCTAGTGGTCCCTAATCATAATTAGGACTCTTGTAAGCATTCTTAATCTTTCTAAATTCGTTTTAGCTTAGTTAATTAGCTAAAAGTCAAACCATCGTAATTAAGGTTTGACTTCGTGATTAATTAATATGTGCTCAGTCTAATCACGAATTAAAAGTACCTTTAAGTAGGTAATTATGTGGGTAATAAACCCTTAAAAGGGTACTTCCAGATTCCCACTCTAACTATGTTAATTGTCGAGTCAAAATTTACTTTAAAAAGTCAACAGAATGTTTAATTTCAAATTAAAGCATAATTAGCAATGTAGGATACTTGCAACCTGTTTGATCATTAATATAACTTGGTAATTAATGTAAGAACATGTCCCAACATGTTCAACTCGACAATTTTCAGTTTAGGCTTGGTTTGGACCCGAAAGTCGCATAGTTTGACGTCTGCTTTGACTTTCAGTTCTGACCCATTAAAGATTTTTTTAGAAATGACTTAGAGCCTTAATTGGACCAAGTTTCATATTAGTGTAACCCCCTGAGGTCACACAACTTGGTTCATTAGTTATCCAATTCATATGCATGTTTCCGTTAAACGCTTAATTGTTGACTATTATGCCCTTTTGACTATAAAACGTGATTTTTGAAAATGTAAAAGAGTAGAAACCTTAGTTACTAATTTATAAACTTGCACCTAAAATTTGACATCAGTTTGAGGTCTAGATTAGGAGTTATGCTCATTAGCGTAATTTGAAAGCTTTATGTTAAATAAATGGCGTAATTAGCGTATAGCCTATTTAAACCCACTTTTTGATATCAAACTTTTTACCCACTGATGTAATATAATATTTTAGGATTTTTGAAGA
The DNA here is from genome assembly GCA_030545235.1 of Helianthus tuberosus. NCBI lineage: Eukaryota > Viridiplantae > Streptophyta > Magnoliopsida > Asterales > Asteraceae > Helianthus > Helianthus tuberosus. The sequence continues at coordinate 55,401,496 of CM060404.1, forward strand.
TTTTTATTTAATTTTTTGGCTGAGCATAACATAGGTCTCTAAGTGTAATTCGGTTAATGCCGGTTTTGCCATTTTTAGCCATAAAATGAGTTTTACAAATCCTTTTGACCCCAAACCTTTTTCTACTGAATTTATTTGATAAAAAAATATTTTGAGCCCTCTGGAATTATAAAAATATCAGCTTTCCTGTGAAAACCCGGAAATGGCTCCAAATCGCCTTTTTAAGCGTTTTTAACGCATAGTATGTACTAAAACAATATTAAACATATAAGGTTGATACCTACTGATATTTTTAGTATATTTTTATATAATAACAGTAAGTAGAAGTTTTTAAACTCAGATTTCCAGTTTTGACCTCTTTAGCCTTTATAAAATTACCAAAATACCCCTAAGGTGCATAGTTTGGTTTTAAATGATAAGTTTCACATATAGGTCATACCCTACTGTTATAACTTATTAAATTAAGTGTATTTACTGTATAAATCAGACCTGTAACTCAGATTACTAATTAAACTCTTTTATAATCCTTTAAATGACCAAAATGCCCTTATAAGGCATAATTTGTGTTTAAATCCGTTTTGGGCATAATAGAAGATACCTTACTGATATCACAACATGTTTAAGGCATATTAACTCAGGGAACTTGTATATGACTCTTATGGTTACCCGTGACGCCCTTTTCGCGTTCGGTTCGGTTTATGTAACTAGTTTGCATAAATTGACCGAAACGGGTCAAACCTTATCATCTTTGTCTCAAAATCCAGAATGTATTTAGTATACCCATATTATACAAGTATTCAAACTTTTCGGGTCTAAATCACATTCTATCCGGTCTTCGCTTAATCGTGCGTTTGAACCGTATCGTCCTTAAAAGCTAACCGGTCTAAGCTTAGGCTTATATAAAGACCCGTTAGAAATCTAATAGGTTATTATAAACCTTTGTTCCAGAATAGAAGAACTAGTAAAAGCTACCTTCACTCGCTAATTGTGATTTATACTTACAAAGGTAAATACTTTTAACTTATTTTCCCTATACGGGCTTGGGGTACGGTATATAAAATACCGCTTGGTCCGGCATTGAATCTTTAATCGAATAGTGGTTAAATCCTTGATATGCTACGTTTTGAAATGTTTTGTTTACTTAATGCCTTTGGGGGGTTAATGACCATGTCCCGGATATCCTTGGCATCATCTTACGAGATGGCCACGACCATAGCACGGAGTGTAGGCGTACACTCGTCAGTGCCTAACCAAATAATGTGGTGTGTCTATTAATCTTTAACCCGGTCTACGGATCGGGCTACTGAACGCATAAGTAACATGTAATTCGCTTACAAGATTATATTTACATAATTATCCCAAGTTATAAAATGTTTTGTGCCACGTGCATTCAAATAAATTTTCAAACCTTTTCAAAATGAGTCAATTAAATTGTATTTACCAGTGTAAATTGACGTATTTTCCAAAAGGTTAAGTGCAGGTACTACTCGTACTAGGCTGGCTGTCTTCTAGCATCCTCAATAAGTCTCGCAAGCTTGGATGTCAAATAAACTGTTGAACAATTTCCTCTTTTATTTTGATCCGCTTGTGGATCCATTTCAACTATTTCGTGATATTTAATATTACATTTTATTAAAGTTGAAATGAATCTATCTTTGCTTCCGCTGTGCATTTATATATTGTGTTGTTTGACTTATGATGATATCAACTACGTCACGATACTCCCCATCGGGCCCACTGGTGACACGTGGAAAAATAGGGGTGTGACAGGTTGGTATCAGAGCCAACACTGAGTGAATTAAACACTAGCCTTTTGTGTTTAATCTCAGTTACACAATTGCACATTCCTCGATTCTCGAGTCTAGACAAAGAACTTAGGAATTATCCAAATTTGTTTTATTTCTAACTTTGTCTTATATAATTTAGCTTATTGTATCACTTGTTTGTTTTTGACAGGTCGACAAAATGCCACCACGAATGAGAGGAAGAGGAAGAGGAAAAGGGCCACTCGTCGCCCCAAATGACCATGAAGCCGGACCTTCGCACCGGCGAACACCTTCAGATCCCTATAACACAGATCCTCAAGATCTCTGGAGGGCTTTGATTGAACCAGCTAGGCGCTCAGTTTCACTGAGTACCTCCCCTTCTATTCCACACTCCTTTGGGCCTCATTCTCAAAATGAGCCCTATAACTCTCACCAATCCTACATACCTCTTGAAGGACATAACTCACCCTTCGACCACCTGTCTCCTGTCTTCCAGGGTCAGTTTAACCCTGCTGACTACCTTGGAGCACAAGTGGGTTTTAACCCACTTGGACCCGAAGATCACTTTTCCGGTGGCAACCCGATGGATATAGACGAGGACACCGATCCTTCAATGCCACCTTCCGGAACTCCAAACCACCCCATCGAAATCTCAGATGGGTCACCTTTCGTGGGATCACCTTACAATGGTCCCGACAGCTACGAGGAGAGGTTTAAGCTTTGTGACTGGGCGTTTACCCCCAGTTACCACAACTCTCCCTTGCACCCCCAGCAGCAGCCTCAGCAGGAGCCACAACAGCAGCAGAATCCTTCCGAGGATTCCCGACTTGTCGCGGTCACTCCGCCGCCACCACCACCTCAGCTTCAGCCTCCCTCGCCCTCGAGGCAAAGGAGAACGACCGTGCGCATATCCGCGCGAGGGGGAGTGCGCATCAGCACCCCTCCACTTCCAAGTGGCAGCCAATACTCACCACTTCACGAAGAACCAGAGATGGGAGAATCTTCACACCCCATCTCAGAAGTAAATTCTGCGCCAGTCGCGCCACAACCACCACTGGGTTTTGGAGACCCAATTCCTACTTACACTGGTGCGGCAACGTACAATCCCTTCGAGCAGCCGATCCACACAAACTACAACTTTGCAGAGGATCCCTACTGGGTAGCTACGAACTCTCTCCAGCCGGAAGGTCCCTATGGAGGTCCTTGGACTACGGGACACCCGACCTATGGATACCCATCATATGGGTATCAGCAACCGCCGCCTCCTCGACCTCCGCATTATCAACAACCACCTCAGGCGCCGGTGATGTCACCGCCACAATTTCAAGAAATCCTTCAAGGGATAAATGAGGTGCGACAAGAGGTGCGGCATGAATTGCAGGAAGAACGTAGGCATAACCGGGGGATGTTCAAGAAAATGGTGGATTTGATCAAGGGAAAAAGCAAGAAGGATCGTTAAATCATTTGTTTGTTTGTTTATTTTAGTATTGTAATCATGTCCCTGCGAGGACATTTATTTCTGTACTCTGCCCCTGCGTGGGCATATTTCCTTTCTGTTCTGCCCCTGTGTGGGCATGTTTTTCTTTTGACCCCTGCATGGGTTTGTTTGTTAATTTGGCCCCTGCGTGGGTGTGTTATTTTTGTAAAAGTCCCGTTTAGGGCAAACTCGTACTAGTTTAATTTTAATTGGAATGGTTAGTTCAAGTTTTTCATTTTAAATTATGTGCTTAAATATAATGTGTGAATAAATGAAAAATAACATAGTTTTGATTTACCATTTTAATAAAATAATAAGAATCTTAAAAAGGTAAAACCTAGCTTGAATGTCATATTAAAGACCTGGCCAATATGGTAGAACCTGTTTAAAAAGATTCAAATCTCTGTTAACATCTGCAAACATGTTAACATTCTTGGCTAGTGTGATCCGCAAAATCACACATGTAACCCTTTTAAATAAATTATCCAAATTTATATTTTTATATATATCTGATTGTGACATAATGCCTACGGGATATAACTAATGTCATATAAAACAAAAAGCAGCCGTAGTTATAGACTCCCTGCCAATAAAGGGATTGATTGTTATTCAAACTTTAATCCTATAAGATCTAAATTTATAATTTAGAAATTTGTCTACGTGACTAGGCCTATTATGCCAATATTATATTTCATTCTAAAAAGTTACTAGTAAAAATCCTAAATGAAATTATTAAATAAATTAACTAAAATGGCTATTAAAACCATAGTTAATAAATCGTCAAGAACGATAGTACTGTTTAGGGTTCTAAATAAAACTTTGTCCTTATTTCCTTTATGTAGCAATTAAAACTACATGGCCAAGTCAGAAGAAATAAATTCATTCAGAGGAAAACCCTGAAAATGCTAAAATACTAGTGACTGGTGTGGAGCTGAAAGCATTAGTAGACAATGTTGTTACCGAAGCACTAAATAGGCAATATAGTGAAGCGAGCGGGACTCGAAGTAGGACCCGATCCGCACCACATTCCAAGCCAAAGACGCACTCGGAGGCTCATAGCAAACCGCCCTCTAAGAAAGATGCATCTAAGAAAGATGAGCTCAAGAAGGATGATGATCGACATTCATCTAATCACGACAGTGTTCCCTCAAAGAGGATAGTGTATGATGCCAAACCACATACCAAGTCCTGTACTTACAAGTACTTTGCTTCTTGCAAACCCCGGGACTTCACCGGGGAGAAAGGAGCAATAGATTGTATGACTTGGTTGGACGAAATGGACACGGTTGTAGACATCAGCGGTTGTGCTGAAAGGGACGTAGTAAAATATGTATCCCAATCGTTTAAGGGAGAGGCATTGGCATGGTGGAAGTCTCTCATTCAAGCTGCCGGAAAGATCCCACTCTACAACTTGTCATGGGATCAGTTCGTTGCTCTCATTAAGGATAATTATTGCCCGCAGCACGAAGTAGAAAGAATCGAGTCAGATTTCTTATCATTGGTGATGAAGAATTTAGACTGTCAGGCTTACCTCACCAATTTCAATACCCTATCTAGGTTGGTTCCTTACTTGGTAACCCCAGAACCTAAAAGGATTGCTCGCTTCATCGGGGGTTTAGCCCCAGAGATTAAAGCCAGTGTTAAGGCATCAAGGCCTGCAACCTTCAGATCAGCAGCTGATCTATCTCTATCTCTTACCTTGGACTTAGTCAGGTTGAGATCGCTCCGGAATTTAGAAGAAGGTAAAAGGAAGCATGAGGACGATACCTCACGAAGATCAGATAAGAAACACCGAGGAAATAACGACCACAAGAAAGGGTCAGGGTCTAGGAAGGACGGGCAACAATCTGGGGATAAGCCCAAATGTAAAACTTGTAAGAAAAACCATTTTGGGAGGTGTCGACTTGAGTCGAAATCCCAGCCTCAGCCGAGGCCCTGTGGGATTTGTAGATCTTCAGAACATAAGACTTTGGAGTGCAAAAAGCTGAAAGATGCAACATGTTACGGTTGCAATGAAAAAGGGCACATTAAGTCCAATTGCCCAAAGAACACCAAGAAAACCGAGGAAGGGAAAAAGACCAACGCAAGGGTCTTCAAGATGGACGCTAAAGAAGCTGTTCAGGATGACAACGTGATTACAGGTACTTTTCTCGTAAATGATGTTTTTGCTAGAGTATTGTTTGATTCTGGAGCAGATAAGTCTTTTGTGGATAATAAGTTTTGTGAGTTGTTGAAATTACTTGTAAAAGCCTTAAAGGTGAAATATGAGGTGGAATTAGCTGATGGAACCATAGAAACCGCCTCAACTGTGTTAGATGGATGTGTTATATGCATTAGGAATCACTCTTTTCCTTTATCCTTACTTCCCTTTAAGCTAGCCGGTTTTGATATAGTTATAGGTATGGATTGGTTATCGCATAACCAAGCCCAGATTGTGTGCAACAGAAAACAAGTGGTAGTCAAAACTCCGTCTGGTGAATCACTTACCATTCAGGGGGATACCCAGCATGGATTGCCTGAGCAAGTGTCCATGCTCAAGGCATCTAGATGCTTGAAGAAAGGTTGTGTCATTTATATGGCACATGTTACTATTGATGTGCAGAGACCCAAGATTGAAGACATCCCGGTCATTTCGGAATATCCTGAAGTTTTCCCTGAAGAACTACCTGGCTTACCACCAGATAGGCAAGTAGAATTCCGAATTGACATCATCCCTGGTGCTGCACCAGTAGCAAGAGCGCCTTATAGGTTAGCACCAACAGAGATGAAGGAGTTAAGGACACAATTAGATGATCTGCTAGCCAAAGGTTTTATTAGACCTAGTTCGTCTCCTTGGGGAGCGCCCATCTTGTTTGTCAAAAAGAAGGATGGGTCGATGCGTCTATGCATCGATTACCGTGAGCTTAATAAAGTCACTATCAAGAATAGGTATCCTTTGCCCAGGATCGACGATCTGTTCGATCAATTGCAAGGGGCAAGCTACTTCTCTAAGATCGACTTGAGGTCAGGCTATCATCAGTTGAAGGTCAAAGATGAAGATGTGCACAAGACTGCATTTAGGACTCGTTATGGTCATTACGAGTTCCTAGTGATGCCTTTTGGGCTTACTAATGCACCGGCCGCATTCTTGGATCTCATGAATCGCGTCTGCAAGCCTTACTTGGACAAATTTGTCATCGTCTTCATTGACGACATTCTCATTTACTCGAAGAGCCAAGCTGACCATGAGAAACTCCTCCGTTGCATTCTTAAACTTCTACATCGTGAGAAACTCTACGCCAAATTTTCGAAGTGCGAGTTTTGGCTTCGAGAAGTCCAATTCCTTGGACATGTGGTAAGTGAGCATGGTATCCAAGTGGATCCCGCTAAGGTAGAAGCAGTTATGAATTGGCAAGAGCCAAAGACACCTACTGAGATTCGTAGCTTCCTGGGTTTAGCAGGATATTATAGGTGTTTCATCGAAAACTTCTCAAGGATTGCTGCGCCTCTAACTTCGTTGACACGTAAGAAGGTTAAGTTTGATTGGGGCCCTAAGCAGCAGGAATCCTTTGACATTCTTAAGAAAAAGCTAAGCAATGCACCAGTGTTAACTTTGCCCGATGGTATAGAAGAATTTGTGGTATATTATGATGCATCACACACTGACATGGGCTGTGTACTCATGCAGAAAGGCAAGGTTATTGCCTATGCTTCACGACAGCTAAAGGTACACGAAAAGAACTACACCACCCATGACTTAGAGCTGGGTGCCGTTGTATTTGCATTAAAACTTTGGAGGCATTACCTGTATGGAACCAAGTGTGTGATCTATTCAGATCACAAGAGTCTTCAACACTTGTTCAATCAGAAGGACTTGAACATGAGGCAGCGACGCTGGATGGAAACTCTAAATGATTATGATTGTGAGATAAAAACCATCCAGGCAAGGCAAATGTAGTTGCTGATGCCTTAAGCAGAAAAGAAAGAGTGAAGCCGATAAGAATCAATGCCAAGCGCATTGAAATAAGGAATAGTTTGAACGAAAGGGTGTTAGCTGCACAGAAGGAAGGTGTGCTGGAAGCTAACTATCCTGAAGAAAAACTAGGAGTAACTGAGGAGCAGTTATCCTATGACAAGGACGGAATGCTAAGATTGAATGGACGAATATAGGTTCCAGTTTATGGGGGACTTCGAGATGTTATCCTCCAGGAAGCCCACAGTTCCAAATATTTCGTTCATCTTGGAGCTGATAAGATGTACCAGGATCTAAAGGCAAACTACTGGTGGATTGGTTTGAAAAAGTCTGTAGCTGCCTATGTAGCTAAATGTTTGACTTATGCGCAAGTCAAAGCTGAGCATCAGAAGCCGTCAGGTTTGCTGCAACAACCTGAACTTCCCACATGGAAGTGGGAGATGGTGACTATGGATTTCATCACCAAGTTGCCAAAGACAAGGAAGGGAAACGATACTATATGGGTCATAGTAGATAGACTGACCAAGTCAGCACATTTTCTACCCATTAAGGAAACTTTTAGCTCTGACATGTTAGCTCAATTGTACGTAGATAAAATTGTAGCTCTGCATGGCGTGCCAGTGTCAATTATCTATGATAGAGATACGAGATATACTTCTCATTTTTGGAAAAGTTTCCAACAGTCTTTGGGCACACGCTTAAATTTTAGTACGGCTTACCATCCACAGACGGACGGACAGAGTGAGCGTACCATCCAAACGCTGGAAGACATGCTTCGAGCATGTGTGATTGATTTAGGTGGCAGTTGGGATAACCACCTACCATTGATCGAGTTCTCCTATAATAATAGCTACCATACTAGTATTAAGGCTGCGCCTTTTGAGGCATTATATGGTAGAAAATGCAGAACACCTATCTGTTGGGCAGAAGTAGGAGAAGTTCAATTATCAGGACCCGATTTGGTCTTTGAAACGATGGACAAGATTGTCCAGATTCGCGATCGCCTGAAAGCTGCTAGGGATAGGCAGAAAAGTTATGCGGATCCAAAGCGTAAATCTTTTCACTTCGAAGTAGGTGACAAAGTGTTGCTTAAAGTATCACCCTGGAAGGGAGTGATACGATTTGGTAAGAAAGGCAAGTTAAGCCCGAGATACATAGGACCTTTCGAGGTTATCGAACGTGTCGGGTCAGTTGCCAACAAGCTAAACTTGCCTGAGGAGCTCAGTGCTATCCACAATGTTTTTCACATCTGCAATCTAAAGAGATGTCTAGCTGATGACTCACTGGTCATACCGCATACAGATGTGCATATATATGAGAGCCTGAAATTTGTGGAAAAGCCATTGTCGATTGAGGATCGACAGGTAAAGAAGCTTCGAAGAAAACATGTGCCTATTGTTAAGGTCAAATGGGATGCCCGTAGAGGTCCCGAATACACTTGGGAGGTAGAGTCTACCATAAAGGAAAAATACCCTCATTTGTTCCAGTAAATCTCGAGGTCGAGATTTCTTTTAAGGGGGTGAGGATGTAACACCTCGGAAATTCATGTCCAATAAAATAAAGACACATGTCATGTTATGCAAACGTGTCATGAATACGGATCCAGATAAAGATGTATGGTAGGATTTAAACGTCGACATGTTAATTTATACCTCTGAGCGACCTATTAATAAATCCCTAACCAGGATATATTTATCAACATCTGATTTATGTTTATAAATCTGGCCATTCTAAATAATAGATTTATTTTATAACTTTGAACATGGATCCAAGGCAAATTCTTGGTGATTCCGTCAATAAAAACCTTCCACAAAGTGCCAAAGTATGTAAGTGCATGCCTAGACATGCAATGGCTGAAAATATGGTCCCCATACTGATTAAAGTTCAAGAGATTCGGAGATGAAAAGGTTGCATGGTCATAGCCTAAATAAAAACAAAATTCTGATCTCTGGCGACTGCTTGCGCACCTCAACACTCGGAGCCTTACGGTGCGCAAGGAGTCTTGCGCACCTCAACAACCAGGATGCTGCGGTGCGTAAGGGATGCAACTGGGCGATTTTACTGGCAGATGCCTGTCCAAACGGTTACACCGACTTATTTAGGTGGTATTCGAATTCAGGGGCTCCTATATCTGGTTTTTAGCATTATAGGACACCTGGGGACATCTTGTAACCTTCCTAGACTTATGTGTGATGATCCTAAGCTCTTGGACTCACTATATAAGAAAATCAAGTTGCAACTTTTTTGGGCATTTGCATTTGCAACATATTTCTAGAGCTCCCTGGTCAGCAAGCAACCTTCCTAGTGGTCCCTAATCATAATTCGGACTCTTGTAAGCATTCTTAACCTTTCTAAATTCGTTTTAGCTTAGTTAATTAGCTAAAAGTCAAACCATCGTAATTAAGGTTTGACTTCATGATTAATAAATATGTGCTCAGTCTAATCACGAATTAAAAGTACCTTTAAGTAGGTAATTATGTGGGTAATAAACCCTTAAAAGGGTACTTCCAGATTCCCACTCTAACTATGTTAATTGTCGAGTCAAAGTTTACTTTAAAAAGTCAACAGAATGTTTAATTTCAAATTAAAGCATAATTAGCAATGTAGGATACTTGCAACCTGTTTGATCATTAATATAACTTGGTAATTAATGTAAGAACATGTCCCAACATGTTCAACTCGACAATTTTCAATTTAGGCTCGGTTTGGACCCGAAAGTCGCATAGTTTGACCTCTGCTTTGACTTTCAGTTCTGACCCGTTAAAGCATTTTTTAGAAATGCCTTAGAGCCTTAATTGGACCAAGTTACATATTAGTGTAACCCTCTGAGGTCACACAACTTGGTTCATTAGTTATCCAATTCATATGCATGTTTCCGTTAAACGCTTAATTGTTGACTATTATGCCCTTTTGACTATAAAACGTGATTTTTGAAAATGTAAAAGAGTAGAAACCTTAGTTACTAATTTATAAACTTGCACCTAAAATTTTACATCAGTTTGAGGTCTAGATTAGGAGTTATGCTCATTAGCGTAATTTGAAAGCTTTATGTTAAATAAATGGCGTAATTAGCGTATAGCCTATTTAAACCCACTTTTTGATATCAAACTTTTTACCCACTGATGTAATATAATATTTTAGGATTTTTGAATATTTTTATTTAATTTTTTGGCTGAGCATAACATAGGTCTCTAAGTGTAATTCGGTTAATGCCGGTTTTGCCCTTTTTAGCCATAAAATGAGTTTTACAAATCATTTTGACCCCAAATCTTTTTCTACTGATTTTATTTGATAAATAAAATATTTTGAGCCCTCTGGAATTATAAAAATATCAGCTTTCCTGTGAAAACCCGGAAATGGCTCCAAATCGCCTTTTTAAGCGTTTTTAACGCATAGTATGAACTAAAACAATATTAAACATATAAGGTTGATATCTACTGATATTTTTAGTATATTTTTATATAATAACAGTAAGTAGAAGTTTTTAAACTCAGATTTCCAGTTTTGACCTTTTTAGCCTTTGTGAAATTACCAAAATACCCCTAAGGTACATAGTTTGGTTTTAAATGATAAGTTTCACATATAGGTCATACCCTACTGTTATAACTTATTAAATTAAGTGTATTTACTGTATAAATCAGACCTGTAACTCAGATTACTAATTAAACTCTTTTATAATCCTTTAAATGACCAAAATGCCCTTATAAGGCATAATTTGTGTTTAAATCCGTTTTGGGCATAATAGAAGATACCTTACTGATATCACAACATGTTTAAGGCATATTAACTCAGGGAACTTGCATATGACTCTTATGGTTACCCGTGATGCCCTTTTCGCGTTCGGTTCGGTTTATGTAACTAGTTTGCATAAATTGACCGAAACGGGTCAAACCTTATCATCTTTGTCTCAAAATCCAGAATGTATTTAGTATACCCATATTATACAAGTATTAAAACTTTTCGAGTCTAAATCACATTCTATCCGGTCTTCGCTTAATCGTGCGTTTGAACCGTATCGTCCTTAAAAGCTAACCGGACTAAGCTTAGGCTTAAATAAAGACCCGTTAGAAATCTAATAGGTTATTATAAACCTTTGTTCCAGAATAGAAGAACCAGTAAAAGCTACCTTCACTCGCTAATTGTGATTTATACTTACAAAGGTAAATACTTTTAACTTATTTTCCCTATACGGGCTTGGGGTACGGTATATAAAATACCGCTTGGTCCGGCATTGAATCTTTAATCGAATAGTGGTTAAATCCTTGATATGCTACGTGTTGAAATGTTTTGTTTACTTAAAGCCTTTGGGGGGTTAATGACCATGTCCCGGATATCCTTGGCATTATCTTACGAGATGGCCACGACCATAGCACGGAGTGTAGGCGTACACTCGTCAGTGTCTAACCAAATAATGTGGTGTGTCTATTAATCTTTAACCCGGTCTACGGATCGGGCTACTGAACGCATAAGTAACATGTAATTCGCTTACAAGATTATATTTACATAATTATCCCAAGTTATAAAATGTTTTGTGCCATGTGCATTCAAATAAATTTTCAAACCTTTTCAAAATGAGTCAGTTAAATTGTATTTACCAGTGTAAACTGACGTATTTTCCAAAAGGTTAAGTGCAGGTACTACTCGTACTAGGCTGGCTGTCTTCTAGCATCCTCAATAAGTCTCGCAAGCTTGGATGTCAAATAAACTGTTGAACAATTTCCTCTTTTATTTTGATCCGCCTGTGGATCCATTTCAACTATTTCGTGATATTTAATATTACATTTTATTAAAGTTGAAATGAATCTATCTTTGCTTCCGCTGTGCATTTATATATTGTGTTGTTTGACTTATGATGATATCAACTACGTCACGATACTCCCCACCGGGCCCACCGGTGACACGTGGAAAAATAGGGGTGTGACAAAGAGTCACTCGGTCGGATGTCCATTCGACCGGGTGGCAACCCTGTATGTGATCATGTTGAAAATTGTTTAAGTCTTTAAATTCTTAGTATCTCATGATCCGAAGAGTAATCCGGTCGGATGGCAATTCGTTCAATACTCAAACTTAGACAAAGCTGATTAAGTTGTGGGACCCAAGGTGTGATTCGTTCGGACAACAATTCGTTCGGGTGGCTTCTCCGCTCGTACAGTAGTCCGGTCGGACAGCATTCCGTCCTGGTTGCTCCGGCCGTCTTACACTTGGTCGTTTTGTTGGTTTGTAGTTTTATCGAGACGTTTTGACAACATGTTAACCAATAGAGCCCCATCTTGACCCCAGCGACTTAATCGACAGGAATCACCCTAGTTCGACCAGTTAACCGATTCAAGACGGTTGTTCTTGTTTAACCCGAAATCGGTGGTCTCGTGAGTAGAACCCAGATCTTGAGCTAGCACAACACTAAGAATGAGCGGAGGACTAGATCTAGATCCGTTTCTATCAGTTTCAAGCGTATTGAGTGCAAAAGAGTTGAAAGAAAGTTAGAAACCATCTTTCAATCCTTTTTCACTGTGTTTATGTTTAGATCTAGTATAGATCCTTGTTCATTTGTGTGTAAATCGGTTAGATCCGAGTTGTTCTCGGTGGATTGAAGCCAAAACATGAAGTTCTTCAAGAACTCATGATGACATCATCCTAGAACACCTTGATTCTAGCGATTTTACGGTTAAAAGTTAAGATTCAAAAGATAGAAAGGTGTAGGAGTGTGTGTAGGTCAAGAAAGTGCAAGATTTAGGACGAGATCTTACCGGGATTGAGAGAAATCGAAGAAAAGGTGAGCTGAGCGTGCTGGTCGGTCAGAGGTTTCCAAAAGTAGAAAGTTTGAGAGTGACATGGGTATTTATAGGATTCCAAAAAGGGAAAGGGTGGGTCGATCGGATGGCATCCCGCCCGAATGACTATCCGGTCGGATGTCATCTCGGTCGGATGGCTATCCAGCCGGATGGCACTTGGTTCGTGCGTTCGACGCGACGATTTTTACTGATTCGATTTCGATTGCGATTGCGCATTGCTCGCAATAGAGTTTCCTATTCAAATTACTTTTAATCCCAACTACTATCATAGTTCGTTTTCGAATGAGTTCGATTGCGTTTCGATTGATTACCACACATAACATAAAGGAACATGCACAAGTAACACATAAGGTACACACATACACGTATAACAATAACTAAAATGCGTAGTTCGAGTTGCGATTCGATGTCGATTTGATTAGCATAGTTTGATTATCGTTTAGTTAACTTTATCGCATTGTTACTTCCTATAGTTCACAGTCGTAGGTCGATCGAATAGCGAAATTCTCACGTCGATTATTGTAATCATAGACACTTACTCCACATAATAGCTAAAATAAAAGAAATCTATTATTAGTCGGTTGCGCGAAATCGGTCGTTGACTTTGACCTTGACTTTGACTTTGACTTTGACTTCCCGAAACACGGGGTGTTACAGCCTCCCCCTGTTTAGGGAATTTCGTCCCGAAATTAGGATGGAAGTTGTACAACACCGTGAATTACTTTGGAGAACTTTCTCTTTCTAGACTTTCTCCTTAAATAACTGCGGGTACTTCGCCTTCATGTCGCTTTCGAGTTCCCAAGTGAACTATGTGCCTCGTTTGCCTTCCCATCGGACTTTCACAATAGGAATGCGAGAGCGTCTGAGTTGCTTGGTTTGGCGGTCCATGATTTCGACAGGCTTCTCCACGAAGTGTAATGTTTCGTTCACTTGCAGGTCAACGAGAGGTACATTTAGATCATGCTCAGCCAGACACTTTCGGAGGTTCGAGACGTGGAAAGTCGGGTGGACGTTACTAAGTTCCTCCGGTAGTTCGAGTCTGTAGGCGACTTTTTCGATCCTTTCCAGAATCTTAAAAGGTCCAACATATCGAGGCGCGAGCTTTCCTTTTTTGCCGAATCGGACCACACCCTTCCAGGGTGATACCTTTAGGAGTACGTAGTCACCAACGTCAAATTCAAGGGGCTTGCGTCGTCTATCGACATAACTTTTATGTCGATTCCGAGCTTATACCAGGTTGTCTCGAATTTGGAAAATCTTGTATTTCGTCTCTTGTAATAGCTCAGGACCGGTTAATTACGAATGTCCGATCTCGTGCCACACAATAGGCGATCGACATCTTCTTCCGTATAAAGCCTCAAATGGTGCCATTTGAATGCTTGCATGATAGCTGTTGTTATACGAGAATTCGACTAACGGCAGGTATTTATCCCAATTACCACCGAAGTCTATGACACACGAACGAAGCATGTCTTCAAGAGTACGAATCGTTCTTTCAGTCTGACCGTCGGTTTGAGGGTGGAAAGCGGTACTTAGATTGAGCGATGTACCGAGTGACGTTTGAAATGTTTCCCACAGTCGCGAGGTAAACCGAGCATCACGATCAGAGATGATGTCACGAGGCGTCCCATGATTACAAATGATCTCGTCGGTGTAGATTCGGGCTAATCGTTCTACCTTGTAGTCTTCCCGTATTGGCAAAAAGTGAGCTGATTTAGTCAAACGGTCAACCACAACCCAAATGCTGTCGTGACCTGATGACGTGTGCGGAAGTTTTGTTATGAAGTCCATAGCTATACTCTCCCACTTCCACACGGGGATCGGTGGTTGTTCGAGTAAGCCAGAGGGTCTTTGATGTTCAGCCTTGACTCTCGCACATGTCAGGCATTTACCAACGTAGAGAGCAATATCCCTTTTCATGCCAGGCCACCAGTACTTGTAGCGAAGGTCCTGGTACATTTTGTCGGCACCGGGATGAATAGAATACCGGGATTTGTGGGCTTCGTCCATCAAAATCTGTCGCAAATCGGTCCGTTTAGGGATCCAAATTTGGTCCAGAAAGTGGAATATCCCATTTGACTTGCTCACAAGTTGGGCTCCATCGTGGTAGATTCTTTCCTTCTTCAGAGTATGTTCGTTGAAACACGCGTGCTGAGCTTCGCGGATGAGGGATTCGAGATCGTATTGGGCTTGGACATTACGAGTGCTAAGCAGATAGCTCCGTCTGCTGAGTGCGTCGGCAACAACGTTTGCTTTGCCTGGGTGATAACGAATCTCGTAGTCGTAATCGTTGAGAAGCTCTACCCATCGGCGTTGACGCATATTAAGTTCCTTCTGATTAAAGATATGTTGTAGGCTCCTATGATCGGTGAAGATCGTACACTTGGTACCATACAAGTAGTGTCGCCAAATTTTTAACACAAAAACCACTGCGCCTAGCTCGAGATCATGGGTTGTATAGTTCTTCTCATGGATTTTGAGCTGAAGAGATGCGTAAGCTATAACCTTGTCCCGTTGCATGAGGACACAACCAAGACCAAGGTTGGAAGCATCACAGTAGACGATGAAATCGTTGTTTCCGTCAGGTAATGTGAGAACAGGATCATTGCAAAGCATGTGCTTGAGAGTTTGGAAGGCAGACTCTTGTTTGGTTCCCCAAATAAAAGGTTTGTCTTTATGCGTGAGAGCGGTAAGCGGTACAGCGATCTTTGAGAATCCTTCGATAAATCGTCAATAATAGCCCGCTAGTCCGAGAAAAGAAAGGACTTCAGATGGGTTCTTAGGTGTAATCCAACTCTTAACGGCTTCGATCTTCTCAGGGTCGACATGAATACCTTGACTATTAACAATGTGACCCAGAAACTGAACCTCCTCCAACCAGAATTCACACTTGGAGAACTTGGCGTAGAGTTGATTCCCCTGGAGTAGCTCGAGAAGCAAACGTAGATGTTACGCGTGTTCGGTTTTCGATTTGGAATAGATCAAGACATCGTCGATGAATACGATGACGAAACGGTCGAGATATGGTTTACACACGCGATTCATCAGATCCATGAAAACCGCAGGTGCGTTGGTTAGACCAAAAGGCATAACGACGAATTCGTAGTGGCCGTATCGGGTACGAAACGCGGTTTTGGGTATATCCTCCTCTTGAATACGTAGTTGGTGATATCCTGAGCGTAGATCGATCTTCGAGAAGCACGTAGCACCTTGTAGCTGATCAAACAAATCATCGATGCGAGGTAGAGGATAGCGGTTCTTGATAGTTAATTTATTCAATTCCCGATAGTCGATGCACATCCTGAACGACCCATCCTTCTTTTTGACGAAAAGGACTGGCGCGCCCCAAGGAGAGGTGCTCGGACGAATGAAGCCTTTCTCAAGTAATTCCTGGAGTTGGTTTGAGAGTTCGCGCATTTCGGATGGCACGAGTCAGTAGGGAGCTTTGGCAATAGGGTTGGCTCCAGGAATGACGTCGATACGAAAGTCGATGTCATGACTTGGCGGTAGTCCGGGAAGATCCTCTGGAAAAACATTAGGAAATTCTCGAACCACAGGAACATCTTTCACTTCCTTCTTCTCTTTCTTTTCCTTCTCCGCTACTACGATGTTAGCCAAGAAAGCCCTGTATTCCTTGCGGAGATACTTGCTAGCTTGAACAAATGACATGAGCTTGAGACCTTTCGAAGTAGTATCACCGTAAACACACAATAAATCACCATTCGCAAGCGAGAATCGGATCATCTTGTCGAAGCACACAACTTCAGCATGGTTTTCGTGAAGAAAGTCCATGCCTATTATGACGTCAAAACTTCCGAGTTGCATCGGAATAAGGTCGACTGGGAAGATGTGATTGTTGAGCTCAAGAGTACAATCACGAAGAACAGAATTAACGGCGACAGTTCTTCCGGTAGCGACTTCAACATCGAATGTCGAGGAGAGTTGGGAGCGTTTACGACTAAGGAACTTCTCGAATTCAAACGACACAAAGCAATTATCGGCTCCAGTATCAAACAAACAGGAAGCATAAATACCATTCACAAGGAACGTACCAATGACCACGTTGTTGTCGGCTTAGGCTTGACGCACGTTGATGTTGAAAGTTCGTGGGCGTGCTGCTTGTTGCTGCTGCTGGGGCTCTTGTTTCACAACCTTGTTTGGGCACATGTTGGCGAAATGGTTAGGATCGCCACATGCGAAGCAGGCTCTGGCGTTGACCGCGGGTGCCGGAGGAGCTTGTTGTCCCTGGGGGGCGGTGAGTAGAGCTTGATGAGCAGGAGCTTGTCGGGCACGGCAGTTGGTAGTGAAATGGTTGTACATATTGCAATGAGCACAGAAACGGCAAGCGATGGCAGTCGGGTGGTGGTAGGTACAAGTAGGGCAAAGCGGGTGTGGCCCAGTGTATGCACGCTTTGCAAGCGGTGCATTTGCCATAGGCGCTGCTACTTGACGTTGTTGGGCTGGTACAGCTTGAATCGGTGCAGCAGTGATCGCATAGTTCTTGTTGCTGGAGCTGTTCTTTCTCTTGTTCTTCCTCTTGTTGCTCGATGAGGTGGTGGTTTCAGCAGTTGGTGCGGCGGTGGTAGCTTGATGCAGGTGCTTTGAAGTTTTATCCCAGACACCGGCCTTGACCCGCTTTTCGTTGATTTCAGCAGCCAGTAGATAAGTTTCTTCGATCGTCGTAGTCTTAGCCGCTTGAACGAAATCAGCAACACAGTCAGGTAGGGCTCGAATATACTTCTTGATTGTGATCTCCGGAGTCTTGACTTGATCAGGGCAGATGATGCTGAGCTGCTTGAAGCGAGCAGTGAGAGCAGCGTTGTCACCATCCTTTTGATGTATGTGCCAAAATTCATCCTCTAGCTTCTGACGTTCATGAGGAGGGCATAATTCTTCCAGCATGACTTCCTTGAGCTCGTCCCACGACAGACCGTAGGCTGCATCGTTCCCTCGCTTGTTCCTCTCGGCCGTCCACCAGCCTAGTGCACGGGACTGGAAAACGCCGGTAGCATTCAGAGTTCGGAGGTCATCGGGGCAACCACTCTGTCGTAGAGTGACCTCAATGGAATCAAACCATTGGAATAGTGCAGTAGGACCTCCCTCGCCAGTGAATTCTTTTGGCCCACACGACTTGAAATTGAAGGCCTTGGTGGTAGCTTTAGGTGCTTCGGTCCTTGATTCCTCAGATGATTTGTTGGCATTCTCGTAAACATCACTCACGTCCTTTGCTACACTTTTAGCGATGATGGCAGCAAGGTGTTTGTCTCTCTTTTCTTGTCGAGAAAGTAAGGGATGACGGGATCCAGACGACATTGTCTGCAACAGACATCGTCACATGACTCAACACATTGTATTCGAATCTCACCCCACACGTCTATTACTTACTTAAGCTCAGGAACACGCATAATCATGTAAAACACGTAAACACATAACTATGTAGAACACATAATCACATAAACACATAAGCTCATAATTCACAGAATACGTAAGCATATAGAGCACACAGGCACAAAAGCACCTAACCATGTAGTCATAAGAGGCATATAGGAGCATATAGAGACACATAGAGCATTCTGACTGCCTCAGAATACAAAAACCTGTCATTCACAGTCCGTGAGCGTTCGAATATAGCGGCCGCGTTTAATATATCGGATCATGTAGTATAAGCATAAAGTCGTCCACAATTCAATTTGTTAACGAGCGGTAGTGTGTTGTGTGACTATCGGAAGCAAAAAGGCGTTAGATCGAAATCAGTAGTACCTCAAAACGCTAACAAATAAACATGAACCACATAAATCACATAAAATCGACGAATCATCAGAGTCAGCAGTTGCGGGCTTAGAATTGAAACACATGAAAGTCGAGAAATAGATCGTCTGCGGCTAGTAGACTTCGACTACCCAAAGTGGTTCGACTATTCACAAGGATCTGGTTTGCACATTTGACCTTCAGGATTACGCTTTTGCCTCGATTCTTGGGCGTTTGGCACACATCCCGTTAGTTATATTGTGAATTTAGGTCGTTGGAGTCCGTCGAAACTTTGGTGAGAGCTTTGTAAAATGAGCGAAACAAGTAGTCAAGGTTAGGGTTTCACCCCTAGCTTAATGACTTTGTCCCTGTTTTAATAAAATAGAGGAGATTATTCATCAAAATATGGATTTCACTCCTGTTTTGGCATAATTCTCCTTGTTTGTAAGTAAAATGCGGATCGTTTAAGCGGCTTTAGTCGAGAGTTTGCGGTTTTCACACCTAATCTCGACTTTATCGCCTATTTATAATTGAAAATTCGAGTGCAGTGATAGTGTAGCATAAGTGAGAATAGTGAGAAATAAGCTCGTACATAATCCCTACTGGATGTACTCAAGTTGGTCTGTTGGTTCCTAACTATAGTATAAGTATCTAAGACATCGACCCGGACTAGGCCGTGTCTTGCCTAATTCCCTATAGTTATGGCTCTGATACCAATCTGTCACACCCCAACCGATGGCGGAATCATCGGGGCATGGCACTGAGCGAAACAGATTGTCCAGAAGTTTCCATAACAATTATCATTATTATTCAATTTAAAATAACATGTCCCATACCATGTCTCAAACAGTAAACAAATTATTACAGATAAAATCTAGGCAAATAATTCTGTTCCGACAACTCAGATTTAAATAACGCAATTGTTTGTCTGCTTCTAGAGACCCTTGATTCAATTACTATAGACAACTATTTGTTGGGCTCTAAAGCTTTATTCTAGCTTCACTTTCCTACCAGATGTGCATCCTAAGCACCTGTCACATACGTTAAAATACAGTCAATACATAAAATGTAAAGGTGAGCATACAAGTTTGATAATAGCATATAGAGTTCGAATTCGTTTACGCATAACCAGCATGTACACATAGAGAAATGAAGCACGTTAGTTATCGACATAGATCCATCGATACCAATGACTGCGGGTTGACTGCCCGAGGCAGTTCGCAATACATGATTACCACTGTAATCCATGCAAGTAATTGTCCTTAACAACCCCCCGTGTGAACAGGTGCTGAGTCCAAACTATAGTACTATCGTTGCTAAGGCAGGTAGACAACATTCCATGTGTAAACATAACAAACAAGCATTCATAAGCCACGTATATCATGCATTAACGGTTAGCATTCAAATAGTATTGAGTAGTGTGTTTGATGTGATTTGAATAGTTATAACGTATGTAACACCCCAAAAGTGCATAAAGCAAAAAGAGATCGAGTATACTCACAACGGTTGATGGATTGAAGGGAGCGCTTAGCGAGTAAAGTTAGCCTGAATGGATTGATAGCATAATGATAAGTGACGCGTAAAACGATACAAAGTGTTAATGGGTCAGATAGCAGTTCGGTCGGACGGTAATCCGATCGGACGGCTTGTCTTGTGCGGGTGGCAATCCGTTTGGGTGGTCATCTGGTCGGACAGCTTGTCCGGTCGGGTGACTATTCGAGTGGATTGTTTCTTCCTTTGAGAAGAATGTGTTTGTGTATGATGGCTTGTCTTTTGAAGTTTTCGTTGTAGCATTTGAAAAACATTGAAGTATCTCTATCCTTCAAGTCGGTCGATCGGTCAGTCAATCGTGCGGATGACAATCCGTTCGGATGGTAATCCGGCCGGATGGTATCCGGCCGGACGGTAATCCGGTCGGACGGTAATCCGGTCAGACGGTAATCCGGTCAGACGACGACTCTAGTGATAGGGTTACTTTGTGGAAACAAATTCAAAGCAGAAGAGTCACTCGGTCGGATGTCCATTCGACCGGGTGGCAACCCTGTTAGTGATCATGTTGAAAATTGTTTATGTCTTTAAAGTCTTAGTATCTCATGATCCGAAGAGTAATCCGGTCGGATGACAATTCATTCAATACTCAAACTTAGACAAAGCTGATTAAGTTGTGGGACCTAAGGTGTGATCCGTTCGGACAGCAATCCGTTCGGGTGGCTTATCCGCTCGGACAGTAGTCCGGTCGGACAACATTCCGTCCTGGTTGCTCCGGCCGTCTTACACTTGGTCGTTTTGTTGGTTAGTAGTTTTATCGAGACGTTTTGACAACGTGTTAACCAATAGAGCCCCATCTTGACCCCAGCGACCTAATCGACAGGAATCACCCTAGTTCGACCAGTTAACCGATTCAAGACGGTTGTTCTTGTTTAACCCGAAATCGGTGGTCTCGTGAGTAGAACCCAGATCTTGAGCTAGCACAAAGTGCAAGATTTAGGACGAGATCTTACCGGGTTGAGAGAAATCGAAGAAAAGGTGAGCTGAGCATGCTGGTCGGTCAGAGGTTTCCAAAAGTAGAAAGTTTGAGAGTGACATGGGTAGTTATAGGATTCCAAAAAGGGAAAGGGTGGGTCGATCGGATGGCATCCCACCCGAATGACTATCCGGTCGGATGTCATCTCGGTCGGATGGCTTTCCGGCCGGATGGCACTTGGTTCGTGCGTTCGACGCGACGATTTTTACTGATTCGATTTCGATTGCGATTGCGCATTGCTCGCAATAGAGTTTCCTATTCAAATTACTTTTAATCCCAACTACTATGATAGTTCGATTTCGAATGAGTTCGATTGCGTTTCGATTGATTACCACACATAACATAAAGGAACATGCACAAGTAACACGTAAGGCACACACATACACGTATAACAATAACTAAAATGCGTAGTTCGAGTTGCGATTCGATTCGATGTCGATTTGATTAGCATAGTTTGATTATCGTTTCGTTAACTTTATCGCATTGTTACTTCCTATAGTTCACAGTCGTAGGTCGATCGAATAGCGAAATTCTCACGTCGATTATTGTAATCATAGACACTTACTTCACATAATAGCTAAAATAAAAGAAATCTATTATTAGTCGGTTGCGCGAAATCGGTCGTTGACTTTGACCTTGACTTTGACTTCCCGAAACATGGGGTGTTACATCTAACAAGAACAGAGGGTAAACCATAGTGCCGATCATGTTTTAGGTATGTGATTTTACCTTGGATTGTTATAACAACAAATGAATCAACAAGTTTGGGTTGGTGAGGAGATTCAATGAAGATGATGATCGGTGTTGGGAGAAGAGATTTTCAGATATTTTTGAGAAGTGTGATACCAATAATGTACAAGGTCCTTCTTTTATACCTGGACCCCTCGACGAAGATTGATCTTCACAATAGATCGGGTTGGATCGATCGATTTGGGAATTAGGGTTCTAGGGTTAGTATGAGATCAATTGTGTTATGAATCAGTTTGATCAATTTAGGTAATTAGGGATTATATGTGTTTATCATTAAGGGTATAAAGGACATTTCACAATTGTCAAACAGTACATTTGGATGATTATGGGTAAACATCTGTTTAAGGTCAAACTTCTGTTTAAGCCCCAACATCTGTTTAAAAGCCTGTTACAACCACTGTGTTGGTTGAAACATTTGATTGTTAAAAGTTATCCACTGTTGAAATACAACCTCTGTTTCTTCAATCTTCGTGTTGACCACTGACTGACCAAACATCAGTGTTTAAAAAACTGTTGGGTGTCCACTGATAGGAAAAAATAGCCACTGCTCACTTTTTTATTTTGACATCCACTGATTTTGACCATCAGCGGTTTTCCTAAAAAACAGCCACTGCTCACATTTTTATTATTGATGGTGTTAATTAGTGATAGATTGAAATTATCAAATAAAAACTAGAATTACAATGAAATTACCATTTTACCTAATCATTACATTGCAATGAGATAAGAGTTCCTCCAACATTGTTTTCATGATAAAATTTAAAGTTAAATTAAAAAATAAAAAAAATTCTTGATGACTATTTGTTGCAAATCAAATCAGTAATTAATGCTAATTTGTTGAGCTTTGGACATTTAAAATATGCAAAATGTGAATTTCAAACTGACGGTTATTATCTCTTAATTAAAGTTAAAATAACAATTAGAAATGTCATCATGACAATTGCTTTCAAATCAGATCAGTAATTACTGATAATATCAGTAATTTTGAAATTCAAAATATGCAAAATTGTAATTTAAAATTGACGTTCTCTCTTTTTTTTCCCTACTTTGCATATCATTTCTAATATTTAATTAGTTTAATAAAACAGGATATAAGGATATACACTTCTGTCGATTCCCAATAAACATTTGTTCCCAATAAATGTGAGCGTATCTCTCTATCTCAAATAAGATATAATTACCTGGTTTCACATTCAAATCTCGCTCACTCATATATGTGAGCGTATCTCTCTCTCTTAAATGCATATTTCTCGTGATTCAGCCGCTGATCTCCGATTACACTTCTTTGTTCGAATGTTTGTTGATTATGTTTACATGTTATCGTTCCAGTATCATTGTTCCAACATCGTCATTTCAATGAAGCTTCCCATCACACATCAACCTTTCAATATCGATGATGCAGTATCATTGTTGCAACATCGTGAAAAGTTGCATGTGTTACCTTCTTTGATGGGAGAGTTGCAACTTGAACGGACGATATGTATCTTCTATTGTGAAAGTTGCATGTGCTATCTTCTTTGATGGGAGAGTTGCAATGTTCGATTTTCGTTAAATCGAAAGTCAGGTTTTCTTGCCTCAGGAAGATTTTCTCCTTTTATAGAAAGTATAGATTCGTGCAATATCGTGAAAAGTCAGATGTGCTACAACAGTTGAGAAGAGACCTTTGCATTTTAGGTTTGTTTCTTATTTTGATTAACTATTGATGATGTTGAGAGTTTTTATTTACACTGACATTTTAGAAATTGTTAAGATGCATGTTTATATTATTAAAATGAACTACTACATAGAAAAATAGAAATTTAATGAAATATTTATAAAGTATTACACTCTAGAGTTAACACTTGCTAGGATTTCGTAGACTCTGGCCTTTCTCCATGTGATTTCATGCTCTCTTTTGAATTTCAGGTCAGTTAGCATGTGGCAGATTTTCTGATCCTGTTTTAGAATTTGTGTCAGAAACTCTTCGGCATTCTTCTGGAACTCTGATGGAGGAGAGTGGAGGACTTCATCGAGCAATACTATGCTGTTCCAGGTTTTGTTGTAATTAGTGTCATTGATGTTGTCGACTTTCCTATTTAATTAGTGTCATTGATGTTGTCGACTTTCCTATTTAGTTCTTCGTCTGTTCTTTGTTCTTTGAGTGACCACATTGAGAATTGTGTTTTAACATCGCTGGTGTCTGACCAGTGGTAGAAGCTGAAGTTTACCATGTAGATTTTTTGTTGGTTTTGTGATTTGGAACAATTTTTGACAGAAAGTGATTTGTAGGACAATTTGTTGATGTTTTGAATCAAAAGTAATCATCGGTCTTTTATAGAGTTTAAAAACGCGTCTACTTGGTAAATGAAGAGGTTAATTGTAATTGTGATAATCTGCTTTTGTTCTTTGAACTTCGAAATTTTGTCACTTGGGTTTCTTGGTATTTAATTTTACAGTTTTCCCATAAAAGTTGTGGTTTGAAAAGGTTTGTGCATTAAAAGATTGTTGTTTTCAAATATACATTAATATGTTTATATTAAATATACACGTTTTCACAATTACAAATTTCAGTATATAAACTTATAGTCACTTCTTTTGTTTTTCATCAAGTTTTCCTACGAAGATATCATACTTTCAGGATAGTCGAGTAATATAGTTTATTTAAATGGCGTCATTCACAAATGCAAAATCAGATGATTTAAAGCAGCGTTTTGTCAGGCAAATCGAGGAACAGGTGTATGAAGATAGGGCTACTCTTCAAGAGCTGAAGAGATGTTTTGATGGATTGCAAGTTGGCCTGTTCACTAGAGAGCAGGTTTCCAGAGATCTTATGCGGATGCCTTCAACTTCCGTTCATGAGCTTTGTGTTGTCAGTAATATAGAGTGCGGTGATAGAGATGTGCAGTTCATGGCGATGCTGAAGGACATACATCGAGAGGTTCAGCAATTGATGGAGTTGAAACTAAAGTTTCTTAATTCTTGCTGTTATTCTTAGATTTGAACTTTAATATTGTTCAGTATGTGATGTAATTATTGGACTTTTAGTTTAAAGGTCATGAATAAATGAATAAATATTAATTTTATGAATCTATGTTTTGTTTATTTTTACTTATTATTTAGTGTTTGAGTAAGATTTAGATTTTGTTGATGTTGAATTGTGTCTGAACATCTGTTTGGTAAGTCAACAGAGGTTTAATAGTGTCAAGGATTGGTTTAATGGTCAACCTCTGTTTCTTTCATTCTTCATGTTGACCACTGACTGGCCAAATATATGTGTTTCAATCAATGTTGGCTATCCACTGATAGTTAAAAAATAGTCACGGCTCACATTTTTATTGTTGACATCCACTGATATTGACAATCATTGGTTTTCCTAAAAAACATCGACTGCTCACATTTTTATTGTTGATTTGGTTAATTAATTATAGAATGAAATTATCAAATGAAAACTAGAATTAAAATAAAATTACAATTTTACCTAATCGTTACATTCCAATGAGATAATGCTTCGTAGATGTTTGAAGACCGACAAATGTTCAAAGAAGCAGCACTGTGGACATTTGTCTGTCTTTGTCGTTCTTCAAACATCTAGGAACCATTATTTGAGAATACTCCTGAATTTATGAGATCCTCCACTGTTGGGTTATTATCTTTAAAATCCATTTTCCCTGAATTTATGGATTCTGTTTTTCAACAGGGATGTAATGCAATGAGTTCTCTCAAATGAATAGACGGACACTTGCTTCCTCTCAAAGGGTTATGGTGTGGTTATAACAACTGATCATGCTAAGGACTGTTATATTTAACCACAGCTCCTTATAAAGGCTGATTGACTTAATGATTGATGAGGCATATCCACTGTTGAAGACAAAGCCCTGTTAAAGACAATAAAGCCTGATCAACGCAAGGAAAACGACTGCTCAGTAGCAGCAGTGCTTCAGCATCTACAGGGGATTCAACTTTAGTATTTATGTATCAGTGTTTCTTATGTAAAAGTGTTTAGTGTAGCAGTGGTTCGCTATAGTTTATCTCTCGAGACAAACCCTATACAAACTCAAAGACGAACCACTGCCCAACAACAACAGTTGTTCAGCATCAACAGCAGATATTCTACCTTTGTTTATGTTAACAGTGTTTATATGTAACAATATTTATCACATCAGTTTTTATACTCTGTTAGATTCTTAGATTTCATATCACTGAGATGTTTATATGTAACAGTATTTATCACATCACCCCAGCATGCTAACTGATTATTAAGCTCCTCATTTTGATTGTTTGGGTATAGTATTTTTGAAATTGGTTTTTTTTTCAAACAGTTGTTTATGGGCCAACTTCTTTTTAAGGTCAAACATTTGTTTAAGCGCAAACATCTGTTTAGGTCCAAACAGATGTTTAAGGTCAAATATCTGTTTAACGTCAAACATCCTCAAAATAGTTAAAAATGATAGTTTTCATTAATCCTTAAAAGTCTGTTACAACCACTGTTTTGGTTCAAACATCTGCTTGTTAAATGTTATCCACTGTTGAAAGACAACCTCTGTTTCTTCATTTTTCATGTTGACCACTGAGTGACCAAACATCTGTGTTTCAATCACTGTTGGCTATCCACTGATAGTTAAAAAATAGAATTACAATGAAATTACAATTCGACCTAATCGTTACAATTTTACCTACGAAATCCTAACAAGTGTTAACTCTATCGTGTAATAGTTTATAGATATTTCATTAAATTTCTATTTTTCTATGTAATAGTTTATTTTAATAATTTCAACATGCATCTTAAAAATAGTTAAAATGAAAATTTTTCATGAATTATAAGCATAAAAATGTTTTCAGGAAATTAAAAATCCATTGTAATAGTTTATTTCAATAATCTCAATATTGCACCATCAGGACTGATAGGCTATCCACTGATAGCTTAAAGTTTCCCACTGTTTTCATTGTAACCATTGCAACCACTGATATTATTCCATCAGTGGCTTCATAAAACAACTGTCTTCCATTACTTAAGAGGGGTTGGCACGTGGACAGTACATAGCGTTCAGATCTTTTGTAACCGCTGTCACGTCAGCATTCACGTTTTCCCCTATAAAACCCTGATCAAAACCCCCAAACAGGGTTTTTACCGTCGAATCGAATTTAAAATTCCTTTCTCAAAGCAGTTATCCTCCATTTCTCTCAAAATTCCTCATCATCCTTCTTCCTCAAATGGCAAAATCACCGTCTTCATCATCTGAGAAATCCACTCAAAAGGCCATAGAAATTCCATACAAAGCTCCCCATAACTACTTGGGTCTCTTGACAAAACCAAGTCACACTGAAACTTTCAATTCCGTCATAGATGCTCTTTCGTCTTCAAAGTACAAAACCTTGTTGACTTCAGATGCTCCGATTTACTTGGCAACCCAGAGGGAATTTTGGAAAAATGCAAAAGTTGAATCTCAAGATGAAACACCCATAGCCATCAATTCCTCGATAAAGGGTGTTAAAGTTAAAATCACACCACACACCATCTCTGAAGTGTTTGAACTCAATGATGTTGATGGTAAAATTTCTTTCTCTAAAATAGAGTATCAAACAGATTTTTTAAAAAGAGGGTATGCAAAGGAAATGAAAAAAGACACTTTGCAGAAAGGCAGTTTTCCCCTGCCACAAGGTTTTTGTTTCATACCCTCTTAATGTATGTTTATAATAAGACCACTGCTTTCAATGAAATTCCATTAAAGATACAATATTTGGGTTATTCTATCTTGCATGGGGAAAACTTTAACTATTCACATGAGATCTTTGATGACTTGGTCAAAAATGTTACTAGCAAATCATTTTTACTATTTCCAAGGTTCTTAAGCATTAATTTTCAAAAGAAATTTGGAAAGGATGATGCTCATGTACTCATCTAGGGTGAACGTTTTCAAATAAATGGCCTTACATCTGAAACTTTTACAAGGCTATCAAAAGTGTCCAAAACACAAGCAGAGGCTCCTGAGCAGACTTTAGCAGCTACCACTGCTCCTCAGGCACATGCTGCTGAGCCAACTGCTCAAGGTGATCACAGTAGCAAAACAGCTGCTGTGAAACCCACACCTAAATCCAACAAAAGACCAAGACAAAAGAAAACACAAAAGCCCCCCAAACCTAAAACAAAGGCAACTCTGGAAGATGATGTAACAATCCTCGGTAAAACCAACACTCTCATAATATTTCCGACACCCTATTATATCTTAAAATATCCTTATATGTCTATAAATACACCCCGTATGTGAAAACCAAGCCCAGAATATGTTATAGTATTTAAATAAAATATAAAAGTTTAAATTTAGGGCTGAGGCGGGCCGCGTGAACCCACCCCAAACCCTTACGTGGGCGGTATGAAGGCTAGAATCAGAAATCGTTGATTTCTTTAGTTCAAGCGGGCTGCGTAAGCTTAAACTTACATTGACGCGGGCCGCGAGAGATCAAACGCGGAAACATCCTGAGCTGACACGTGTCGACATCGTGGCGGGTCTACTTGGTGAGCCGGACAAGCTATACGTTGACCGAGTGTAGACGCGGGCCGCGTAAGGCTTTGCCTTATCTTACGTGGGCCGCGTGAGAGTCGAATTCAACAACTATATAAGCAGGCCATCGGGTTTCACTTTCCGTCGCTCACATCTTTCTTTCTAAACGAATTTCTAAAGTTATAAGCATTATAGTCGGGTATTATACCCCTAATTAGCGAGGTTCTGCTCCGTTGTAAGTATTATAACCCTAGTTTCGTAATAGTTACGTTGCCCGATTGATTTAGGGTTCCGTAACAACTGTCGTGGTTCTGCCCGACGTAGTTGTTGGAATGCCGTCTCGGGGAGGGTATCATTAATATTTTCAAAGGGTTATGATACTAACCAATGTACATTTGTATAAATTATAGATTATATCCAGGAAACCCTTACAAGAAGTCTAAGATAGCAATGTGAGTTTATCCTCTTTTTGTTAATCTTTTTGGTAATGTTTTACCAAACCTTAAATGTTTTACTATGAAATTTAGCAGAGATTGAGTCTTTGTAGTTCTTCAATTACTGCCGGTATGTTGGGGTTTTGTATACAAAATGTACTACACTGTGAGTAGTAAGTCGAGGATGACAATACGTTACCATTGGACAATGAGTTAGCCAATGGGTAATATGACCCACAAGTCAGGGGTTGACAGTACTAATGGAGTAATTATGTAGACATAAACAATGTGATCGCTCTCAATACTGTTCACTATGACTTTTATTTAAACTTGATTAAACTGGTATTCACTCACCAGTATTTCCGACTGACAAATGTTTTTAAAACACGTTTCAGGTAACCCAATGTGACAGCCAATTAGTAAAAAACCAGCTGGAGAGCACTGAAGGCTTGGGAAAATGTGGCTATAGAAGTTATCAAATAAACGATGTTTTAAAATTCAATAAAATAGGGTTTATCCCTATAAATGTATTGTACTAAGAAACTTGGGTTTTACCGATGTGATTATTAATATTAAATGAGGTGGTTTTACTCTGATAAACATTTCCTAACTACGGTCCTGATGTAAATTCCGCTGCGAGATTAAATAACTGATACCACCAAAACTTTGAGATCGCGTCCGCCCATTTACGAGAAACAGGGATCGGGGGTTGCGACAGAAGGTGGTATCAGAGCCTAGCCACTGGTCTGTGCCAAAGAAGTGTTCTGCTGACACTGAAATTCTATATTTTGTGTTAGGAAATAAAATTTCAGAAATATGTACATAACTGTATTATTTGTTATGTGTTATTTGACTATCTGTTAGTTTACAGTATGAGTGATCAAGGACCCTCAGACATGAGTCGTCAGTTGTCAGTTGTCTGATTCTCCTAAGAGTGAAGGTACTTCTTCACAGCCTGCCCTTTCTGGGTATTCTGCTGATCAGGGAGAAGGAGTGTTTGCTTTTAAAGCTCAGTCAGAAGAGCCATTTCCTCATAAGAAACGAGGATGGTTCAGTAAGGAAGCTTTTGCTCGTAGGAAGAGAATGCGAAAGTTGCAACAACAAAGAGTTCTAGCGGCTGCTAAGCGTAGAACAGATGCCCATACACAGGATATGCTTAATAGAAGCCTAGCTAATTTCCATATCCTAGCTACAACTGCTGCTGACCCAAGTCTAGAACAACTAGTAGCCCCACAACCACAAAACCCAGATCAACCCATGGAGATAGAAAACCCGGAAAACCAAGTGGAGATGCATGACTTTAACCCAGAAGAAATTCCTAGGATACCTGCACCAAACCCCCTAGACCCAAATTACGACCCCTGGTAGGACAACAATAGGGACTTTGTGCAACGTTACCCTATCCAGGAATACCCACCCATACAGAACATAGAAGCCTATCCAGGTATGGACCCTTTAGATCCCTATTACCAAGATGATTATATTAGGGAAATCTTAGAAGATCCTTACCGATTTCAGGCACTGTCACCCCCCATATCTGGAACCCGCACCCCAGATTCCAAACCCAGTCCGAGAACCTGCACCCCCAATGAGTGCAGAAAACGTTCAAGAACTTAGGACTTTTGGGGAGGAAATTTTAGAAAGCAGTGAGAGAATGCGTCAGGTAGGAGAGCATCTCGTATGGAAATACGATGAGCGCAATATGGATTTTTGGATAAATCCATATCCGTGAATGTGAGAATGGAGGAAACAGTAGTAATAATAATAATAAAATAAAATAAAAATAAAATATGTGTGTACGGATGCATATTACTATTAGTGTGATTCTATTTCTGTTGGTATTGTAATTTTATTTCAGTACTAGTGTGTAATAGATGCATAATAGTATATGAAAAGAGTATAGTCGCAATGATCGACGCTTTTGGCAAAAATGCGTGTCATGTGATTAACTATATTAAGATATTATTTGTGATATTAATATGGGGTAATTGTTTAAAATTCAGATGGCCGACGAAGGAAACCAAGGAAATCTGAATAATGATAACCAGAGTAACATTAACGTGGTTAATGAGAATCCAAGCATCAATAACAATAACAATCAAGTGGATAATAGTGCTATCCAACACATAGTAGCACAAGGAATTATAGTTGCAATGTCATTTATTCTTCAAACTGTTAAGGATGCTGATAATAAAAGTAAGTATAGCAGTAAGCGACCAAGTGAACCAGAGCATAGCGTGAACAATGGACCAATACTTCAATTGCCTATTCCTAAAAGAAGAAGAACCGTGCCTTATGGTTGTTCTTATAAAGAATTCTGGTCTTGTAAACCAATGGAATTCTCAGGCAATGAAGGGGCCATTGTAACCCTACGCTGGATAGAGAAAACTGAGGCAGTCTTAAGGATAAGCAAGTGTGCTGAAGAAGATAAAATACTGTTTGCTTCTAATCTGTTTAAGAATTCAGCGCTAGAATGGTGGAACACTATCCTCCAATCAAGAGGAAGTGATAGAACCTACAATATGGAATGGGAAGAATTTAAGGACAAGGTAGAAAGGAAATTCTGCCCACCCAATGAAAAGGAACATATAGCAAACAAATTCCTAAACCTTAGGATGACTGGTGTGGATAGTAAGGGATATACTAAAATATTCTTCGAATATGCTAGAATAGTGCCAACTCTTGCCTCACCAGAACCAGTGTTAATCTCCCATTATATTTGGGGATTAATTGGGGAGATAAGACACGTAGTCAAGGCAGCTAGACCTCAAACCATAGAAGAAACTATAGAACTAGCCAATACCTTGACTGATGAGTTAGTCCGTACCCGAGAAGAGGATCAAAGGAGGAACCTAACCCAGAAGTTGACTCAAGAATTCCGTTCTGGAAATTACAATCGTTGGAATATGGGTTCTACCTTTACACCATATTGCAAGGTTTGCAAGAAAAAGCATTCGGGAAAATGCTCCACTCTCTGTAATTATTGTAAGATGCCAGGACATAAGGAAGAAAATTGCAGGAAGAAATCCAGTAATGGATTATGCTATAACTATGGACAAAAAGGTCATATCAGGCCAAACTGTCCGAAATTAGCTCTAGCTCCAGACAACACGAATACTAAAAATGCTAGAGCATTTGTTCTGACTGCAGATGAAGCCAAGATGATCCCAGACGTTATAGCTGGTACGTTTTTAGTTAATGATATATTTGCTAAAGTATTATTTGACTCTGATGCGAACCAAAGTTTTATCAATACTTTGTTTTGCAAAATTCTAAATCAGTCATTAACTAAACTACCACAAGAATGTCTAGTAGAGACCGCTAATGGAGAAACCGTTAGGATTTCTGAAATCTTGCAGGGAGCAAGAATAGAAATTTTAAACCAAACATTTAGGGCAAACCTTTATCCCATGAATCTGGTAGGATTCGATGTTGTTTTAGGAATGGATTGGTTAATAGCCAATAAAGCCAGTATTTTATGTGATCAAAAGTTAATTCAAATACATTCACCAAAAGGTAAAATGATCACAATTAAAGGAGATAAACTCTCTAGGTCCACAAAATTCATCTATGTGATGAAAACTGCAAGTTCTATAAGAAAAGATTCTATAGTGTATTTGATTTCTATAATCACTAACACTAAAGGAAAAGAACTAAAAGATATTCCAGTAGTATCTCAGTTTTCAGATGTCTTTCCAGAAGAATTACCAGGACTACCTCCAGACAGAGAAGTTGAATTCAGGATTCATTTACTACCAGGAACATCACCGATTGCTAAAGCACCTTATCGTTTGGCACCCACCGAAATGCAGGAACTAAAGAAACAATTAGATGAATTGTTAGAGAAGAGATTCATACAACCGAGTTCATCGCCATGGGGAGCGCCAATATTGTTAAAAAGAAGGACGGATCAATACGTATGTGCATTGATTACCGTGAATTAAACAAGGTCACGATTAAGAATCGGTACCCATTACCAAGAATCGATGATCTGTTTGATCAACTGCAAGGAGCTCGATTTTTCTCAAAAATCGATTTAAGGTCAGGATATAATCAATTAAAGGTACAGGAAGAGGACATTCCTAAGACCGCTTTTAGAACAAGGTATGGTCATTATGAATTTACTGTCATGCCATTTGGTTTAACCAATGCCCCAGCTGCATTTATGGACATGATGAACCGAATATGTAAGCCATATTTGGATAAATTCATAATTGTCTTCATAGATGATATTCTAATTTACTCTAAGAATAAAGAGGATCATGCAAAGCATTTGCACGCACTTTTAAGTTTGTTAAGAAAGGAAAAGCTTTATGCTATGTTTTCAAAGTGCGAATTTTGGTTAGAACAGGTACAATTCCTTGGACACCTAGTCAATCATAAAGGAATTCAGGTAGATCCAACAAAGATCGAGGCGATTACTAAATGGAAAACCCCTGAGTCACCAACCGAGGTTAGAAGTTTCTTAGGAATGGCCGTGTATTATAGAAGATTTATTCAAGATTTTTCTAGAATAGCCATTCCATTAACTAAGTTAACCTGTAAATCTGTTAAGTTTGAATGGGGAGTAAAACAAGAAGAAGCTTTTAAAATTCTTAAGCATAGATTAACCCATACACCCATATTAGCATTACCAGAAGGAACTGAAGATTTTGTAGTCTACTGTGATGCTTCTAAATTAGGTTATGGATGTGTATTAATGCAACGACAAAAGGTTATAGCTTACGCATCTAGACAACTTAAGAATCATGAAGAGAATCATTCAACCCATGATTTAGAATTAGGAGCTATAATTTTTGCTCTTAAGATTTGGAGACATTACCTTTATGGTAGTAAGTTTACCATATTCACTGATCATAAGAGTTTAAGCTATATTTTCAAACAAAAGGAGTTGAATATGAGACAAAGACGTTGGATGGAAATGCTTAGTGATTATGATTGTGATATCCAGTTTCATGAAGGAAAAGCAAATGTAGTGGCAGATGCTTTAAGCCGAAAGTATCATGAAAAGTAAAAAAGGGTACGTTCTCTTAAATTAAATCTGCAAGTAGATTTAAATGATCAAACAAGAGAAGCACAAGAATCAGTAATCAAGGATGATTCTGAAAAATTAAAAGGTATGCTAAAAGAATTAAAACAAGGAACGGATGGAATTTGGAGATTCCATGAAAAGAGAATGTGGATACCTAAATTAGGAAACCTACGTCATCGTATATTAGAAGAAGCCCATAAGTCTAAATATACGATGCATCCAGGAAGTGATAAAATGTACCAGGATTTAAGGAAAAATTTCTGGTGGATAGGAATAAAAAAGGACATAGCAGCCTATGTTTCTAAATGTTTAACTTGTTCACAAGTTAAGGCTGAACATCAGAAACCCTCAGGTTTGTTACAGCAATTAGAAATGCCGGTGTGGAAATGGGAATTGATAACAATGGATTTTGTTACTAAATTACCTAAAACCAAGAAAGGAAATGATACAATCTGGGTGATTGTAGCACCAATGAAGGAAACTTTCAGTATGGAACAATTAGCTAAACTATATGTAAATGAAATTGTTTCTTTACATGGTATTCCTTTATCAATTGTTTCTGATAGATATAGTCGATTTACCTCTCATTTTTGGTCAAGTTTCCAAAAGGCAATGGGAACCAAGTTAAAGCTAAGCACAGCTTATCATCCACAAACAGACGGACAAAGCGAAAGGACAATTCAGACAATGGAAGACATGCTTAGAGCTTGTGTAATTGATTTCGGAGGTAATTGGGATGATCACTTACCTTTAATAGAATTTTCTTATAATAATAGTTATCACACAAGTATCAATGCTGCACCATTCGAAGCACTTTATGGACGAAAGTGCCGAACCCCAGTCTGTTGGGCAGAAATTGGGGAAAAGCAACTATCTGGACCTGAGATAGTGCAAGAAACAACCGACAAGATTATTCAAGTCAAGGAACGACTGAAAGCAGCACGTGATCGACAGAAAAGTTATGCCAATAACCGACGCAAACCCTTGGAGTTTCAAGTAGGAGATAAAGTATTGTTGAAAGTCTCTCCTTGGAAAGGAGTGGTAAGATTCATCAAATGGGGAAAGCTAAGTCCCAGGTATGTTGGACCTTTTGAGATTATTAGAAGAATAGGACCTGTAGCCTATCAGCTACAACTACCAGAGGAGATGGCAGTAATACATGATGTGTTTCATGTATCTAATCTCAAAAAGTGTTTAGCTGATGAATCACTAATAGTACCTCTTAAAGATATAGAGGTAAATGAACAACTCAAGTTTGTAGAAAGGCCTCTACAGATTGAAGACAGGAAAATCAAGAATCTCAAGCATAAGAGACTAGTTCTAGTCAAAGTAAAGTGGGATTCCAAAAGATGACTTGAGTATACATGGGAGCTTGAATCTGAAATGCAAAGGAAATATCCGCACTTGTTCCAGTAGATCTCGAGGACGAGCTCTAAAACAAGATGGGGAGAATGTAACAACCCTCGGTAAAACCAACACTCTCATAATATTTCCGACACCCTATTATATCTTAAAATATCCTTATATGTCTATAAATACACCCCGTATGTGAAAACCAAGCCCGGAATATGTTATAGTATTTAAATAAATATAAAAGTTTAAATTTAGGGCTGAGGCGGGCCGCGTGAACCCACCCCAAACCCTTACGTGGGCAGTATGAAGGCTAGAATCAGAAATCGTTGATTTCTTTAATTCAAGCGGGCCGCGTAAGCTTAAGCTTACATTGACGCGGGCCGCGAGAGATCATCAAACGCGGAAACATCCTGAGCTGACACGTGTCGACATCGTGGCGGGTCTACTTGGTGAGCCGGACAAGCTATACGTTGACCGAGTGTTGACGTGGGCCGCGTAAGGCTTTGCCTTATCTTACGCGGGCCGCGTGAGAGTCGAATTCAGCAACTATATAAGCAGGCCATCGGGTTTCACTTTCCGTCGCTCACATCTTTCTTTCTAAACGAATTTCTGAAGTTATAAGCATTATAGTCGGCTAATATAACCCTAATTAGCGAGGTTCTGCTCCGTTGTAAGTATTATAACCCTAGTTTCGTAATAGTTACGCTGCCCGATTGATTTAGGGTTCCGTAACAACTGTCGTGGTTCTGCCCGACGTAGTTGTTGGAATGCCGTCTCGGGGAGGGTATCATTAATATTTTCAAAGGGTTATGATACTAACCAATGTACATTTGTATAAATCATAGATTATATCCAGGAAACCCTTACAAGAAGTCTAAGATAGCAATGTGAGTTTATCCTCTTTTTGTTAATCTTTTTGGTAATGTTTTACCAAACCTTAAATGTTTTACTATGAAATTTAGCAGTGATTGAGTCTTTGTAGTTCTTCAATTACTGCCGGTATGTTGGGGTTTTGTATACAAAATGTACTACACCGTGAGTAGTAAGTCGAGGATGACAATACGTTACCATTGGACAATGAGTTAGCCAATGGGTAATATGACCCATAAGTCAGGGTTGACAGTACTAATGGAGTAATTTTGTAGACATAAACAATGTGATCGCTCTCAATACTGTTCACTGTGACTTTTATTTAAACTTGATTAAACTGGGATTCACTCACCAGTATTTCCGACTGACAAATGTTTTTAAAACACGTTTCAGGTAACCCAATGTGACAACCAATTAGTAAAAAGCCAGCTGGAGAGCACTGAAGGCTTGGGAAAATGTGGCTATAAAAGTTACCAAATAAACGATGTTTTAAAATTCAATAAAATAGGGTTTATCCCTATAAATGTATTGTACTAAGAAACTTGGGTTTTACCCATGTGATTATTTATATTAAATGAGGTGGTTTTACTCTGATAAACATTTCCTAACTACGGTCCTGATGTAAATTCCGCTGCAAGATTAAATAACTGATACCACCAAAACTCTGAGATCGCGTCCGCCCGTTTCCGAGAAACATGGATCGGGGGTTGCGACAGATGAGATCCCAGAGCAACTGCCAGTGACAACACAAAAGTCACCAGAAACCACTGCTGCTACTTCCTCACAGAAGATGGTAGAAAGATCTCAACCCGAGCCTCAAACTCCTCCTGCTTCTTCTAAAAAAGAACAGGTTATAAGAACCGGGACACCAAATATGATGCTCTAGAATCACTTGATTCTAT
Source organism: Helianthus tuberosus (assembly GCA_030545235.1). Taxonomy (NCBI): domain Eukaryota; kingdom Viridiplantae; phylum Streptophyta; class Magnoliopsida; order Asterales; family Asteraceae; genus Helianthus; species Helianthus tuberosus. The sequence continues at coordinate 55,438,575 of CM060404.1, forward strand.
CATCCACAGCCCACTGCCCGGGGCAAATTCTCTTTCCACACCCATACTCACCTCTCAAATTCCCGCACAAACAAAACTTTTGTTGGATGCACTTGATATAGCTCAGACAGAAATCAGTTTCTCTCAACTAACTATCAGTGAGTGCATGCCACCACAAGTGACTGAGTCTGAACTCCCTATCATTGCTAACCCACCAACAACACCAGAGGAGGTTACACTGCAGGATGTACAAGTACTTCCTGTCAGTAGTTCAAGCGAAGCAGCAACTACAGGTGTTGGATCCACTCGTCTACACCTGGCCAATTTTTTCATAAATGAGACTTCCTTGAAGGCAATTTCCTCTCCAGTAACTGTTATAACCACTGGTGTGTTTGTTCCATCCACTGGTACATTTAGAAGGTTATCAATTGCTGAGGAAATAAGTCTCCAGTACCGAGAACAAGGGGCATCATTGGATGACAGTTGGGAAAATTTTCCTAAGGCAACCACTGATATAACCACTGTTAGTGGGAAATCAGATGATCCCATTAAGTTGGGTGATGGTTTAATGTATCGAGAATTGACGGATAGAGTTGACAAGCTTGATACATCTTTTGTAGAAATCAAAGATATGCTGCAACAGTTGTTGAAAGCACAGAAGGTACCATCCCCTGCTGCACCAACTCCTATAGTTGCTCCATCATCTGCTCCCACTCCAAATGAGCTGTGGAGTTTGTATCAACCTCTGCTACACCACCAAAGAGAATTAGCCGATCAGCAACATAAGATACAAGTTCAAAAGATCAGAAATCTCATGGAAGCAAGGTTTAAAGACACACATGCAGATATCAAGGCAATCAAAGCCCATTTGCTGAATACCACTGGCACTGCTCCTCCCTCTATCATCTTTGTGGATGAACCACCACTAGCTGATGCCAAAAAGGGGGAGAAATTGAAGCAGTTTAAAAAGAAGGGATATGAAGATGGTCTGTACATTGAACCAGACAAGTCAAGTATGCTTGCAGACATTCCCTTGCCAGATGGTACTAAAAAGATTGATGTAACCACAAATGCCATTGTTGATGCAAAAGCAAGGGTAAAAAGGGACATGGAGGCAAAGGATAAAGCAAGGTTTGAACAGGAGAAAAGAGTTTTTATGGAAATGAATGAGCAGGGTACTTCAGAACCAAAGGATGAAGAAAATCCTAAAAACTACACACATCAATCTCCCAAACCAACAGAGGTTAAAACTCCTGTTGTATCAACAACTGTTGGTACTTCACTGGTTTCAACAGCTGTTACCCAAACAACTGCCACCACTTCAACACACACTACAACTACTGCTCCCACTTCAACCACTGCCTCACCAAAAACATCATCACCACCAAAAATCAACTCACCACCAAAACCAACTTCATCACCACCATCATCTCCTGCTAAAAAGCAGAAGACTTCAGATGACACATCATCTGTTGTAATGACAACAGTGGTTGAAACACCAGTTGTTCCAACAACTGTTAGTCAGCAACCTTCCACTCAAATCACTACCACTCAATCCATCAAAACGCCACCAACCTCTCCTAACCCAAAAGAATAAGGGTAACCAATGTTGTCCTAGATGATGACACTTCACCACAACAAACAACCACACAATCACTGCCACTTGTAGCTATTCCAAACCCTGTTCCTCTTTCTTCAGCCCAAGTTAAAAAACCAAACACTGCCATCACTCCTGCAAGTGCTCAGTACCCTTTAGAGCTTATAGCAGTTAGAGAGGAGATCAAATCCTTCTACACTGAAGATGACCCTGCTAAAAGGAGTTTCCCATCTCTTGAAGGATATCCTAGGCCAAACAACACTGAAGAATATATGAGTTTAAAAGCTCAACAAGCGGAGGATATATCTAAAAGGAATTCACATGGTAAATCTGATAAGGAAATACAAAGATACTATCAATACCATTACCTGCTAACCGAGGTCAGAACATTGGAGCAGTTTGCAAAAAATCTTTGTCAGCAACTATCAGAAATAGCAGATGAAACCTTGAGAAAAGATTATCTTGATAACATCATGGCCAACAAAAAGTATAAAGGAGAAAGGTACATATACAAAGAATGGACCATTAGTGAGCTTGAAAGTGAAGCAGCCAGAATTCAAGATATAATAAAAAAAACAAGATGAAGCACACTCCTCCTATCTGGGCAAAGTTTAAGAAAAATGTACCAGAAACGACTCTGCAGCTGAAGAGGATGAAAGAAGAGCTGATTACAGCTGATTTTGGGTCAAGGAATCAAGTGTCAAGATGGACAGAGGATAAAGTGTTTGCATCTTACAAAAGGCTGGAAGAACTAAGGAAGAAAAATCCTAATATTCCACAAAACCCTGATTATACTGAAGCAGTGGTTTCAGCTGAGCCACAAAAGCAACAATTCAGGAGATCCACTGCTCCACCTGCTGCCATCCTTTACCAAACAAGGAAACAAAAGCAGATGGATAAAATAACAGCAACAGATAAAGAAGCAGAGGATTACTTTGTAAAAGAAAGTGTTAAACAGATGATTGAAGAAATACTTAAATCTGCTTCAACCACTGCTCAGCCAGTTATTACCAGGCCACCATCTCCAAACTCATCTTCTTAAAATGTGTGTTACTTGTTCATGTTCTTAATTCTTAAACAAAAACACAGTAAAAAAGAAACTTAGATCCTAACAACCTCTAATATGGGTTCATGATCTAATCCGGTGATTTGAAGACATTGTTGTTGAATCGAATGAGATGGTTGATGTAATGTGGTTTTATTAATAAGAAATAGTAATTAATATAACTAACTTTCCCGAGCCCCTAGTCACGTTAATAACCATATAATTAAGAGATGAAGCATAACTTTTATTTGTATTGGGTTAAAAGATAAAAGAGGGATGATACATATCGTGAGATGTGCCCCTTGTTTGCAGGGTATGTGTAGTAGATTGTAGAGTACTCAATCCATCACTTTGGCTCCTGTCCTATTTTTAGACTACTCTTTTTCCCCTTCCTCTCTTTAGGGTAGCTATCTATAACCATCGTACAACCATCATTGCATCATGTACAAATCACAACTTAAATCATCACTTTAACCTCCCTTTAATTCATAACTCTCTTCCCCCCATCCCCACTCTCCTTACAACATGCAAAACCACCATTGTGTAAAAGTGGGTTTGGTTATCTTCATCCTTCTCGCACTTCTGGTCTCCGGTGCCGATAAGAGACTGGCACCGGCTGGTATGAACCGGAATGTACCACCGGAAAAGCATGAGAAACAACAGAAGCAACGGCAAGGGTTGAGTGATATGTATTCTAGCAAAAGAAGAGTTCCAAATGTATCTGACCCACTTCATAATTAATATAAAGATGGTTGAATATGATCAGAATATTTCAAAATTTGAGGAAAGTTTTGGAACACGCACAAGTGTGTGTGAGTGTGTGTAGTGATGATGGTTGGGTCGGTTGAAGGTGTCCTTGCGAATGGTATCTTGGCTTTTGGTTTGACTGTGTTTTATGACTTCTCGTAAACCATGTAAGTCTTGTACTCGTTTGGCCCTAATATATTGTGAAAGCAATGATTTTGTACTTATGTTCTACTAAGATTTATGTTAATTGTTAATATTTCCTTTTTTTATCACTCCAACGTCCAACAAATCCGGTCACCTGGGTACATACAAAAAGGTCACGTATGTCGTGATCGTAGACAGCGCTTGTGACCTTTTATATTACTAACTCTAGGAGAAACCCATCATCCGAAGGCCATTATGTTAAAATCTCTGGCACAAGCATGACATTTTATCACGAAAGAGAATTCAACCGATGACCTGATCTAGAGAAAGTCACCGGGTCCGCTGATCACTACCACTTTGGTTTATCATTGGCCCATTCTATACACACCCCCTATTACTAACCACACCCCCCCTGTGAGAGGAAACTGTCGGTCCCACGCAGGCCCCACCCCCACCTGTAAGTTATGTGA